>VZQC01001479.1:0-32042 GCA_009823505.1 Rhizomys pruinosus
TCTTTCTTTCTTTCTTTCTTTCTTTCTTTCTTTCTTTCTTTCTTTCTTTCTTTCTTTCTTTCTTTCTTTCTTTCTTTCTTTCTTGTTCTCCATGTAGTCTTAGCTGCCTGCAACTTGCTGGACCAGGTTGTCTTCTATTTCTGAGTGCCAGATTAAGGACATGGATTCTTACCAGCAGTGTATAGTGGTTTCTTTTCTCCACATCCTTCCAAGCACTTGTTATCTTTGCTTTTTTATATCAGCCATTCCAGCTGGAGTGAAGCAATGCCTCCTTATAGTTTTGATTTGCATTTCCCTGATGATTAGTGACATTGAGCATTTATTCACCTGCTTGCTTGTTATTTGTATCTTCCTTCTCCCCTCTCTCCCACCGATCTCTTCTTTTTTTCAATATATTTTCTTTAAATTTTTATTTATTTTTGTGTGTGTGTGTGAGTGTACTGTCTGCATGCAGGCCTGTGCACTCGTGTCGTGCAATGCCATGGAGGTCAGAAGAGGGTCTCAGATTCCCCTGGAACTGGAGTTCTCCTGGAATTGGAGTCACAGACAGTTCTTAGCCGCCATGTGGATGCTAGGGATCGAACCCGGGTCCTCTGAAAGAACAGTTGGTGCTCTTAACCGCTAGGCTATCTCTCCAGCCCCTGATCTCCTTTCTAGTAAGTCCTTCTTCCACTTTCTTGTCTTTTTTAAATATTGTTTTTACTTTATTTTATTTTTAATTATATGTATATGTGTTTGTCCATGTGTGTTTATATGCATGTGGGACCATAGGTACCCATGGAGTCCAGAAGAGGGAGTTGAATAACTGGGAGATAAACACTCTTGCAGCCTCTTGTTCTCTGCACATTGGTCAGTTTGTCGGTTTCTATTTTAATCGCCATCTGCTGCTGCATAGGGAAACTTCTCTGGTGAGAAGATGCATTCATCCTATGTGTAGACGTTGCATTGAGGATGTGCTGCTCAGAGCTAAGCATCTCACAGATAACAATTCTCTGTGCTTCACCAGTTGTGGAAATCTGTAATAGTCTCCATCTTTTGCAAAGAAGAACTTTTAATTTGATGTAATCTCTCACTTTTAGTTTAGCTTTTATTGCCTGTGCTCTTATGGTCACACCCAAAAAACCATTGCTAAGAATAATTTCATAAAAAATATGTCCTATGTTGTCTCTAGGGGCTTTAGTTTTAGATCTTGCATTTACACCTTCAGTATATTTTTCAAAAATATTTTATTGGTGTTTTTGTGCATTTCATATAACAGGTCTTAAAGTTAGACCCCCTTCCCCCATTCGCTCAGTGCACATTCATCCACTGGAGTGTAGTCAGCCTATCTAGTGTCTCTCACTTAAATAATATCTACTCTCCCTCACCCAGCAGTAATCAGTTGCCAATAGTTTCTAGGATAGGGTTGGGGCCCATTGCCCATTTCCCTCATTCTGTGCTGGGTTTTGTCTAATTGAGTCAGTATTAGTCTTGTGCATGCTGCCACCATTGTTGCAAATTCATACGAGCAAGTCCCCAGAGGCCCGAAATCTTCAGTTTCCTTGTGTTCATGCACCATCCCTGGCTTTCGCAATTTTTCCACTCCCTCTTCCACAATGATCCCTGAGCAATGGGAAGAGGAGGTTTAATATATGAGTCCTACCCAGGGACATGCACTCTGCTGTCCCTTGTTCTCTAAGACTTAGCCAACTGTGGCCTTCCATGTGCCTTTCAGTTTGCTGTATAGGGAAGATTTGCTGGTGAGAGTTGAGGAATCCATTAGTAGTCTCTCTACCCCCCTCCCCCTGATTCTGCTATGTTTCTCTTTAGTAGATTTTAATAGACTTTTGGATATGGCATAACACAAGGATTCAGTTTCTTTTATCTTTCCTTTCCTTGTGTTTTCCAAATGCTGTTTATTGGAGAGACTATTATTCCTTCCTAGTCAAAGATTATTTGACTTTATATTAGTGTTTTGTATAGTCTTATTTTGCTTTAATGTTAGACTTAGATTTTATTTTACAGTATGCATAAGCACAATGGAAATGGCACACAATTCACCATTTAATTTTCAGCCTAAGAAATGATCATATGAACATGGTGAAGAATTTTGTAAATTTTTAATTCTATATTAAATTCTATCTCAAGGTATGATGAGATTCTTTATTCAATGAAATAATAAATTTGAAAAACTTAAGGCTCTTCATGACAAAACCACATTCATATATGCAAAGACTAACAACTACAAGGACTTTCTTTATTGAATTCAAAATGCTTTGCAGCTTAGTGTTTCTCATTCATGCTAGTGAAGGACAGGTTATCTTCATTTTAGTTAATGGCTTTAATTTTCTACCTTGTCAGATATGCTTTTGATCCCTCCCCCCAACTAAATAATTTAAGATTTCTGTTCTCTTCTTTTATATCACTCGTTAAAAAGAGAGTTAGTGAATAACAAAAACACAAAATTAGACAGCATATGTAAAGAAGGGAAGAAAGAAATTGTGCATGGTCATAACCTACATAATCAGTAGTTGACTACGCTGTTTAATCTCCTAATTCTCTTGTGGACTAGAATGGGAATATGCAATTCACTAATGAAGAATCAGGCAAAGAGAATATATTCATTATGCTAATTCCACATGATTTATTCAATGTCATTCTGAGCTAAGGCTCAGCATAGAATTGAGTGATTATTGGGATAATCCAAATAGAGTGTTGGGATTACTACAGAAACACATGGATCTTCTAAGAAAATTTACAAATGAGATTGGTACTCATGCCACCTATATATAGAAACAGTTTTGTCAAAAGATATGATTATTTACTCTAGGGAAAATACAATAGCATTAGGTATTTCAATTCAAATTCAAAATGCATGTCACTTTTGCCCATTAGACTTAGAACACAACACTGTGATGGATAGGTATCTATGGGTAGCAGCACATAGACCTTAGCTCCAGTGGACTTTAAACCTAGGGGAGGGTGTACAAATAGTTATAAAATACTCATGACTTCATTGCAAGGTTGGTGGCATCCTCCTGTAATTCTAGCACTCAGGAGATGGAGACAGGAAGCTAAAGATTTCAAGAATAGCCTTGGTCACATAGTTATCTGAATCTGGCTTGGACTACATGAGACTATGTCTCCAAAACCAAAAAAGTACCTGGGTTTGTGATAGTGCTGTAAGACAAATACAGAGAGAAGGGAACTGCTATTTAATTGACAGCATGATGAGAGGGGAGACATTGGGTATAGATGATCTAATAAGAGATATGACTTGATAATTACTGAAGATTTGAAGATTTAATGGGTACATGAGGGCTTATTATGTTATTTTTCCCATTTTCTATACATTTAACTTTTCATAATGCAAAATTCTTCTTGAAAAGATTTCATGAAAGAAATGAAACATTTGAGACTGAAGTTAGCAAAAGAACATCATTTTTTTTTCTAAATCATAAAGCTCAAATAGAAATGGAAGAATCTTGAAAGGTAACTGAAAATGTGCATCCAAATTTAAAATCTTACTTAACTGGAAGATAAGAGGTTTATTGGTGCACCTGCAAATGAAATAAAGCTAAAAATTAGTTGTAAATGTTTTGACAAGATTGATTTGTAACTTCAGCTGTCAGTGGGTACTCATAACTTGATTTGTGCTTTGATTATGGGGAAAGAGACTGGAGTGAGGGAGATCTGAATTGCAATTCTAGTTTGGATGATGCTGCAAAATTCAAGAGAAACTATGAGACCTAAAACAGTGGCAATAAGAATGGAAAAGAAAAGCAGAAGGAAAGGAGCAGTGGAAGAGGGTGATGAGGACAAATTATTCAATTGGGAGGACAGGGAGGAAGTCAGAAAAGTCAAAGATAAATTCAAGATTGTGTTCTAGAGCTCAGGTGCACAGAAGCAGGGACAACAACATCCAGATTAGTGGCAAAGACAATATAGGTTTGATATTGACACCTCTCAAGATAGAAGAAAAATAGATCACAGAATAGAGCCAAGTATGATTCTTCCAGAAGAGAGCAAGACAGGAGAAGAGACTTGGGGATAATCACATGAAGTATATCATAGAAGCATAAAATTATGGAGCAGATGAGTAAGAATTAAGAAGGATAAAAACAACCTTGTGGAAGAATTGTGGACTTCATTTTACAAGAGGGTAGAAACAGAACTGAGACAGAAGAGAATTCTGGTAATGGTACTTAATAACACCTTGTGTTTACTAGAAGTTGCGGTATAATAAGGAGTCCCCAGTTTAAATGGCTTAGAGTAACAAGTTTACTTCTTACAGTCCAGCAACTGTCCAACATGGATGTTCTTAGTTGGGTAGCTCTTTGTTCAGGAATAAGGGTGTTTGAATCATTTGCCCCTCCCACCATTCTCTAAATTCAGATGTTCTTTCTGCTCAGCTGAGGGAGGTAAAGCAAATGAAGATCAAGGGTAGACAGTTTCATGGGTTAGTTCTGGAATTGATGTGTATCATTTTTCCCTATAGACCGTCGGTGAAAATTCAACCAGCTAGCTGTACCAAGTGCAAGGCACAGCTGCTTGAAACACTTGATATTTATCAAACAGTTTTCATAGGACTTGAATATATTTCACATAGTACATTTTTGTGGACAATAGTAAAGTACAGCAATTAAAAACATAAATTCAGGTCTGGAGAGATGGCTCAGCTGCTAAGAGTGCTGGCTGCTCCTTCAGAGGACTGTGGGTTATGTACTCCACACAACAATGGTAGCCAAAAACCACCTGTAACTTTAGTTCCAGGGGATTAGAGGCCAGAAGCTTTCCTGGGTATTTCACCCGGGTATTTTACATGCAGGCAAAACACTTATGCCCCCAAAATAAAGCTACTATAAGTATCTACAACCAGGTTTTTATGTGAACTTATGTCTACATCATTCATAATAAATACCCAAGTATATGATTTGGTGGCTAGAAAATGTTTGCATATTTGGTTTTTAAGGAAACAAGCTAATTTTTTAGAGGGGCTGCACCATTTTAAATTTATACTAACAAGGTATGAGTGACCTGGATTCATTCATTCTCTCTCTCTCTCTCTCTCTCTCTCTCTCTCTCTCTCCTTCTCTCCTTTTCTCCCCTTTTTCTCCCTCCCTTCCTTCTGTCCTTTATTCCTTCTATCCTTTATTTTCACCATCCTCATGCTCAAGCCCAGAGCTTTGCACATGCCAGGTAAGTGCTCTAAAACTGAGACAGGTCCCCATCCTCACTATGCTCTTTTAAGACATTCTAGGACTTACTGCTATCTCATGTTCTATTTCCTAATGATGTTGGCCAATATTTTGTGGTTTTATGTGATCTATCTATCTATCTATCTATCTATCTATCTATCTATCTATCTATCTATCTATCTTTCTTTCTTTCTTTCTTTCTTTGGTGAAAGATCTCTTGTTTTTTTTTTGTTTTTTTTTTTCCCCATTCTCTTCTTTATATAGTGTTTGACTTTTGAGAGTGCTTTATGTATTCTGGATATGTTATCTTTTAAATGTATGGGTTAGAATATTTTCCTTCACTGTGTAGCTTCTTTTCTAACTCGCATTGAAAGGTTTTTAGTACTAATTATTGTTAACACTATTATTATTGTTGTCATTGGGGGTGATGAGAGACAGTCTCACTATATAGCCCAGGACGGTCTCTAACTCTGTCATTCTGCCTCAGCCTCTGAAGTCCCACCATACCCTACATCAGTCTTTTCTTTTCATGGATCATCCTTTTGGTGTCATGTCTAAAATTCTGTAGACAGAATTTTAAGTTTCCATTGAATTTTGTCACCCATTTTGACTTAATTTTCATATAACATGTGAAGCATTCTCTACCAATATGGATTTCTACCAGCTTAGTACTATTTCTTTTGAAAATCTGTGTCATGGGAAGGAGGGGTATTAAGCATGAGTGGCCACAAGGCTGTGGCTGCTGATCCAGCTTGAGCTTCTTTGCCTTGGTCCCACACTGTCACTTGGAGAACAACAAAAGGGGCCTAGAAACATGGAGACAGATGAGACCACCAGAAAGACCCATAGATTATGGAGGATATTGAAAGGTTTCCAACCCCTCTAAAGAAAGCTGACCTTTAAAGCTCTATATAAAAACAAGTTATATCTTAATTCTGCTTTTGGTTATGAACTTGAAGTCCCTAAACTGCAAAATCTAAAGAGTTGGATAGTTATTAGAATATTTTGTTAGCTGTGGCACCAATTCTCATTTAGTACAGCTTGTATTTAGTTTCTTTTGTTTGTTTTCCTTTTTTGGAACTGGGAATGATAGAAACAAAACATGTATTGAACTATATAGAAAGTGAAAATGGCTTGGGTATCAGTTATATTATCCCAGAATGTAATTTTATTTTTTACCTCGGCATGTACTTGGTATCTGTATATTGTTGCTAGAATTTAGAATGTATGAAAATAGTGAGATTCTAATGTGTTTTAAATAAATTGTATGTGTCTTGGCTCAAAAAGAAAAAAATTCTTTTGCATCTTTGTCAGAGATTAATTGGACATATTTGTATAGTGGTTATCCCTAAACACATCACATCTATACAGGAGCACTGCCAAATGGACTCTGTACAATATATGCATATATATATGTATATATATATATATATATATATTGTGTCTATTTGTATGTATGTGTGTGTCTTGATAAAAGTGTGTAATAATAATAATTAAAAAAGAGGACAAGAAATTCTGAGGGAGTTGGGGACAAGAAACATGGGAGGAATTAGAGGGAGACTGTTGGGGTATAAATAATGTAAATATACTCATTTATGGAATTCTCCAAAATAAAAATTATATTTAAAAAGATTATGAAATAAAATTCATACAATACCAATACTGACATTAGTAAAGTTAATAGGATACATGGTAAACAAGAAACAATGGTATTTCTGTGTACTAATGCTGACATGTATAGTCACAGAAAAAAATACAAAATACCTCTTGCTCAAAATTGATAGACTGTGATGAAAGTCTAAGAAAACATATATGGGTCAAAAAAAAAAAAAANGCGATGCCTTTAATCCTAGCACTTGGGAGGCAGAGGCAGGCAGTTTTTTTTTTTTTTTTTTTCAAGGCCAGCCTGGTCTTAACAGTAGTAAATCCAGGACGCGAAGACAGCTGGAACTACAGGGAGGCCCTAACTGTCTCGAAAAAGATAAAAAAAAAAAAAAAAAAAAAAAAAAAAGAAAACATATTATGGATCTTTCTTGTTAGGCCAGAAAGAAAACAGAAAGCACTGCTGAAAAAGAGCTCCTAATTTTAAAAAGACTTCAATTACAATCTGAAAGACTCAACATAATAAAATTTTCCTCTTCAAATTTATATGTGACTTTAATGCAATTTCTACCAAAATTGCAGCCAGAATTTTTTGGCTGCAAACAATTGTTGGTCTAAGAAGGTGAAAGTAGGTTCCTCTCTGGAGTCTATGACCCAGGTTTGATTCCCAGTACCTACATGACAGCTGACACTCATCCATAACTTCAGTTCCAGGAAGATGCAATGCCCTTTTCTGACCTCCACGGGCATGGCATGACACCTGTACACATGTGGACAATACACATAAAATAAAAATAATTAAATATGTTTAAAAATCAATGACAAAAGACATTCTAGTAATAAGATGAACTCATAGACATTAAATTAATAACCACACTGAGATTATAATGAACAGGGTCAAAGAAGAAATAAAAACGTACATAGAATTAAATGGAAATTAAAATAAAGTACAACAAAACCTCCCAGATAACTGAAAGCAATCAGAAGAGGGGCGCATATTTGTACTGTCAATGTCTACATTTAAAAATCAGGAAAGTAAACCTTTCCGATCTACTAATGAAGAACAAGCCAATTAAGTAATAGGTATTTAAGCAGCGACTAATAGTTAGGGTAGTTACTTTCAGCATAGACACATGTTTATGGGAATATGTTAGGGAAGATAAGGGCGGGTAGCGTCGGCAGGATAGAATGTAAGGGCTGCAATTGGCGGGAGCTGAAAATGGTGGGAAACTACCAGCATGTAGTCTGGACACTCATTGTCAACTTGATCGAAAAAAACAACCTGGTCACCCCCCACCGGATGGGGTGGCGGCTGTAGGTTTTTGGGCACAACAGCCTGCAGATAGGTTTGCCATGAAGGATGTCTTTACTCATGGATTATCACTTATAGCTAAAATTGGAAAAAAAAAAAAACTGAGAGAAGTAGTTGCAGGACAGTTATGGCCAAGATGGCATGGAGCCCCGATGGGATGGGGTGGGTGGGGTGTGGGGGGGGGAGGGGCGAAAGGGAAATAACCTGAACGCAATTGGAAAAAATGTATGAAATGCACAAAGCATCAATAAAAAACTAATTTAAAAAAAAAAAAAAGAAAAAAAAATCAGAAAGTATATAACCAACTTAATGATAACAATCTGGATAAAGAATAACAAATTAAACACAAACCTGGCAGATGAGAAAAAATAATAAAAACAAGAGCAGAAATCAATGAACGAGAAAGCAAGAAAACAATACAAAGAATCAATGATTCTAAGAACTGGTTGTTGGAAAAGATAAACAAGAACAATAGATTTTAGCCAAGCTAACCTAAAGAGAGAAGGAGCAGACACAAATCAACAACATCAGACATGAAAAGGGGAAACATTACAACAGACTCAAAAGTAATCCAGAACATTTTCTGGGAATATTTAAAAAATCTACACTTCATTAAATTATAAAATCTAAAAGAAATGTATGAATTCCTAGATTTAACCAAACCACAAAAGTTAAACCTAGAAGAGATCAACAACATAATTAAAGCTATATATGATAACCCCACAGCCAACATCATTGCAAATGGAGAAAAATCTCAAAGCATTCCATTAAAAATCAGCCTTTTAAAACCTATGGATGTTTGAGTTCAGATAGAGGAGGGGGTCTAAATATGATAAAATATATTGTATGAAATTTGCAAAAATTCAATAAAAAAGAAAGAAAAATCAAGAATGAGACAAGGCTGTCTACTATCCCCACTACTTTTTAATATAGTGCTTGAAAGCCTAGCTGAAGCAATAAGACAAGAGAAGGAAATTGAAGTGATGATGACATATGTTTCTTCCACTCTAATTAATTACCTCTAGGACTTTTATTATGAAGGTGTGTTGGACTTTGTCAAAGGCCTTTTCAGTATCTATTGAGATGATCATGTGATTTTCATATTTGTCTACAAATATTTGATTTATTGTCTTATGTATGTAACCATCCCTTGATTTCTGTAATAAAGATAGCTTGATCATGGTGGATGATCTTTTTGATATATGCCTGTATGCCTGTATGATATTTGCAAATATTTTATTGAGAAATTTGCATCTATGTTTATTAGCCTATAGTTGTCTTTTTTGTTGTATTTTTACCTCGTTTTGGTATTAAAGTAATACTGGTTTCATTGAAGGAGTTTGAGAATTCTGTTTCTATCTTTTTGAATAATTTAAGTAATATTGGTCATAGTTCTAATTTGAATATCTGGTAAAATTCTACTGTGAATCCATGTGGACTTGGGCTTTTCCTATTTGAGAGGCTTTGTATTTCTCTTTCAATCTCTTGCTTGTTTTTTGGTCCCATTGCTTGGAGTATACTTTTGCATCAATTCACTCTACAGTGTTGAAGGTAAGACAGGTTTCTTATAGACAAAAAATATGGATTATTGTTTCTTAATTCATTTACCTAGCCTGTGTATTTTGATTGTTGAGTTGAGAACATTGACGCTTAAACTTGCTACTGAAAGATGTGTAAAGATGTGTAAATAAAATGTGTCATTTTATTTGCTATTTGTATTCTTAGTCATATTTTGTGTTTCCATAATTATAGCTTCATTTGTTTTATTTCTGTGACCAGTTAGGCATTGTTATAACTTTCTTCATTTCATTTTATCATTTCCAGCATTCTCTGTAGAGCTGGATTCATGGACATGAATTCTTTTCAGCCTGTTTATATCATGAAAGATTTTTCTTTCTTCTTCAACTCTAGCAGATAGTTTTGCTGGTTAAGGTAGCCTGTTTGGCATCCATGGTCATCTAGAAGTCAGAATACATTATTTCTTCAGGCTCTTCTGGCTTTTAACTTTGAACTGAAAAATCAGCTGTTACTCTGATAGGTTTTCCTTTATGTGTAACTTGTTGGTTTTCTCTTATAAGTTTTAGTACCCTCTCTTTGTCCTGTACATTTAGTGTTTTTTTAACTATGATATGCTATATTTTCTTTTTTATCCTATCTATTTGATGTTCCATGTGCTTCTTGTATGTGTATAGATATGTCTTTCCTTAATTTAGGGACATTTCTCCTATAATCCTCTTGAAGATCTGGTCAATGCCATTGACCCTAACATCTCCTTCCACTATTCCTGTAAGTCATATATTTGGCCTTTTCCTGGTGTCCCACAGGTCCTGCATATTCCATTTCTATGTATTTAAATTTTTCATATTTTTTATTTGATCAATACAATACTCTTTGTTTATATTCAAGTTTGATATTCTGTTTTCTACTTAATTCATTCTGCTGATAAGACTTTCCACTGTTTTTTTTTTCTAATTTGGTTATTGAGTTATTGAGTTTTTCAATTCTATCTTCATCTCAGCTTGAGTTTTCTTCAACATTGCTATTTCTTTTCTCTTTTTTAAATTCACTTTTCAATTTCTGAATTGTCTTTGTCATTTCATCCACTTCATATACACGTCAACAGTTATATATTTGAATTTTTGTTAGCTTCAGTCCTGAGTTTATTCCTACCCTCTTTAAGTTCCATGAAGGTGTGTTTGTGTGTTCTTGAAACTCCTTGAATTCTTTGATCATGTTTATGGTTGTTCTTTTTAGTTACAGGTAATTCTCATTGTAGCACATTTCTATAGGACTAGTAGGATTTTGTGGGAACATATTATCCTGGTTTTCCATATTGTTTTTTGTTTTGGCAATGTGACCTGGGCATAGACTTCTGTTTGTTGTATGTCTGATATCAAATTCTAGCCTGCCTTTATTGAGTAGAAGTTTGGTTATGCTTCTGTTGTGATCATAGCTTAGTTGATTTGAGAACAGATGTGAATAGTCTTTTATTTTTAATATTTTGCTTATTATTTTTATTTTATATGTTTGAGTATATTGCCTGCATCTGTGTAAGTGCATCCATGTCATGAAATGCCCACAGATGCCAGAAGAAGGTGTTGAATTCCCTGGAAGTTACAGATGGTTGTTAGCTGCCATGTGGGTGCTGGGAGTCAAACCTGGCTCCTCTACAAGAGCATCCAGTGCTCTTAACTGCTGAGCCATATCTCCAGCCCCTGAATAATTAGTTTGTGTATGCTTCATATTCTCATTTTAGATTTTTTTTATTGGAGGAACAGGAGTGGTCTGGTATAGGAGGTGGTAAATCATAGCTAGGTTTGACTATGGAGATGATAATGGAGTAAAGGAGATCTTGGCTAAATGACCAGGCTATTCCAGAGTGTGACCAGGATGTCCCAGGCTTAGTTCTAGAAATAGAGAGATGGCAGTATAGTGGGCAGAGTTCTGGCTAACTCACCAAGCTATTTCTGAGCATGAACAATGTGTTCTGGGCCTAGTCCTAGAGGCCTAGTCCAATGTGGCAACAGAGCTAGGCCATATTCTTGCCTTTTGCCACTTTCTAGAACAGTACCATGCTGTTTTCACACACACAAAACAGAGTAGCCAGTATGATTTTGAACAATAAGGAACTGATGGAGGCATTATCACCCCTTATCTTAAATTATTAGAGAATTATAATAATGAAAACAGCATTGTAGTGGCATACAAACAGACAAACTGATCAGTGGAATAAAATTGAGGACCCATATTTATATTCAAACTTTTACATCCACCTGATTTTTTACAAAGAAGCCAAAAATTCCTCACCATGCATGAAAACAAGCTCCAAATGGATCAAGGACCTCAACATAAGATTGGTTGCCCTGAATTAGAGGAGAAAGCAGTTGAAATTTATTGGCACAGGAAAAGACTTCTTCAACAGGACTTCTATAGTGTAAGCATGAGATCCAACAACTGACAAATGGGACCACATGAAACTAAAAGGCTTCTTTTTTAAATTTTTATTCAGCGCATTTCATATGACATTTCTTAATCAAATTTAGACTAATCCCCTTATCTATGTCCCCCGCCCCCCCCACCAGAGCTCATGAATTCTGTCATACATGTTAAGTCCTGTCTTGCTTCTTTTTCTCAGTCTTTTTTTTTTTTTGGGATGCACAAGTTTACTGTTTTGTTCAGTGTTTAGGCTATGCTTTTCTCTCTTTTTTTGTTTCCTTTAATTTTATATTATTCCAAAATATGCATATACACATTCCACACATAAATCAAAATTACAAATTCTGAAAATAAACTATAGGTTAATTCCAAAACACATTTAGAGATTCACATTTTAACAGTAAATTTGCATGCATGTACAAAGAAGTATAACTTTGCATTCTTTTTTTTAGAATATGAATACATATCTTCCACCCATATATGGTAATTAAAATGTGTGAATTCAAGTGGTAGGTCAATTCTAGAGCCCATTAAGAGATTCACATTATAATAGCACAGTTGCTTTCAGATATAATGAAATATAATAATAAAGTTGCTCAGTTTGCCTGCCAACTGGGGATTTGGTGTTATCATCTACAAATGAGGGAAACCATTCACCTTTTTTTTTTTCTGAGACTGTGTTACTTCACTTAGCATAATGGCTTCGAGTTCCATCCATTTACCTGCAAATTTCATGATGTCATCTTTCTTTACTACTGCATAGAAGTACATTGTGAGATTTATCACATTTTTGTTATCTAGTCATCAGTTGAGGGGCTTTTGTGTTGGTTCCAGCTCTTTGCTATTGTGAAGAGAGCTGCAAGAAACATAACTGTGCATGTATCTTTGCAGTAGAATGCATCTTATGGGTATATAACCAGGAGTGCTATGGCTGGGTCAGGTGGTAGGCTCATTTTGAGTCTTTTAAGGGTTCTCCACACTGCTTTCCACAGTTGTTGTACCAGTTTACATTCCTACCAACAGTGGATGAATGTTCCCCTTTCACCACAACCTCTCTAGCATTTGGTGTCTTTTGTTTTCTAGATCTTGGCTAGTATTATAGGACTGACATGGACTGACATGATACCTTAATGTGGTTTTAATTTGCATTTCCTTAATTGTTAATGATGTTGAACACTTTTTATGATGTTTCTCAGCCATCTTTACTTCCTTACTGGTGAAATCTCTGTTCATCTCTTTACTCCACCTTTTGAGTAGGTCATTTGTTTTCTTCTTTGGTTTTTTATTTATTTATTTTTTATTTTTAACTGTTAAATATAATATTTTGTTTTTTACCAAAAAATGTCATGTTTTCCCCAAGGAAGTGCCTATACCTTTTGATTGGGGAGTTTAGATCATTAGTATTTAAGGTTATTATTGAGAGATGTGTGTTGCTTTTTTTTACCTTATTTTTGGTTTATATTCTTGGTCTAGGTTTATATTTACTCTGTTGTGGTTTTGTTGCTTTCTCTCTTTAATTGCTTAGGGGATAGTTGCTTCATTCCTCTGTTCTTTGGATTGCTTTGGGGATTTTCTGAAGTGTTGGTTTCTTAGACATGTATTCTTTCATCTTGTTCATGTTGTGAAAGATTCTTCTTTTTCCTTCAACTATGATTGACATTTTTGCTGGGCATAGTAGTCTGGGTTGACATCTAAAGTCATTTAGTACAGGGAATACTTTGGTCCACATTCTTCCAGCTTTCATAGTTTGGCCTGAGAAGTCAGCTGTAATTCTGATGGGTTTCCCCTTATATGTAACTTGTTGTTTTTCTTTTGTGGCTTTCAGTATTTTGTCTTTGTTTTGAGCATCTAGTGTCTTAATAATTATATGGCATGGGGAATTTCTTTTCTGGTCTTGTCTGTTTGGTGTTCTATGTGCTTCTTATATTTGTATGGGTTTGTCTTTTTTCAGTTTGGGGAAATTTTCTTCTATTAGCCTATTGAAGATCTGGTCAATAGTGTTGTCTTGGGATTCTTCTCCTTCCTCTATCCCTATGATGCAGAGGTTTATTTTTTCATAATGTCCCAAATTTCTTGGTTGTTCCAGTCTTGTGTTTTTTTTTTTTTTAATTTTCATAATCTTTACTTGAGCATTCTAGTTGGACCATGTTATCCTGCATGTCTGATCGTTTTTCTGCTTCTGAGTCTTTTTCCCATCCTTTCCTGTTGATTGGATGCATGTTCAATTTCCTTTTTCATTTCCTCTTGTTATTTCTTTAGTTTTTCCACTTCCTTCTGGAGCCTGTCATTCTCATCTTGTAGGTCCTTGGTTCGTTGGTCACTTTCTTTTTCCCTTTCAGCCTGGGATCTTTTCAGCATTTACACTTCCTTCTGGAGTTTCTCATTTTCTCCCTTCAGTTCTTTCCAACATTTGTCATTTTCTCCCTCTAGGTCCTTCTTGAGTTTTTCAATCTCTCCCCTTAGTTCTTTCCAATGATTATCATTATCACTCTCTTGGTACTTCTTGAGTTTTTCATTCTCTTCCCTTAGTTCTCCAATTTGTTTGAATATGTCCACAATTGTTTTTCTAAAGTCTGTCTTGGTTTCCTTCCAGGGAGTTCTCATTGTATTGTCGGAGTCTTCTGTAGGGTTGGCAGATTTCCGTGTGGATTTATTATGAGCTTTTCCTATGTTGGGTTGTGTGTGTGTGTGTGTGTGTGTGTGTGTGTGTGTGTGTCTTTGGCATGTGGATTCGTTTGTTTATTTGTTTCTTTGATGCCTCAACATTGGCTGAACAGCTAGATCCTCTGCACCACCACTTCCCTAGGCTGGTATTTTGCAGGTTGGTGTTCTGCAGGACACTGGTGAAGTCTGCTCGCCCAGCGGGGGGCACGCTGGTCTTGTGCTGTGTGGAGCACAGGTGGCTCCACCCCCGTAGTATGCTGGGGTCAGAAGGTTAGAATGTCCCAGGCGATACCAGGCCTCTACAGAGCACAGGGGTACCAAAGTCCCAAGGAAGGCAGCCTTCACCTGGTCCCACCAAATGGGTCCCACCAAAATGAGGGAATCTACCAAGAAAGGAGAAGACCTAGTAAATCAGAGTTAGTATTTCCAACACAAGAGAGAAAGTAATAACTCTGGTGCTGCTGAGAGTAGATGCTGCAGTGAAAAGATGCAGGCACAGCAGGTGCAGTAGGCACAGCACACATACCAAGGCATAGGTGAGGGCTCGTGATAAACTCCGCTTGGAAGATTAAACTCATAGAGTGTCTGATGTATGCTGGTCCTGGCCTATGAGTGGAAAATGTTTCAAAACCCCCAGGGAATACTTGAAACCAAGAATGGGTCAAACATTTTATTCATTATGAGTTTTGGGTCCTATATATACATTCCTATGATAAAATTTAATTTATAAACTAGATGCAATATGAAATTAACAACAAAATGAAATAGAAGAATTATTGGCAATATATTATGATAAAAATTCTCTGAACCAGTAAGTCATTTACCTTAGCCTATGGCCTCACTCTGTACATTGAGTCTATTTACAATACTGCTTTAACCTTCAGTTCCTGGTTCCTCAGGGCCTGGGGTTAGCTGAAGTTGAGAGGAAAAGCATCATTAGTTATTTTTCTCAGCATACACATTCTAGGTCTTGCCTATTTTACAGATTCTTTCATATTCTCTGAGATTTGGTGGCTGTATTAGTCAGGGTTCTCTAAAGAAACAGAAGTAACAGGACGAATATATATAGCTATATACAATTTATTGATTTGCTCACGTGACAGAGTTCAAGGAGTCCAACAGTAGCTGCACCACACTGGAAAGGCCAAGAGAATCCAGGGAACTGCTCAGTCTGCAAGGCTGGATGTCTCAGTAGTCCAATCTAGTGCTGAAGGCCCGAATGGATTCCAGGAGATTGCCGGGGTCGTACATGCTGGGATCCGAAAGGTTGATACAGCAGCAAGACAAACTCACCAGATGA
The DNA here is from genome assembly GCA_009823505.1 of Rhizomys pruinosus. Classification (NCBI taxonomy): domain Eukaryota; kingdom Metazoa; phylum Chordata; class Mammalia; order Rodentia; family Spalacidae; genus Rhizomys; species Rhizomys pruinosus. The sequence continues at coordinate 15,992 of VZQC01001479.1, forward strand.
GAGAGGCAAGCCACAGGAGAAAAAAAGGGATTCAGCTCCCACTGCTGTGGCCTTAAATACTCCTGCCAGCAGAAGGTAACGCCCACATTTGGGGTTGGGCCATCCGGGTTGAGGTGGTCCAATCAGAAGACCCTTTTTCTCTTATTTTTTTAGTCCAGTCAAGTTGAACCCAGGATAACCATCACAAGTCCACCCCTTGTCAACTTGACACCCAATAAATAGCCTCTCCTTTTGTTATGCTTAAATGTGTCAATTGCAAATGATGCAGGGTCATAATTCACCTAACATGTATTAAGCATCTCATGTGCAATGCAAACATTATATCTTAGAGTAGGTGGTAATTTCCTTGAGAAGAACTTAGTCTTCAGTATCTAATAACCTAAATATGGACAACACTTAAAACATATCTCAGTTGCACATTCAAAAGGGAACAACACAAGTGTCCACTTAATATATATATATATGAACAAGCACATTCTTAACCAAAGGACAAAAGTTAATTATCTATTATAATCCACGTTCTGCAACTGGTCCCATGGCCACCAGCTGTATTTATGACTACCTTCTTTCACTATCCCATTCTGTATTTCCTCTCCACCATCAGCAAGCACCTTGCAGGTCTTGGTCTTTCCCTGGAGGAGTGACCATACCTTCATCCCTGAAGATCTGGGCCATTTATTGTCCTGTCTGGTTAGTTGTTGGAGTTCCCATACCTCTAATCATAGGACATGGTAGCACCAGACAGAGGCGCCCACTTAGCATCTCCTGCCTTGCAGACATCATTATTCCTTGCCCCCTGTGGAGAAAAAGTCCCAATTTCCCCATGGTTAGTCTGGATACAATCACTCCTCCTACTATTGTTATTCCTTCCTTAGCCTGTTGGCTTAAAGGCATAGAAGCCGAAGTGGCCAGGGGGAAGTCTTAGCTTCCAGTTCAATGGAACGTTTGCTTATCTCCGGCAAAAGCACTCCCCCTATAGAGCAAACTTCTAGAAAGGAAACGCAAGGTGTGGGTAAGGAAGCAAAAATTTCCCTACTGGTGTCACTAGGGGTGATAGTGAGTGGAATCATTCCCACTTACACCTTTGGTCACTGACCCGTGAATTCTGGCTATAGGAGAAACAGGACCATATAGTGGATGCTGATTTAAAGCATATACTGCTTGCTGGAGAACCTTGCCCCAGCCTCCAGGTATTGTACCTAATTGGCTCTGTAACTGTGTCTTCAAGAGGCCATTCCCATCGTTCTATCAAGCCAGCTGCTTCTGGTGGTGGGGAACATGGTAAGTCCAGTGGATACCATGACCATGGGCCCAAGTCACTTCTTTGGCTGTGAAGTGAGTTCCTTGGTCAAAAGCAATGCTGTGAGGAATCCTATTGTGGATAAGGCATTCTGTAATCCCCTGGATGGTAGTTTTGGCAGAAGCATTACGTGCAGGAAAGCAAAAACCCATAAACCAGAATAAGTTCTATTCCTGTAAGGACAAAACGCTGTCCCCTCCATGATGGAAGTGGTCCAATGTAGTCAACCTGCCACCAGGTTGTGGCTGTCACCCCGGAAATAGCACCACATCGGGGGCTCAATGTTGGTCTCTGCTGTTGGAAATCTGGTACTCGGCAGCAGCTGTAGCCAGATAGACTTGGTGAGTGGAAGTCCATCTGTCGACCCATGCATAACCTCCTTCTCTGCCACTATGACCACTTTGTTCATGGGCCCATTGAGAACAACAGGGATAGCTGGAGGAAGAGGCTGACTATCCACGAATGAGTCATTCCATCTACTTGATTATTAAACTCACCTCTGCTAGATCACTTTTAATGAGCATTTACATGAGAACACAAGTATCTTCACATCCTTGACCATTCAGAGCTCTATCCACATTACTTCTTCCCCAAATGTCTTTCTCACCAATTTTCCAGTCATGCTCCTTCCAAGTCCCTTGACCATTCAGCCAAACCATTTGGCTACAGCCCATGAATCCGTATATAATCGAACCTCTGGCCATTTCTCCTTCCAGGCAAAAAGCACAACCATGTGCACTGCCCAAAGTTCTTGCCACTGTGAAGACTTTCCTTCACCAGTGTCCTTTAGGTTTGTTTCAGAAATTGGCTGTAATGCTGCAGCTGTCCACCTCTGGTTGGTGCCTGCATATTGTGCAGAACCATCGAGTAAACCAGGCTCTACTAGTCTTCTCTTCCTCAGTCAACTGATTCATAAGCAAACCCCATGAAGCCATAGGTGCATGCTTAGCCTCAGGAGCATTGTAACAGGAGTGGGAACCATAGGCATTTGGGTAACTTCTTCATGTAGCTTGCTTTTGCCCTCAGGGCCGCCTGGCACTGTCCCATGTATGTACCATTTTCATTTGATAATGGACTGTTGTGTGCAGTTCTACTTTATGGTCTGGTGGGTTAGATAACACCCAGCTCATGATGGGAGCTCAGGTCGCATGGTGACTTGGTGGCCCATTGTCAAAGTTTCAGTTTCCACTAAGAGCCCAATAGCAGGCTGAGCTGTCTTTCAAAAGGAGAATAGTTGTTTGCAGATGAAGGTAGAGCCTTGCTCCAAATCCAAGGGCCTCCACTGTGATTCCCCTATGGGAGCCTGCCCAGACTCCAACAGCATCTCTATCTGCCATTGATACCCTCAAGCACCATTGGGTCTGCTATGATCATATGGCCCTAGGGGCAGAGCAGCCTGCACTGCAGCCTGGACTGTTGAAGAGTCTTTTCCTGTTCCAAGTCACCACTAAAGTTTGCTGCCTTCCGAGTCACTGATATATGGGTCATAGTAACACATCAGATGAGGAATGTGCTGCTCCAGAATCCAAACGTCCCACCAAACGTGCTTCTTTCTTGGTGAGGGAGGGCCAGGTGTAACAACTTTCTTTACCTTAGAAGGATGTCTCTGCATGTTCCACACACACTAAACTCCTAGAAACTTCACGAGGTAGATGGCCCTTGATTTTAGTTGGGTTTATTTCCCATTCTCTCTATGCGCATATGCTTTACCAACAAGTCTAGCTAGCTGCTACCTCCTGTTCAACTGGGTCCAATCGAGCACAACATCATCAATTAGTGGACCAGTGTGATATTTTGTGAAGAGTCAGGGATCAAGATCCCTTCTATTGTTATGCTCACTAGGCATGCGAGTTAACACCCCTGAGTGGTAGACAGTAAGTTATATGTTGGCCTTGCCAGTTGAAATGCAAATTGCTTGCTGGTGGTTTTTATGAACGGTATTGAAAAAAGCATGTGCCAGTCAATAGCTGCATATCAGGTATCAGGAGCATATTAATCTGCTCAAGTAAGGACACCACATCTGGTTACAGCGGCTGCAATTGGTGTACTATTGGTTGAGTTTTCGATAGTCAACTTTCATTCTCCATGATCCATCTGTCTTTTGCACAGGCCAAATTGGAGAGTTAAATGGAGATGTGGTAGGAATCCCCACCCCTGCATATTTCAATCCTTGATGTGGCACTAATTTCACAATCCCTCCAGGGATACGATACTGTTTTTGGTTCACTATTTTCCCTGGTAGAGCAACACCAATGGTTTCCATTTGGCCTTTCCGACCATAATAGCCCTCACTCCCACAGGTCAGGGAACAATGTGGGGATTCTGCCAAATTTCTAATTTATCTATCCCAATTATACATTAGTGGGACTGGGAATAACACAGGAGAGTCGGATGGGAAATAACCACAGGATGTGTTCTGGGACCCCCCTGTGCCCACTCGTGAGTCGGACTTCAGCCAAAACTCCATTTATCTCTTGACCTCCATAGGCCCTACTTTAACCGGAGGGTCACAATGCTTTTTAGGTCTTCTGGGATCAGTGTCAACTCAGACCAGTATCCAATGGCCTCGAAAAGTCTGATTATTCCCTTTTCCCCAGTGTACAGTTACCCTAGAGTAAAAGGCCTCAAGGGCCCTCTGGGAAGGACAGGAGTGAAGGCAAGCAGCATACTCTTTGGTATTTTGACAAGGTCCTTCCTCATTGGAACCGCCACCCCTTCATTAGGGGTTCTGGGTTTGTGAACTGTCTCAGTCTGGAAACTGGTTAACTGGGCGGATTGCATACTCCTAAAATAAAATTTGATTCCTGTCATTTGTTCTACGAGCTTTTCTGCTCATACAGATCAAATAAAAACTTAGTAGGCTTCTATGTTTTGTCCTGTGGAACGCCATGATTAATTAGCCCGTTCCAAAGATCATTGGTTTTCGGGTCATGCCATTATATGGATTGCTTTGCCTTTGCCAACCATTATGATAATTACGTAACTACGCTCATCTGGCCTTGGATTCAGTGCTGCCACCTGACGCCTACCCTGAGGTCCTGTTAAAACCTTTATGTGTACATTTAATTTATGCAAACGGCAACCACTCTCTAACTGTAAGATCTGCAAAGAAATAGAGCAAAAACAAGTTATTCAAATGTTCTGTGCCTCTCTCTCAGTACTTTTCCGGTTCTTATAAATTCAGTGTGAATGGTATTGTCCGTCTGCGTCCTCATATTGTGGAGAATGTGGGTTTTACACTTTCGAATCCATGGAACATGCCCATCTGGCCTGACCTCACAATCCCTTCATCAATACAAAGCCAAGAGAATATCAGGCACTCTCTAACTCCACTGTTAAGTATGGTATTGGTTTTAGTCAATAGTCAGGCCAACCATTCAAATAAACTTTAACAAACCTTTTTAACTGCTCTCGAGCTTCCATGTTAAACCATAGTACTTTCTCGTTGTCATCAGCTCTACTCAGGGGGCTCATATGATTTAACTCAGGTGATCGAATAAGTTATCCTTCCACCATTTTCCACACCTTTAAAATCCATTCCACACACATATTCCTAGGCTTCTGCCAGAATGAATCAGCAAAACTCATTATTTCTTAATGGTATAGTGCACCTCCTCAGTGGACCACACTTCTATCTTCACCTTGAGGGATTGCTTTAGCCTTCAATCTGGTTAGAGGTCTAGAGCAACAATTGTGGGCCCTGAGGTACATCTAGCTCCCACTGGGAGGGGGAATTAGTTTCCTCAGCAAGGGTGGGGAGGACAGATCTGCAGGGTGTGGGATGCATTCTCTGCTTGAGGGTTGGGAGATTAATTCCTCAATAAAGAACATCTCCTCAGAATCAGAGGGTTCAAAAATCCTCATCATCTGGTTCTCCCATACATCTCCATCCCAAGTTCAGGTTCCACCCTTTCCCACCAGTGCTCTCATTTAACTCCTGACACTTTTCGTGGCTGGGAATTAAATTTGCATTGTAAATCAGCCAAATGTATAATAAGGGCTCCACCTTGATTTTCTGTGCTTTATCTCTTTGCTGCTGGAGAGAATACTTCTCTTCCAGGGCACATTGGAAACTTTTAAACTGTTTGTTTTCAAATCTGGAGCTGGTCATTTTTTCACCGATGCTCCTTATTTTCCTCTATCAGTTTATCCAGAATGCTAAGGAGCAACAAGGCAATCATCAATATTTTCCTTATTTTTGCCAATTTCTCGAAACGTTTATATATAGAGTCGCTAAATTCCTTTTTCTTTCTTTGCTCTCACAAGAGGTGAGTAGGTGAGTCAAATGGATCTTTCATAATTAGTTCAAATAAGTTCTGCACCAAGGATTATCATTCTTTTCATGCCACCAGGAGAGCTTCAGTAACTCTAGGCTTCATTTGGGTTGGAGAGCTGGCTCCAGAGGCTACAAGCCCACTAAAGAAATTCATCCTTTTGGGCTGGAGAGATGCTAGTGATTAAGAGCACGGACGGCTCTTACAGAGGTCCCGGGTCGATCCCAGCACCCACTGGGGCCGAGAAACCGTCCTGAAACCCAAGTCAGGACGAACTCCTTTCCAGGGGGGAATCTGAAACCCTCTCTGGAACGCCGGGGCATCATGACCACGGTGCAAGACCCTTGATCAGACAGTACATTCTACACTATACAGAATAATAAAATAAAAAAAAAGAAGAAGAATAAATTCATCCTTTCAATTCTGTTTCTCTGAACCACCAACACCACTCCCTCTGGTACCAAACATCTGTATTAGTCAGGGTTCTCTAAAGAACAGAAGTAACAGGACGATATAATAGCTATATACCAATTATTGTTTGCTTCACTGACAGAGTTCAAGGAGTCCCAACGTAGCTGCACCACACTGGCAAGGCCGAGAAGAATCCAGAGGAAAACTGCTCAGCCCGCAAGGCAGGATATCTCAGTAAAAGTCCCATCTAGTGCTGAAGGCCGAATGGATTCCAGGACGATCTGCAGTCTCAGTACATGCTGGGATCCAAAGGTTGATCACAGCAGCAAACAAACTCCCAGAATGAGAGAGGCAGCCACAGTAGAAAAAAGGACCAGCTCCCCTGCCGTGGCCTTAAATACTGCCTGCTGGCAAAGTCAACACCCACATTTGGGGTGGGCCATCCGGGTTGAGGTGTGTCCAATTAGACGATCCCTTTTTTCTCTTATATTGTTCCTTAGTCCAGTCAAGTTGACACCCAGGATCAAACCATCACAAATGGGCCTTATCTTTTTGTTGTTAATTTTTAAGGGATTCCTACAATTCTAATAAACGACACAGTTGTTTCAGTAACATCTTTGATGTTACTCAGTTTGTCATACAATTAGAGTAACTGAATGGCTTTTCAAGTCTAGTATCTATGTCCAAAGTTTTGAACAACCCATGGTCCCATGAGTCCAGTTGGAAAGCTTGTATGCACAAGCTTGTTGCTAAATTAGGAGTCCAGACAAATTCCTTATAGTCTCATGATTGACCCTATATTCCACAGCTTTTTTAATTCTAAAATTCTACCACCACGCCTCCTCTTCCACAGTTTGTTCCTGGGGTTTTGGGAAAGGGGCACAATGGGTGAGAAGAAAAACAGTCTTACTTTTCTTTGGAGTTTCATTTTGGACTCCTAGTCCTGTTAGGTTGTTTCCCTCATGGGTGACAGCTTTTCCAGTGTACTCTTTTAGGCATACTAACAAACACAAGCAATTGGATTGTAAGGGAGTTTTTTAAACATTACTAATTATTATGTCAAGCTAAGCTTGAGCATAGACACAGATGCTTGGATGGTATGCTAATTCGCAAACTGTGGTTTCTCTATAAAGGGTGACAAGTTCTTATTGTGGCTTATAATATCTCCTAACCACTGGAGGACATAAGCTTGTGGCATCCACTGTGAGTTATTCCTCCAAGGAGGGAGCTCATAGCCAATTAGATTTGGGATATATATATATATAGACACTTGGCTGCCACTGTTGCACAGTATCTCCAGGCTGTTGAAGTGTAGCTGATACTGACGGAGGAGTCTTGCTTGTCTCAGTGATGGTCTTTTCGAATGCTCCCATGGGCATCTTACTTCTTACGTAAAGCTCCTAGGTCTTCTGTCCTTGTTTGTCTCTACCACTGCTACTGTGTGAGTCAGCTGCAGCCATAATTCCAGACATGTCAAATAATGACTACTCTCTAGGAATGGGATATTTAAAAATAAATTTTAGTTTTTAAAAGCAACTTTAGGGTCACATTAACTTTTTTTTTTTTGAGACGGGGTCTCCCTGTAGCCCCAGCTTTCCTAGAACTCACTATGTATACCAGGGTGGCCTTGATCTCACAGAGATCTGCCTGCCTCTGCATCCTGAGTGCTGGGATTATAGGCTTGCCCCACCATGCCCAACCAGGGTCACATTAACTCTTAGTGGAAAGTACAGAAACTTCCTTTGTAGCCCCCTGATGCATGGAGTCATAGCATGCATAGTTTTTCCCATCAACATCCCACACCAGAGAGATACATTCCTTACAACCAACACATCAGTTCTTTCTCAATATTGTACAGTACATGGGTGTCTTAATATCTTTGTATTGCTGTGATAAAATTACCCACCAAAACCAATTTGAGAAGAAAGAGTTTATTTGGCTCACAGCACAGTCCATCATCAAGGTAATCCAAGGCAGGGACTCAGGGCAGGAACTTGGAGCACACACCATGGAGGGACACAGATTATTAGCTTGCTCTCCTGGCCTGTGCTCAGCCTGCCTTTTTATACAACACAAGATGACTTGCCTAGGGATGGCACTACCCAGAGTGGGCTGGGCCTTCCCATATCACTCAGCAATCAAGAAAATGCCCATCAGTCATGGTCACAGGCCAATCCAATGGAGAAAACACCTCAACTGAGGTTCTCTCTACTCAGATATGTAAAGTTGACAAATAAAGTTATCCAGAAAAATGAGGTTAGAGAAATTTTTAATGATGTATATCAAATATTATATTAGTACACAGTTCCCAACAAAGTCCTCTAGTCTACCTATTCATTTCTCTCTTTCCCCTTAGAGCTTTGGCAACAAAAAAATCTTTAATATTTCCACAGTTTTGTATTTTTCAGAATGTCAGGTAATTGGAATTATATAATATGGTAGTCTATATATGAGGAATATGTTCCTAGATTCCCTATGAGGGCCGAAAATCACAGCCAGTACTGACCCTATATAAATTACATTTTTCTTATATATACATACCTATAATAAAGTTTTTTAAAGAGATTTTTAAAATTTTTATTTTATTTTATTTTTTTATGTGTATGAGTGTACAGTCTTCATGTAGGTTTGTGCACCCATGTCATGCAATGCCGAGGAGGTCAGAAGAGGGTGCTGGATTCCCCTGGAACTTGAGTTAAAGTCAGCTCTCAGCTGTCATGTGGGTGCTGGGGATCGAACCCAGGTCCTCTTCAAGAGCAGTCAGCACTCTTAACTGCTAGGCCATCTCTCCAGACCCTCTATATAATCAACTTTAATCTACAAATCAGGCAGCCAAGGGATGAACAGCAATAATCTATAGTGAAATAAAACAATTGTTACAATGTATTATAATAATTTTTTAACTCATTTATAGTTTGAGGACATTATTAAAGTAAGGGTTACTCAAACATATGCACTGTGATAACATGACAATGTAGTCAGATGGTGGAGATGGATTCCAAATGGCTACAGATAAGTATGTACATGGTGTTGGTATGCTGGACAAAAGAAGGATTCATGCCCCAGGCAAGACAAAGTGGCACAGCACAAGATTTTATCACACTACCCCAAGTGGCACACAAGTTAACATTCAGAAAGTGTTTCTATAATTTTTGTTTAATATTCTTGGAGCACAGGTAGCTGAAGTGGAAACTGAAACTGTAAATAAATGAGAACTATTGCTTCTTACTGGATTTTTTTTCACATTCCATGAATAATATTCATCTGACTTTCCTTCATGTCTTTTTATGGCTTGATAGCTCATTTCTTTATAGTTCTGGATAATATCCCATTGTATATACCACAGTCCATTCATTTACCTACCAAGTTTATGTTGGTGAGATCCAAATTTTGGCCGTTATAATAAACCAGTTATATATATCCATGTTGAGGTTTTATCCCATTTGATTAAATACCAAGAATCTTAATTGCTGGATCATAAGAGTAAGCTTAGTTTTGTATGGCACTGGCAAACAGTTTTCCCAAGTTTTTATCACTTGACAGTCCCATTGTGAGCTATGAATGAGACTTCCTGTTGCTCTAAATCTTTTCTAGCTTTTGACATTGTCAGTGTCCTATGCTGATAGATCTGCAATGCATCTTACTCTGCTTTTGTATACTGCCGATGTTATATGGCATGGAGAATTTTTCATATGCTTATATGAATATCTCCTTCAGTGAGGTGACTATTAATTTTTTCCACCTTAAACCAGATTTTTTTCTGTTTTCATAATATATTAAATGAACAAAGTAATATGTTTCAATGTGACATTTCCACATATGTGTATTATAATGTGTTCTGGTCATATTCACCCCTTGTAGGTCTTTATGTCTTACCATCTTCCTTCCATACCCTTACCTGTCCTCCCATGTTTTTCTTTAAATTTCACATATTAAACATGAACTACTTGTCAGAGTCTGGCTTATTTTGTTTAACATGATGATCTAGAATCCCATCCCTTTCCCTGAAAATGGCATACTTTCATCCTTTTTTTAATATTTTTGAGACAGGGTCTCTCTTGTAGTCTCAGCTGTCCTGGAACTCTCTATGTGGACCAGGCTGGCCTTAAACTCAAAGAGATCCACTTGCCTATGCCTCCCAAGTGCAAGGATTAAAGTTGTGTGCCACCATGTCTGGAGATACTTTCATTTTTATTTATGACTGAATAAAACATTGTGTGCATGTGTCACATTTTCTTTATTCATTTATTTGTTGATGAATGCCTAGGCAGATTTTTATAACATATTGTTACTATTGCTATAATAAATATAGGTATTCAAGTGATTGGTTCTTTGGGGTATATATTGCAAATGAAGCATCTGGATCATGTGGCTGTTGTAGTTTTAATTTTTGGACAAATTTCTACACTGATTTCCATAGGTGATAGACTAACATGCAGTCCCACCAATTGTATATGAAGGTTCTTTTCTTCCCAAATCATCATCAGCATTTGTTGCCATTTATGTTATAAAGATAGCAATTGTGACTAGAGATAGAATCTCAATGAGGTTTTGATGAGTATTTCCTTATGACTAAAATTGAACATTTTTTTCATGTGCTTATTCGTCATTGGTATTTCTTTTGAGAAATGTCTGGTCAGTTCATTTGCATACTTATTGTTGGATTTTTTTATTACTTTTGAGCTATTACTATGTTCTGAATATTAATCTTTTATCTTTTTTTTTTTTTGAGACAGGGTCTCCCTGCAGCCCCAGCTGTCCTGGAACTTGCTATGTAGACCAGGCTGGCCTTGAACTCACAAAGATCCGCCTGCCTCTGCCTGCCAAGTGTTAGGATTTATCAAATGAAGAAGTAGCAAAGACTTTCTTCCATTTTATAGGTTCTCACCATAAAAATTATTTACTTTTCTGTGACAAACTTCTTACATATATACAATTCCACTTATCAGTTTGGAGATTTTTGGATCTTTTTGAGACAGGGTCTCCCTGTAGTCCCAGCTGTCCTGGAACTAGCTATGTAGACCAGGCAGGCCTTGAACTTACAACGATCCACTTGCCTCTGCCTCCTGACTCCTGGGATTAAAGGAGTGTGCCACCATGCCTATCCTATCAGGTTTTTTTAAAGATCTTTTTCATTTTTTGATTATTTGTATGTGTATGTCTGTGTATGGGTTGTCTATTTCTAAACCACATTGCTTTCTGTTTTCAGAATATACTAAATGAATGAGGCACTTACGTCTAATTGTGACATTTCTGTACATGTGTATAATAATGTCTTCTGGGGGCTGGAGAGATGGCCTAGCGGTTAAGAGCACCAACTGCTCTTGCAGAGGACCCGGTTTTGATTCCCAGCACCCACATGGTGGCTGAGAACTGTCTTTAACTCCAGTTTCAGGGGAATCCGACACCCTCTTCTGAACTCCGCGGCATTGCATGGCATGGGTGCACCAACCTACATGCAGACAGTACACTCATACACATAAAAAATAATAAATAAAAAAATTTAATAATGTCTTCTGATCACATTCACCCTGTTGGGCCTTCCCGCATCTTACTCACATGTGCACATGTGAATGCAGGTGCCCACAGAGTCCAGAGAAAAGAGCTGATATGGAAACCACCTGATATGGATGCTGATAACTTAATGAGCCCTCTGTAAGAGCAATATATACTTTTAACCATTGAGCCATCTCTCAAACCCCAATCAACTTTTGTTTAAAAAATTAATTTGTTTTATTTATTTGTGTGTGTGGCATGTGCCTATGGAGATCAAAGTGCAGGTCAGATGCCTTGGATGGTTACAGGCAGTTACTGGTGGTTGTAAGCCACCTGACGTAGGTGGTGGTAACCAAACTAGAGTCCTCTGCAAGAGCGGCAAGAGCTCTTAACTGCTGTGTTCTCTAGCCAGCCCTCATTGACATTTCCTGAGCTAGCAAAGTCCGTTTAAGAAAACTTATTGCACATATCTAGATTTGAAGTGTTTACCCTGTTTTCCTCTAGCATCTCAGAGTCTCACGTCTTATATTATGGTGTTTGGTCTATTTTGAGTTGATGTCTGTGCAAGGTGAGAAACAGGAAGCTAATTTTAGTTTTCTACATGTGACATCTGGTTTCCCAGTACCACTTATCAATGAGGCTATTTCCCCCAAACATACTTTTGACAACTTTGTCAAAAATTCACATAGCTATTGCTGTATGAGCTGCTTCTTCTGTTTTTAACTGTAAATAGGATTTAATTTTATTCATTATAGATTTTTCTTTGCAAATTTCATACACTACATCATGATCATATCTAGCCCTCCTCCCATGTCTATATTCCCTACCATCCTTCCACTAGTCTCCGTGCAGTCTGTCTTGTATATTAAGGCCTACTGGACCAAGTTTCTGTCCGCAAATGTTCTTCGGTGTTAGTTCATCCACTGACCCTGTAGCATCACTCTCTTAAAGAAAACCAATTCCAGGAGAACTCCAGTTCCAGGGGAATCCGAGACCCTCTTTTGAACTCCGCAGCATTGCACAACACGGGTGGACAGACTTGCAGGCAGACAGTACATTCATACACATACAGAAATAAATAAAATTAATAAAAAAAATTAAAAAAAAAAAAAGAAAACCAGTCTCCCTCACCCAGTAGTATTCAGTTGCCAATATAGTCTCAGCTAAGGTTGGGTCTTCATGCCCATTTTTCCCTTTCTATGATGAGTTTTTCTCTGGTTTGAACTTGTGTGGGTCCTGTGCATCCTGTATTGTTGTGGGTTTATATGGATAACTTCCTAGCTGTCTAGAAAACTACTTCCTTGTGGTCTTCCACAATCTCTGGCTCTTACAATTTTTTTACTCTCTTTTCCAAAATGGTCCCAAGGTTCTGGGTGATAGAGCTTTGATATATATGCCCTATCTAAGGACATGTACTCTGAAGTCTCTTATTCTCTGCACTTTGACCAGTTGTGGTTTTCTGGGTTAATCACCATATGTTGCTTGAGGAAGCTTTGCTGGTGAGAGTTGAGAGATGCATTCATATTCTTTCTGCCTCCCAGTCTGCTAGTTCCATGAACCTTGAGTAGAGAGGCCTCTTCCTCCTCTTCCTCCTCTTCCTCCTCCTCCTCCTCTTCCTCCTCTTCCTCCTCCTCCTCTTCCTCCTCCTCCTCTTCCTCCTCCTACCTCCTCCTCCTTCTCCTCTTCCTCCTCCTCTTCCTCCTTCTCCTCTTCCTCCTCCACTATCAGCACCACTACCTCCATGACTGATGAACTTTTTAAGACTTTATTTTTATTTTTAATGTACGTGTGTGTGTGTGTGTGTGTGTGTGTGTGTATGTGTGTGTTCAGTGTATGCTACATGCCTGAGGGTTCCCATAGAGACCAGAAGTGTTTTGGGTCCCCTGGACCTGGAGTTACAAGTAGTTGTGGGGGCTGGGAACCAAACCAGGGTTTTCTGGAAGAGGAGGAGATGATTTTAGTGTTGAGCCATTTCTCCAGCTCCACATGAGCTTCTTTGTTTGTTGATTTTGTATCCCACCACTTTACTAAAATATACTCTGGGAATTTTCTGGTGGTCTTCAGACATTTTTGCTGTTGTTGTTATTTCCCAAGACTGGGGCCATATCATCTGTAATCAGGAAGAAATTAGTCAGTTTCTGTTTGAATCCCTTTTATTTCTTTCTCTTGCCCTATTATTCTAATGAAGCACAGGCAAGTAGATATATAGATATTTAAACAGTACTAATTGTTATGGTCGGTTACTTTGGTATAGACACAGATGTTTGGATGGTATGATAATCCATGAATTATGTTTTTTTCTGTAAAAGATGACAAGGTCTTACTGTGGCTTATAACATCTCCTAACTGCTAGAGCATGTAAGCTTGTAGCATCAGCCATGGGTTATTCATCCAAGGAGAGAGCTACTAGCCAATTAGATTTGGGATATACAGACATATGGCTACCACTGCTGCACAGTATTTCTAGGCAGGTGAGGTGTAGCTGATGCTGACATAGGAGTCTTGCTTGATTCAAGGAGAACAATATTTGCTTTATTAGTTTAGTGGCCTTTGGTAGCACTTTCTGGTATTCAAGAGAACAATTGTACACTTGCAAGTGTGGTCTCAATTCATCTTTCCCATGCTTACATCAGGTCTTCGACAACAGGGCCTTACCGCCTCTCTTCTTACAGGTATCCCAGTTTACAGGCAAGAAGCCTTTGCCTTTTGGGGTGCTTGGATCCCCTGGCCAACATCTCCATAGCAGAATAATCCATTGCTGATATCAGAGCTCTCCTGTATTAATATATTTTGCTTAAGTGCACAGCTTAAAGACTCTAGTATTATATTTGGTTCTGAATAGAGAATAATCCTTTTCACAGTTCCTATGCCTATTAGTCAATTAAAGAAAGCAGTTTTTACAAGTTTTATAAGAGATAACATCTGTAACAGTCAGCTTTAATTTACAGTTAGAGATTGACTTCATTACCATCATATTTTTCTTTGTTCTATGAAAAGGAGGTAAGAAAGTCTCTCATATTAAACTTTGCGGTACCGAGAAGGTAAGGTTCATTAGGACTCTTTATAAACAGTTATTACAAATAGGATCCACAGGCTGGAGAGATGGCCTAGCAGTTAAGAGCGCTGACCACTCTTGCAGAGGACCCGGGTTCAATCCCCAGCACCCACATGGCGGCTGAGAACTGTCTGTAACTCCCACACCAGGAGAGCTTTTTTAATCGCTCTGTCTTATCTTCCAGGTCTGATATTCTTTGTTCTGCTTCTCCCATTCTATTTCTGAGGCTTTTTCCATTCCTTTCCTCTTGATTGCATGAGTCTTCTATTTCCTTTTTCATTTCATTCTGTGATTTCTTTAGTATTTCCTCTTCCTTTTGGAGTTTCTCAATCTCTCCTTGGTGCTCCTTTCTTGACTGGTTGGCTTCCTTTTTCAGTGTTTCCACTTCCTTCTGCAGTTTGTCATTTTCTCCCTCTAGTTCTTTCTGCAGTTTGTCATTCCTCTCCCTTTAGTTCTTTCCAATGTTTGTCATTTTCTCCCTCTAGGTCTTTCTTGAGTTTTTCATTCTCTCACCTTAGTTCTCTGACTAGTTCTTTATATTCTTTAATTTCTCTGAATAGGTCTGAAATTGTTCCTCTAAGATCTGTTTCTTAGATCACCTCCAGGCAGATCCCACTATAGCAATCTCCTACAGGGTTTGTAGAGCATGGTGTGGAATTATCCTGCACCTTTCCCATGTTGTCCCTTCATCATGTCCCTGGCATGTGGGTTTCCCTTTTTTTGCATGTAGATTCCGATGTGAATCACAAATGTCTTTTACTATGTTGAAGGCTTGCTTTGCTTGCCTTCTTCAGATGACTTTCTTTTTTTTCTCCTTGTTTATGGATTGTTGACTTGTCTAGGCTTCAGGCTTTCAACTTTGTTTATATATTGGAAGTCTAATTCACTCTTCCCTTTCTGTTCTGAAGGTTCTCCAAAAAAATCCATTTGAACTTGAACATTTTCTTAGCAATTCCAGTTGGCACGGGGATGTGTATGTGGGGTAGGAATGTGCTTGATTTACTCTGTGCTTCAGGTGGTCCTGGCAAGTCCCTGACCTACCTAACCACTGCACACTCAAGTCTCATAGTGGTGACAGGCCCAGTTTTAATACCAGCAACAACAGTGACTCCACCTGCTCAGCCACACCCAACAAGGGTTTAACAGGCCTGCATTTGATTCCAGCTAGTAGTGTGCCTCCATCCACCCCACCAGCCTCATAAGACAAAGATTTAGCTATCCAACAAACCAACGAATCAATTATCCAGCAACCCAAGTGTAGATCTATCCTAAAATCTGCCTGCCTGAAGCGCCTGGCTCCTACCTGTGCTTCAGGTGGTCCTGGCAAGTCCCTGACCTAACCACTGTGCACTCAAGTCTCACAGTGGCCACTTACTGATTTTCTGTAATGTCTTTTACTCTAGATTTCTATTTTATTCTATTATCTGATAAAATGAAAGATATTATTTCAATCTTTTTGTATTTTTTTAGAGCTTTGCTTAAGGCCTAAAATTTGGTCTATTTTGGAGAAAATGC
>VZQC01001485.1:0-16662 GCA_009823505.1 Rhizomys pruinosus
AAAATTACATGGTCAGCTCAATAGATGTAAAAGGCCTTTGATAACATTCAAAATGTGTTTATGTTAAATCCATAGAGGGAAGTAACTTGGCGGGAACATTCCTCAATGTAAACACTATTACAACAACCGAACTGACATCATTCTAATGGAGAAATTAGAGCATTCTTCTTAAGCCAGGACCTTGCAAGAGTGTATTTCTATCCTGTTTTTTATAGAGTTGACTCTTGCTAGAGTTAATAAGGCAAGAGAAGTAGTAAAGGGTGCTTGAGAAGGGTCAGCCTATCCCTTTAAATGTACCATTATACTTAACGGATGCAAAATTCCCAGAATCCTAGAATGTTAGACCTTTAGAGTGAAGTGGCAGGTTATAAAATTATTCTACAAATATCTTTATGTTCATTAATTAAAGCAATTTAGACAAGGAGTATAGAAGCCATTACATATTAAAATAAAAAAATAAAATTAAATAAATCTCAGATAAACCTAACCAAAAACATTGAAGATCTCTACAATTAAAAATTTATCTTATTGTGAAAGAGATTGAGAGACAAAGAGTGGGAGGAGTTCTCATGGCTCATGGATTGGAAGATATATATTATTTTATTATAATTGCATTGAGCCTATTAATATATAGGCTCAATGCAATTCAATTAAAATATCCATGACTTTCTTCACAGATTAGAAAAAAATCTGAAAATTCTATGGATGGTTACACAGGAATCCGATTAGTCAAGCACCTCGAGAGACAGAACGACACTGCAGGGGTTGGGGAATTACGGTATGCATATTTAAACAAACCTACAGGCTATAGTCATAAAAAAGCATGGTACTGGCACAATAGATCAGTAACAATGGAAAATAATTGAAGACCTAAACATGAATGCACACAATTTCAGCCACGTTATTTGACAAGAGCAAGAACTGTATGGAGAAAGCAGCATCTTCAGCAATGCATGACAAACTGATCACACCTGTCGAGTTGAAACTCCAACTACATAGTTCCCTTGGCACTAAAAGTTCAGCTCTAAATGAATCGAACACCTCAATATGAAACCTGAAACTGAAAATGTTAGAAGAAAACATCAGCAGTAACCTCCAAGATATAAGTATTGAAAAAAGCTTTCTAAATCAGATGGTAGTTGTGCAGGAAATAAGGTCAACAATCAACAAATGGGACCTTATTAAACTAAAAAGTTTCTGTACAGCAAAAAGAAACAAGATGAAGACCAAACCAGAGTTGGGGAGAAAAATTTTCCAGGCGGTTCCAAGGCATCCAGCCCAGTCACTTCTGGTACAGGTTTCCAGGACCATCCTAGCAATTTTGGTTCAGGTGCAGGTTCTCTGGAGCTGCTTCAACTTCCAGACAAGATTGGGTAAGGCCCTACGGTCACCTTGGAGGTGACTGGATAGGGTGCCAGTGTGTGGGCAAAACCAGTGCCACCCACCCCCTTTTAAGCCATCCTTCCCCCCATGGTAGGGACAGAGAAGGTTTACTGGGAACAAATATTAATTATTAAGAGACAGCAACCTTCCACTGGAGGGAACAGACTTACAAAGATTTAAGCACCGAATTTTGCTATAAAAAAAATCACATCCACATGCCAAGAGCACAAGGAAAATCAACAACATGGAAAAGCAAATAAAATCCAACAAATTCTATCAGTCCTATGGGAGACTCCAACAATGAGTTCTCAATGGAGGTAAACCCAGGACACAGATCTTAATAAAAACTATCATAAACAAACTCAAAGAATCAGGGAGAGAATGACGAACTCAGGAGAAAATGGAAACACTGAAAAATCATGCTGAAATGAAACAGGAAACCAACCAGTGAATTCAAGGATCTAGAAGAAGAGAATGACAAATTCCAAAGGAATTGAAGTACTAAAGAAATGCAGGACGAAGTGAAAAAGGAAATAGAACAACCTGTCATCAGCAGGGAAAAAGATGGACAAAGCCTTCAGTAACAGATTGATGAGCAGAAAAGTAAGAATATCACCTGGAGACAGGTGGAAGAACTGCAATGCTCAAACAAAGAGTTATGAAAAATTTTTTAAATCACAAGAGTGGAACAATAGGAAATATTGGAACACTACGAAAAGATCAAAACCTCCACATCATAGGGTAGAGGGAGGAGAGAATTCCAGGACAAAGGTTTGATGAGATCTTATCGAACATAGATGAAAATTTCCTGAACTGAAAAAAGACAAAACAATTACAAATACAAGAAGACTATATTACACTACATAGACAAGATCGGAAGGGATCCATGCCATATCTAGTAAAAACACTAGATGCCAAAAAAAGAGATAATACACTAGACAAAAAAATACAAATTACTGAAGGCTGCAGAGAAAAACATAATATAGGAACCTCGATTACAGTGATTTCAGTTGCAACGATGAACGCAGTAAGTTGACCACGTATTCCAGTGTAAGATGGATATATAGATGCCAGCTATATCTTTTCCCAGCAAAAAATGTCCATTTAGCCAGGTTGTTTGTGCCGCTTTAATCTAGCATTTGGGAGAGAGGCAGGCAGATCTTTGTGATTCAAGGCCAGCCTGGTCTAAGAGCGAATTCCAGGACGTGGGGCTATAGGAGCCCTGTCTCAAAAAAACCAAAAATGTCATTATAGTTGAGAAGAAAGAAAAATCTTCCAACATAAACAAGATGAAGCATTCATGCCAGACAACGCTTCAGAATATACTCAAAGCAATTCAAAGTCAGAGGAAAGGACATAATTTCCCAAGACCTAAGGGTAGATGAGATAAAAGTATACAGCAGAAATACAACTGGCCAAAAATGCAAACAGAATAAGGCAAAAGGAAGTAGCACACATCTATCATAATAGCGTTTTAAATATTAATGGCTGGGCTGAGAGATGGCCTAGCGTTAAGAGCGCGACCACTTTTACAGAGGGCCCAGGTTCGAACCCCAGCAACCAAATGGCATCGAGAGCCGTCTTGAACTCAATTCAGGAGAGTCCTCGCCACGGGTGAATCCGACACCATCTTCTGCCTCTGCGGCATTGGCAGTCATGGGTGCAGCACCCTGATGCAGAGTACTATACAATACCGAATAAAATAAAAAATTAAAAAAAATATATTTTAAAATTTGGGCTTATTTTGAAGAAAAAAAATTTTTCCAAACCCAATCAAAAGACATAGACTGAGGGATTGGATTAGTAAACAGAATCTATCTATGTGTTGTCTACGAGAAACCCATCTTTTCGAGGATAGGCACCAACTCAAGTGAAAGGATGGAAATTTCAAGCAAATGGTATCAAAAACAAAGCTGAAGTCGCTATTTAGATCAGACGCAAATACTTCAAAGTAAACTTATCCAAAAGGATAAAGAGGGCCATTACACTTAACAACAATTTAATCTGAAGTTTCACATCATGATTATCACACACTCTGCACTGACTTTAAACACATTGGTTACAGTCTCAGGGAAGATTTTTGATGGCACACTAATGCTGTGGATTTATATTCCACGGTCATTGTAGATCAACTGAAAAGATAACAAAGCAGATATCGTATCTGAACAAACATACAAATGGATCTCAAAGACAATCCTCAGATATTCTACCAAACACAAAATTACTATATATCGCGTGTGGTAGAGAGTGTGGGAGAAGACACTGCTGCAGTGCAAAGGGATTGAGAAGTATTTCGTGGGTGTGTGTGCCTCGATGGCAGTAGCAAGTATCGAGCACCAGGAATAAGCCAACGTATCTAGAAGAGATGGCGAATAAGACAGACGGTGCTGAGTGAGTGAGATGGGTCAAGGAAGAGAGAGTAAGAGAGGAGAGAGCTACAGTATGAAGAATGAGTGAGGAGAAGACGTTGAGAGTATGTGAAGACAGTGCGCGAAGAGGGGATGTTGTGATGGGGGGCGCGCGCGCGCGAGGTGCGTAGCGGTTGGAAGGAAGTGAGAAGAGATGGGGTTGGGTGGGGCGCGCGCTCCGCGCGCGCTGTGGAGGATGCTAGGCGCTAGAGTGGGAGGGGCGGATGGTGTGGTCGCAGGCGGGTGTGCAATGTCGCGGACGAGGCGTGAGCGAGCGGGGATGACCTGTGGCTTTGGTAAAGACCAAAAAAAAAAAAGAATAGAGGAGTCAATAATGAACTAATGAGAGCACAAAATGAACCCTAACCCAACGACGGAGAAATCAAAAAATCAGTAAAATCGAATGATAGAAACAAATCATGACAAATCATTACCAAAGCAGTTCTGTGATAGAACGATGGTGAAGAGCTTGGAAAGCCCAAAATGTAACGCGAAGAAAGAAGAAGAAAGAAAGAAAGAAAAGAAAGAAAGAAAGAAGGAAAGAAAGAAAGGAAAGAAGAAAGGAAATAAAGATGGAAGGAAAGAAGAAAAGAAGAGTAATCCAAATCAATAGTTTTTGTGATGAAAAGGGCAACATACAACAGTAGAAAAGAGTCAGACAATCTATATGATACTCAAAACCTTACTCTATTAAATTATAAACCTAGAGAAATGATAGAATTTGAACCTGGAATTTCCACCAAAGCTTACCAAGAACAGATTGACAGCTTTTAACAGACCCATAATATGGACGGCAAATGAAACATGTAATAGTAAACTCCAACTAAAAATAAAAAATGCCCAGCCCAAGATGGTTCACGAGCAGAATTCTAAAACGATTTAAAGAGGATCTTACAACCATATTACTTAAACTGTTCAGAAGGATAAAGACAGAGGAAAACTCCAAATTCCTTCTAGAAGCCAGCATGACTCTAATACCAAAACCAGGCAAATATACAGACCAAAACAAGAAAACTATACACCCATCCATTAATGAACAATAGATGCAAAAATCCATAAATACTCAAACAAAATATCTAATGAATAACATCAAATAAAACAGACCACAACAAAAAGATTATCCATCATGATCAAAATTGAATCCACACCACAGATCGGAATGGTCAAATACATAACATGCAAGTAATATATCATAAAACACTCAAATGGGTTGAAAGGACAAAAACCATGCATGATCATCTATTCTATTATGCAGAAAAAGCCTTAAGACTAAATCCAGATCCCTTTCATGCTTAGTCTTAGAGGAATGATGAGGACATCTCTTCGATAGTGTAATTCGAAAAGTACACAACAAACCCACAGCCAACTCATTCTCAATGGAGAAAAGTTAGAACGATTCCCTAATAGGCAGGGCACACAAAAGGCTGTCCCTATTACCCTCTCTTCAATACAGTGTTTTAAATGTGCTGTGCTATGGCAGTAAGGCAAGAAGGGACAATTAAAGGAGTAACTAATCAGCAAAAGAGCAAGTAACACTATCATCTTTGCATTTTGATCTACTAGTTTTCCTAAATGAGATGCTAAGATTCTCCACCAGTAAACAATTCCTAGTAAATTGATTAAAGGTTTCAGTAAAGTGGTGGGATACAAAAAATAACCTAAAACTCAGTAGCCTTTTCTTTCCCAACCAAGAATTGGAGAAGGGAATACAGGAAAGACTTCCCAATCACAAGTGTCCACCAAAGCATAATACATATAGTACCTAAAGAACAAACCCTAACCAAAGGACAGCACAGATCTCAACAAAACAATTTGAACCTTGAAAGTATATTTAGAGAGGACATCAGAAGTGGAAAGACCTACCATGTCAGAATAGGAAAAATAAGGTATAAAAATGTCCCTTCTACCCAAATTAATATAAAGATTCAATGCAATCCCAATAAAATCCCAAAGTTTCTTCACAGACTTGGAAAAAAATCTTAAATTCATATGAGAAAACAAAAGACCCCAAATAGTAAAGTGACCCTGAGAGAAAAGTGCAACACAGGAAGCATCACCATAATCAGACTTCAAACTACTATTACAGGGCTATTGTCATAAAACACGCTTGGTACTGGCACAAAAACAGACCTGTTGACAATGGAAAAATGAAGATCAAACTTGGCACATACATTTTTCACACCTCATATTTGTGACAAAAGGGCCAAGATAACAGATGAGGAAAGGAACAGCATCTTCAGCAAACGGTGCCAGCAAAACTGGATCACCATTGTAGAAGAATAGATTAAACCCTGCTTCTCACCCTGTACAAAAAATCAATCCAAATGGATCAAAGACTCAAATGAAACACAAAACACAAATTAAAGAAAAAAAATGTTAACAGCAACCCAAAAGACGTAGGTGTAGGAAAAGTCTTTCTAAATCAAACAGCAGCCAAACAAGAAATCAGGTCAATTGACAAGTGGGATCTCATTAAACTCAGAAGCTTCTGTACAGTGAAGGAAACAATCATGGAAGTGAAGAGAAAACCCAAACAGTGGGAGGAAACCTTCACTGCTGATACATCTGACAGAGCATTAACTCCAGAATATATAAACTTCTCAAAAAAACAAACATAAGGAAACAAATGACCCATTCAAGAGATGGAGTAAAGAGCTGAACAGAGATTTCACAGGTGAGGAAATAAAGATAGCTGAGAAACATCTTAAAAAGTGTTCAACACCATTAATAATTAAGGAAATGGAAATAAAAACCACTTTAAGATATCGTCTCACTCTGATAAGACTGGCTAAGATCACGAAAACAAAAGACATCAAATGCTGGAGAGGATTTGGGGAAAGGGGAACACTCATCCACTGCTGGTGGGACTATAACTCATACAACCACTGTGGAAAGCAGTGTGGAGAACCCTTAAAAGACACAAAATGAGTCTACCACCTTACCCAATCATACTACTCCTGGGTTTATGTCCACAAGACTCATCCTACCACAAAGATACATGCAAATCCATGTTTACTGCAGCTCTCTTCACAATAGTGAAGAGCTGAAACCAGCCCAAATGCCCCTCAACCAATGAGTGGACAGAGAAAATGTGGTACATCTACACAATGGAGTTCTTCACAGCAGTAAGGAAAGATGAGATCATGAATTTTGCAGGTAAATGGTTTGGAACTAGAAGACATTATGCTATGTGAAGTAACATAGTTCCAGAAAAACAAATGGTATCCCTCATCTGTGGGATAAACAAATATCTAGTTGTAAGGCAAACTGAGAAATCCATGTATGTATATGTGCATATATATATATATATATATATATATATATATGAAAAATATATCTTTTACCTGAAAGCAACTGTACCATTATAATGTGAATACCCTAATGGTATCTAGAATTAACCTATTTTCAGACTTATTTTCAAACTTTGTAATTGTGATATATGGGGGGGTATGTATGCATACTTTAGAGTGATATAAAATTAAAGGGGAAAATGTGAATTTAAAAAAAGACATGTATGGCAGAATGCATGAGGTCTGATGGGGAAGAGACAAGGAATGGGAATTAGGTCTAAATTTGATTAGAAAATGTTGTATGAACTACACAAAACTTCAAAAAGAAAAAAAATATTTTTTTAAAGTAGAGATTTTCAGGCAGCTGGGCAGTTACTCATGATCTCACAGCAATAGTGACTGCATAAACAAGTGCCACATGTTCTTAAGCAGGCAAAAATCCCAAAATAGAAGAGATGAAGTGGATAGGAAGCCTTAGCTGAGGAAGAGAGTGGGTCTTTTTAAGGATTTGACTCTGGGTAAGTTAACCAGACACCATAAAATAGACCTATGCTGAAGTAGACTTGGAGACACATGTCTGATTCAATACCCCATAGATAGAAGATAGATAGATGACAGAAAGAGAGATAGATATAGATAGATAGATAGATAGATTAGAATAGATAGATAAGATAGATAGCTAGATGAGATAGGATAGATAGATAGATGAGATAGATACGATATAGATAGATAGATAGATAGATAGATAGCTATAGATAGATAGATAGATAGATAGATAGATAGATAGATAGATAGCTATAGGATAGATAGATAGATAGATAGCTGTAGATAGATGATAGATGATATAGATATAGATAGATAGATAGATAGTAATAGATAGATAGATAGATAGATGAGATAGATGTAGATAGATAGATGACGATAGATAGATAGATAGATAGATAGATAGTGATAGTACTAGATGATAGATGGATAGTAGATGATAGATAATAGAAGATAGATAATTAGATAGATGATATAATAGATAGATAGATAGAGATAGATAGATAGATAGATAAGATGATAGATACTTGGTGGGGGAGGTAAGTGGGTGAAGATATGGGAGGATATATAAATATAATCAAGGTATACTGTGTACAATATCTTCAAATTTTCAATTAAAATGACAAAAAATGTTATAGCACTGAAAAAATATTAAACCCTCAAGTATAATTGGAAATTTCAGTACCTTTAATTCTTTCATCAAATCAGTGGAGAACGTGTGTATGTGGAAGACACACAATACTATCACCAACACAAGGTAATTGACATTTTAAGAATATCTTCTTCGGGGCTGGAGAGATGACCTAGCTGTTAAGAGCGCTGACCGCTCTTGCAGAGGACCCAGGTTCGATCCCCAGCACCCACATGGCGGCTGAGAACCGTCTTTAACTCCAGTTCTAGGGGAATCCGATGTCCTCTTCTGACCTCTGCGGCATTGCACGACATGGGTGCACCAACCTACATGCAGACAGTACACTCATACACATAAAAAAAATAAATAAAATTTAAAAAATTTTTAAAAAGAATATCTTCTTCACCAACAGCAGAATACACATTCTTTTCAAGAGTGGATGGAGAAGACACCAGTTAAAGACCATATTGTTACACTTTTTAAGGAACTGAAATCATGCTAAGTATATTCTTTTTAGCTCTTTTAGTATTTTATATATTACTTTTACTTTTTGTGTATAAGTGTATTGCCCACATGTATGTAAGTGGACCCATGTTGTAATGCCCAGTGGTCAGGAGAAGGCACTGGATTCTCCTAGAATTGAAATAACAGATGGTTGTTTACCATTGTCTGGGCGCTCAAAATTGAACAGGGGTTATCTGCAACAGTGCTCTTAACCGCTGAGCCATCTCACCAGCACTCTTTTTTCCTTTACTTTTATTTTATTTTATTTTTCAGAGGGGATATTTATTTTAATTTTTATTGACTTTTTGTGTATTTCACACATAACACCACAATCAGTTTTTTTATATTTTTTTTAGTTTTATTTATTTTTGTATGTGTGTGGAGCGTACTGTCTACATGTAGGTCTGTGCACCCGTGTCGTGCAATGCCGCGGAGGTCAGAAGAGGGTCTCGGATTCCCCTGGAACTGGAGTTCTCCTGGAATTGGAGTTACAGACAGTTCTTAGCCGCCATGTGGGTGCTGGGGACCGAACCCGAGTCCTCTGCAAGAGCAGTCGGTGCTCTTAACCATTAGGCCATCTCTCCAGCCCCCACAATCAGTTTTTTAATCGTCTTTATAACCCTTCTCCATTGGCACCCTGCCATAGCTCCCCTTGTTGGAATTCATACATTCTGTCATTTGTTTTAAGGCCTTTTGTGCCAAATTAATCTCCCTAATATGTATTTATTGAATTTTTGAAAATTTCATACAAGGTAACTAAAAATCAGAAAGATACAGATCATGTCCTCTCTTATAATTGGATTCTACCTTTGAAGTTTTAAATATGGGTTTTAATTGAAAAATCCATACCAGTCAGACAACTAAATATATTATTTTTAAGAACTTTTTATATTTTTTTATGTGTTTCAGTGTTTTGGCTGTGTGTATGTAAGTATGCCCAAGCATGCAATCCCTGCAAAGACTACAAGAAGGCAACAGATCCCCTAGAAATTGAGTTACAAATGGTTTTTATCCTCCATATGGGCACTGGGAACTGACCTTGGGTCCTCTGCTAGAGTACCCAGGGCTCTGAACTGCTGAGCCATCTTTTCAGCCCTCCTAATATGTTCTAAATAATATACTTAAATATGAAAAAAATTTGTATCTGGAAACTCTACACATGGTACAGGCACACATGTAAATAAGCTGTATTTCAAAGCTACAGGGGGAATTAGAAAATATTTTAAATAATTTATTGATTTGACAGTTTCATACAGTTTATTTGGATCATATTCGTATCCATTTCCCTATCCCCACCCTCAGCTTACTACTTACCCCTGACTTTATATTTTCTGTTTTTTTTTTTTGTTTTTTGAGACAGGGTCTCCTGTAGCCCCAGCTGTCATAGAACTCACTATGTAGACCAGGCTGGTCTTGAACTCACAAAGATCCTCCTGTCTCTGCCTCCCAAGTGCTAAGATTAAAGGCATGAGCCACCACACCCTGCCTGACTGTACGTTTTCTATTATTGCCTTTTAAAAATATTTCTAGTTGAATTTTGTGTGTTTAATACAGAACATTTCAAGCAATCTTCATCGCCTTTATTCCCCGTCCCCATTGGCACCTCACACAGCCCCACACACTGGAATTCATAGACCCTGTCATTTGCATTAAGGGCTACTGTATTGTTAGTGTCCCCTGACTTTCCTCAGTCCAAGTTCATCCACTGAGGACTCTTCACCCTATCCAGAGTCCCTTACTTTAAGATCAGTTCTTCCTCCCACAGCAGAATTCAGCTACAAATAGTTCTGCTAAGATTGAGACTTGTTGCCCAACTGCACAATTCTATGCTGTGTTTTGTCTGCTCGAGTTTCCATGGGTCTGTGCATGCTGACACCACCACTAAAGGTTCATATGAATAGGGTTCCTGGAGCTTATAAGATTCTATTTCCATATGGTCATGCACCTCTGGCTCTTATAATCTTTCTGCCTCTCTTTTGCAATGGTACCTGAGGCCTGGGTGGGGGGAGATCTGTCTTAAGACCCACGCTTTGCAAACTCTGAATTTCCATGCTTTGGAAATTTTTGCCCGTTTGTGTTCCTGGCCCTCTTTGCATGAGCGAGATTCATTAATGTCCTCTTTAACTCTTGTTCTATGTTGCATGAGCCTTAGTTATCTCTGTAAGTGGTGTTTTGGATGTGCCAGTTAGGCTTGGGCAATGCGTATACAATGTGTGTGATCAGTTTCCCCGATTTAAAGGGTCCCCATTTCTCCCTTGATAATGCCAGCCTCCTATGGTCACACTTTCCCTTTATCCCCAAATTTCCTGGTTCAACCTTCTAGTCCCCCTCCTATTAAAATACCTGCATTTTATCCATTTCTCCCTTAGTTACACCTGTCTCCTATTATTCTTTTTTCCCAGGTTCCTTCTTCCCCTTTAACAGTCTACATCTAGTACAAAAGAAGCTTTATTTGATGACTAGTGACTGGAATAACTGACTGTAAATATTAGGATACACATTTTGCACTTAGTAAGAAATTACATTAGTCAAGGGATGTGACAGCTTTGGGGTTTTCTCTAAGATTTATGATCTTTCCAGCCATGTGTATTTGTTTATGTTTGCAGTACCATAGATGAGTTCCCTCCCACTGAGTTGGTTTAATTCCAATTAGGTAACCCAAGATAAAAGTGCTGCTACTGCACCAATGGCATATGTTGTGCTGGTCATTGGTGTGATTATTTGGTCTTAAAGCTGGGGTTGGACCATTTATTGATGTTCCGCCTTAGCAGCTTGCATAGTGTTCTCCAAAGCTATGTGAACTAGCCTTCAGGGATAGTGTTTTACAAATCAATTCCAGCTCCATTGATCCAAATCTGGTCTGTGAAGTAAGTCCTGTCTTCAGCAATAGGGTCTTGCCTAATTTGGGGGTGGGGGAGGACTGAAGGGCTATGGCCTGTGTAGTTAGGGGAGTCTTTTTGACTACCTTGGCCAGAAACTCAAAAGAACATTTCTCCTGTTTGGCACTTTTTCTTGGTATGTAGCCTTCAACTATACACATAAACACATGTATGCATATTGTATGTGTAATTTGTTACTAGGTTGTAAGGCTAATATGATTCCCTTTTTTTTACACTATCTCAGAATTATTTGTATCTCCTCTCTCTCCCTCCTTCTCTAACCCTCTCTGCATGCTTTCCCCCATTTAAAGGGTCCCCATTTCTCCCTTGATAATAACAGTCTCTTATGGTCACACCTCCCTGATCTCCTTCTTTCCCATTATCCCCAAATTTCCTGGTAAAACCATCTAGTCCCCCTCCTATTAAAATACCCCCATTTTATCCCATTTCCCCCTTTGTTATACCTGTCTCTTATTATTCTTCTTTCTCACGTTCCTTATTCCCCTTTACCCCTCCGGTTCCTTTCCATTTTCCTGGCTCCTGCAGCTGCATCAGGGTGCAAACTAACAGGTAAGTATTTAGTGCTAAGATCCACAAATCAGGGAGAATACATGCTGTTTGTTTTCTTGTGAATGTGTTATCACCTAACTTTATAAACACTACTCTGCAGTACCTCAAGACACAGATTAATCCCAGCACACTTATAGTGGGGGACTTCAATACCCCACAGAGCCCCTTGGATAGATCAACAGGACAGAAATAAAGAAAGAGACATTGGAACCAAACAATACAATATACCAAATGGACCCCGTAGACATTTACACAATATTCTAAACAAACACTAGAGAATGGACTTTCTACTCAGAACCTCATGGAACATTCTCCAAAATCGACCAAATACTGGGACACAAAAGAAATCTCAACAAACACAAAAGGATTGAAATCATTTCATTCATTCTATCAGACAACAGTGAAGAAAAGCTCAATATGAACAACAGAATAAGCCCTACTAGCTACAAGGACACATGGAGACTAAACAACACAATCGTGAATAATGAATGGGTCATGGAAGAAATAGTGAAATAAAAGTATTCATGGAACTGAATGAAAAAGACAACATAACACAACAAAACCTGTGGGATAATTTAAAAGCAGGCTTAAGAGGAAAATTTATAGCCCAAAGAAGCCACAAAAAAAAAAAAAAAAAAAAAAAAACAGAAAGGGAAAAAAATAAACGATCTAACACTGCAGTGGAAAAACACTTGAGGGACAACAACAAATGAGCCCTAAACTCAACAAACAAGAAGTAATAAAAATCAGAACAGATATCAATCAAATAGAAGCAAAGAAAACAATACAAAAAAAATCAATGAATCCAAAAGCTGGTTCTTTGAAAAAATAAACAAATAGACAGAACTCTCACGCAGTTAACCAAAAGGAACAGCAAGCAACTCCAAATAAATAATCATTGTGATGAAAGGAGAAACATCACAACAACAAAAAAAAGAAAAGATCCAGTATTTAAAATACTTCAAAAGCCTATATTAAATTTGAAAACTTAAGAAGTGGATGAAGATCTGAAATCCTGAGAACCAACAAAGCTTAACCAAGAAAAGACTGACAGTTTAAACAGACCTATAATATTTGAGGAAATTAAAGATGTAGTAAAAAAAAAAAAAAACTCCCAACTAAAAAAAGCCCAGGCCCAGAAGGTTTCACAGTAAAATTCTGTAAAACATGTAAAGAGGTCTTACAACCATTACTACTCAAACTTTTCAGAAGGATACAGAGGGAAATCTCCCAAATTCCTTCTATGAAGCCAGCATCACTCTAATACCAAAACTAGGCATAGATACAGCCAAAAAAGAAAACTATAGACCCATCTCATTAATGAACAGAAATGCAAAAATTCTCAACGAAATACATACAAATGGCATATAGACCACATCAAAAAGAACATCTATCATGATCAAGTTGGATTCATACCAGAGATGCAGGGATATTTCAACATACGTAAATCAATAAATATCATAAAACACATAAATGGACTGAAAGACAAAAACCACACAATCACCTCAATTGACGCAGAAAAAGCCTTTGACAAGATGCAGCATCCCTTCATGTTTAAAATTCTAGAGGGAATTGGATTGAAGGGATTATTCCTCACCATGATCAAAGCCATATATAGCAAACCCACTGCCAACATCATCCTAAATGGAGAAAACTGAAAGCATTCCCCTTAAAGGCAGGAACCTGGCAAGGCTGCCCCTTATCACCACTCCTCTTCAGCATAGTGCTTGAAACACTTGTTAGGGAACTAAGGCAAGAGAAGAAAATTAAAGGAGTATTAATCAGAAAAGAGGAAGTTAAACTATTCCTCTTTGCATATGATATGATAGTTTACCTAAGGGATGCTAAAAACTCCACCAGAAAACTCCTAGAAATGATTAAGAATTTCAGTAAAGTGGCAGAATAAAAAATTAACCTATAAAAATAAGTAGCCTTTCTTTACACCAATAATAAACAACTGGAGAAGGAATTTCAGAAGACCTTCCCACTCACAATAGCCTCAAAAAAATACCTGGGAACAAACCAAACCAAAGATACCAAAGAGCTCTAAAACAAAAAATTTAAACCCCTGAAGAAGGAGATTGAAAATGACATCAAAAGATGGAAAGACTTCCCATGCTCATGGATTGGAAAAATTAATATACTAAAAAGGTCCGGAAGTGCAGGTATCAGGGTTCAGGCTAGAGAGCACCCCCCCCACCCCCCACCAACTGGGGTTATGAAGGCATCCGAAGGAGACAAGCAAAGCAAGCCTTCAACACAGTGAAGAGGCATTTGGGACTCACATTGGAACACAGGCAAGGAGAAGCCCATATGCCAGGAACACGAAGAAAAGACAACATGGGAAAGGGGCAGGATAATCCCACACCAAGCTCTACCAACCCTATGGAAGATTCCTAGAGTGGGATACCCATGGGGATGGCACAGGACACAGATATCAGAAACACAATTGTGAACATACTTAAAGAACTACAAGATTATAAAGAGCAAATCAAAGAACTAAGAAAAGAGAATGAAGAACTCAAGAAGGAACTAGAGAGAGAGAATGACAAACTCCAGAAAGAAGTAGAAACACTGAAAAGATCCCATGCTGAAAAATATAAGGAGACCAACCAGTGAAGCAAAGAGCTACAGGAAGAGATTGGGAAGCTCCAGAAGGAAGTAGAAATACTAAAGAAATCAGAAGAGGAAATGAAAAAAGGAAATCAAAGATTCATCCAATTAAGAGGAAAGGAATGGAAAAAGCCTCAGAAGCAGAATGGAGGAAGCAGAACAAAGAATATCAGACCTGGAAGACAACACAGAACAACTAAAAGCCTCAAGAAAAGATTATGAAAAATTCAAAAACACACAAAAGTGGAACAACCAGGAACTGTGGGACACTATGAAAAGATCAAACCTCCCCATCATAGGAATAGAGGAAGGAGAAGAATCCCAAGAGAATGGTATTGATCAGATCTTCAACAGAATAATAGATGAAAACTTCCCCAAACTAAAAAAGACAAACCAATACAAATACAAGAAGCACATAGAACCCCAAACAGACAAGATCAGAAAAAGAAACTCTCCACGCCACATCATAGTTAAAATGCTAGACGCCCCAAACAAAGACAAAATCCTTAAAGCCACAAGAGAAAAACAAAAAGTGACCTATAAGGGGAAACCTATCAGAATTACAACTGACTTCTCAGTGCAAACTATGAAAGCAAGAAGAACGTGGAGCAAAGCATTCCCAGTGTTAAAGGACAATAGATGCCAACCCAGGTTATGATACCCAGCAAAAATGTCAATTAAAGTTGAAGAAGAGAGAAAAACCTTCCATGACATAAACAAGATGAAAGAATACTTGTCCGGAAAACAAACTCTTCAGAGAATACTAGTAGCAATTCAAAGTACAGAAGAAAGGAGCAACCATCCCCAGGCACCTAGAAAGAGAAATCAATAAAAGCATAACTGCAGAAGTAGAAACCTAAACCAAAACTGAAAATGGATAATAAGGCAAAAGGAAGCAACACAAACCTATCAGTCATAACCTTAAATATAAATGGACTAAATTCCCCAATCAAAAGAAATAGACTGGGAGATTAGATTAGGAAACAGAATCCATCAACATGCTGTCTACAAGAATCACATCTTACCTTCAAGGACAGGCACCACCTTAAAGTGAAAGGATGGAATAAAATATTCCAAGCAAATGGTACCAAAAAGAAAGCAGGTGTTGCTATTTTAATAGCAGACAAAATAGACTTTAAAGTAAAAGAAATCAGAAGAGACAAAGAAGGCTATTACATTTTTACCAAAGGAAAAATTCACCAAGAAGATTTCACAATTATGAATGCATATGCCCCAAACTCTGATGCACCAAACTTTATAAAGACAATTCTCCAGGACAACAAGTCACACGGTAGCCCCAGTACACTCATAGTAGGGGATTTAAATACTCCACTGAGTCCTTTGGACAGGTCAACAGGACAAAGAATAAACAGAGAGACATCTGAACTGAATGATATGATACACCAAATGGACCTCATAGACCTCTACTAAATATTCCATCCTAATATCAGAGAATACAATTTCTACTCAGCACCCCATGGAACATTCTCCAAAATCGACCACATACTTGGACACAGAAGAAACCTCCACAAATACAAAAAGATTGAAATAATTCCATGCATTCTACCAGAACACAGTGCAATAAAGCTCAACATCAACACCAGAATAAGCCCTACTGCCTACAAGAACACATAGAGACTAAACAACACACTCTTGAATAATGAATGCATCAAGGAAGAGATAAATAAAGAAATAAAAGCATTCCTGGAACTGAATGACAATGACAATACAACACAACAAAACCTATGGGATACCTTAAAAGCAGTCCTAAGAGGGAAGTTTATAGCCCTGGGTGCCTACATTAGAAAAACAGAAAGAGCACAAGTGAATGATCTAACACT
>VZQC01001485.1:17888-44335 GCA_009823505.1 Rhizomys pruinosus
AAACAAAGAAGAAAGAAAACAAGTGACCCACTCAATAGATGGAGCAAAGAACTGAACAGAGACTTCACAAGTGAGGAATTAGAGATGGCTGAGAATCACCTTAAGAAGTGTTCAACATCACTAATCATTAAGGAAATGCAAATCAAAACCACTTTAAGATATCATCTTATGGCTGGAGAGATGGCCTAGCAGTTAAGAGAGCTGACCGTTCTTACAGAGGACCTGGATTCGATTCCCCAGCACCCACATGGTGGCCAAGAACCGTCTGAAACTCCAATTCCAGGAGAACTCCAGTTCCAGGGGAATACAAGACCCTCTTCTGACCTCCGCGGCATTGCACGACACGGGTGCACAGACTTGCACGCAGACAGTACATTCATACACATACAGAAATATATAAAATTAAAAAAAAAAAGATATCATCTTACTCCAATAAGACTGACTAGGATCAAGAAAACAAATGATACCAAGTGCTGGAGAGGTTGTGGGGAAAGGGGAACACTCATCCACTGCTGGTGGGAGTGTAAACTCGTACAGCCACTATGGAAAGCAGTGTGGAGGACCCTTGGAAGACTTGGAATGAACTTGCCACCTGACCCAAGCATACCACTCCTAGGCATGTATCCACAAGACTCACCCCACCGCAGAGATACATGCATGGCCATGTTTATTTCAGCTCTCTTCACAAGAACAAGGAGCTGGAACCAACCCAAATGCCCCTCAACTGATGAGTGGATAGAGAACATGTGGTACATCTACACAATGGAGTTCTATGCAGCAGTAAAGAAGGATGACATCATGAGCTTTGCAGGAAAATGGATGGAGCTAGAGGACATCATGCTGAGTGAAGTAACACAGTTCCAGGAAAACCAAAGATGAATGGTATCCCTCATCTCTGGATGCTAGTGCCATTTACCTAGTTGTAAGTATTTCTTGTGCATGGCACCTTGAGCTTTTGTCCAAAGAAGTTGGGAGTGATGCATATTGGAAACAACAACAGCGACAACAGAAAGGACTGCATCAAAGAACTGACTGAAACAGTGAACTTCTGCTCAAAACAGTCAACTTCCACATGGAGAATATTGAGAAAGACTGATAAAGAGATGAAAAGCATGTTTGGCAGAATGCCTGAGCTCTGCTGGGGTAGGGGAATAGGGTGCAAGGCACGGGTCTAGATTTGATAAATAAATATAAATAATTTTTTTAAAAAAGAAAACTAAAAAAATGTCCATTTTACCCAAATTGACATACAGATTTAACTAAATCCCAATCGAAATCCCCATGAGTTTCTTCACAGACTTGGGAAAAAAAGTCCTTAATTTCATATGGAAAAACAAAAGACCCTGAATAGCTAAAACAACCCTGAGTGCAAAGTGCAATACAGGAGAGATTGCTTTACCAGACTTCAAGCTATACTAAAGGGCTATAGTCATAACGACAGCCTGGTACAAGCACAAAAATGGAACAAAATTGAAGAACCAAACTTGAGCTTATACAATTTCAGCCACCTCATATTTGACAAAGTGGCAAAAAACCTCAATGGAGGAAGGATAGCATCTTCAGCAAATAGTGCTGGCAAAGCTGGATCACCATTTGTAAAAGAACAAAATTAAACTCCTACCTCTCACCTTGTACAAAAATCAACTCCAAATAGATCACGGATCTCAATGTGAAACCCAAAACCCTGAAGGTAATAGAAGAAATAGTTGGCAACGACCTACAAGACATATGCATAGGAAAAGACTTTCTAAATCAGCAGCTGCACAGGAAAGTGGGACCTCATCAAACTCAAAATCTTCTGTACAGCAAAAGAAATAATGAAGGAAGTGAAGAGAAATCCCATAGAGTGGGAAAGAATCTTCAGCAGTGATTCATCTGACAGAGCATTAACATCCAGAATATAAAGACTATTCAAAAAACAAAGAATTAAGAGAGAATTAAGAGAGCAAATGACTTACTCAAAAGATGGAGTAAAGAGCTGAATAGAGACTTCACCAGTGAGGAAGTAAAATTGGCTGAGAAACTTCTTAAAAAGTGTTCAACATGGTTAATAGTTAAGGAAATACAAATTAAAACCACTCTCGGATAACATCTCACTCCAATAAGACTGGCTAGTTGTAGGGAATGGGGAAAACTCATCCACTGCTGGTGGGAATGTAATCTTGTACAACCATTATGGAAAGCAGTGTGGAGATCCCTTCAAAGACTCAAAATGACCCTACCACCTAACCCAGTCATACTGCTCCTGGGTATATACCCACAAGACTCATCCTACTGCAAAGATACATGCACATCTATGTTTATTGCAGCTCTCTTAATAGCGAAGAGCTGAAAACAATCCAATGCCCCTCAACAAATGAGTGGATAAGAAAAATATGGTACATCTACACAATGGAGTACTATTTAGTGGTAAAGAAAGATGACATCATGAACTTTGAAGGAAAATGGATGGAACTTGAAGCCATTATGCTAAGTGAAGTAACAGAGTCCCAGAAAAACAAACTGCCAACGGTTTCCCTCATTTGTGGATGCTAACACCAAATCCCCAGTTGAAAGGCAAGCTGAACAACATTATTGTTATATTTCTTTTTATCAGAAAGCAACTGTGTTTTTATAATGTAAATCTCTCTCTTTCTCTCTCTCTCTCTCTCTCTCTCTCTCTCTCTCTCTCTCTCTCTCTCTCTCGTCTTTCTGAGACAGGGTCTCCCTGTAGCTCTGACTGTCCTGGAACTCACTCTGTAGACCAGGCCGGCCTTGAACTCATGGAGATCCGCCTGTCTCTGCCTCCCAAGTGCTAGGATTAAAGGCATGTGCCACCACACCCAGCTATAATGTAAATCTCTTAACGGACTCTAGAGTCGACCTACCACTTACTCTCAGACTCTGTAATTACTATATATGTTTGGAAGGCATGTATTCATATTTTAGAGTAATATAAAATTAAAGGTGGAAAATGTGAATTCCTAAACATATTTTGGAATTAAAATACAGTTTACTCTCAGAGGTCATAATTTTGATGCATATGTGATGATTATATAAGCATATGTTGGAGCAATACAAAGGGGAGGGGAAAACAAGAACATAAAGACTGGGTTAAAGAACTGAATGATACAGTTAAACTCTGCCCAAAACAAGCCTCTGGAGGGAAAAACCTTGGAAAGACTGAGAGAAAGATGCAAGGCATGTATGGCAGAAGGCATGAACAGGGGTGGGATGGGGACAGGGAGAGGGGAATGTGTCCAAATTGGACTGAAAGATAATGAATGAAACACACAATTCATCAACAAAAGCATTATAATAAATAAATAAATAAATAAATAAATAAATAAAATGCCTCTTCTTATATCTTCTGATTAGTTTTAGTTTGAAGACTATTTTGTCAGATATTACAATTTCAAATCCTGCTTTCTTCTTAATGTCATTTGTTTGGAATATTTTTCCATCCTTTCACTTTGAGATGGTGCATGTCCTTGAAGGTGAGATGGGTTTCTTCAGGCCACAGAAAGATAGATCTTCTTTCTTAATCCATTCAACTAGCCTATGTATTTTGACTGGGAAGTTTAGTCCATTGATGTTTAAAGTTATTATTAAAAGATGGGTTTTGGTTCCTGTCATTTTAATTTCTGTTTGCTTTTTTTGGTCTAACTTTGTGTTTCCACAGTTATTCCTTGATTTAATTTCCTTCTATTGCCCCTTGGATACAGAAAGAATTCCTTTCTTCAGCTCTTTGTAACGTTTCAAGTATTCTCTGAAGGGCTAGTTTCCTGGACATTAATTATTTCTGTCTATTCATATTATAGAAGATTTTTGTTTCCCCTTCAACTATAATAGACATTTTGCTGGGTAAAGTATTCTGGGTTGGCATATATGGTCATTTAGAACTCGGAGCACTTTGGTACAGGCTCTTCTTGCTTTCATAGTTTACACTGAACAGTTTGCTGTAATTCTGATGGGTTTTCCTTTATACGTGACTTGTTTTTCTTTTCCAGTTTTCAGTATTCTCTTTGTTCTGTATATTTAGTGGTCTTACTATGATATGGATTGGGTTATTTCTTTCCTGGTCCTTTCTTTTTGGTGTTCTTTGTGATTCTTGTATTTGTATGGTCATATCTTTCCTTAGTTTTAGGAAATTTTCTTCTACAATCCTGTTGAAGGTCTGATCAATACCATTATCCTGAGATTCTTCTCCTTGTATGCCTATGATGTGTAAATTTGGTCTTTTCATGGTGTTCCACATTTACTGTATATTCCATTCCTGTTTTCTTAAAGAATTCATATACTTTTCTTGAGCAGTCTCTGTTCTTCAACTTTATTGTCTGGTCTTGATACTCTGTTTTCCATATCGTTCAATCTACTGGTGAAGCTTTCTCCTGTCATTTTGAATTGGCTTATTGAATGATATTTCATTTTCTTTTTCATTTCTTCCTGAGTTTTCTTCAATATTACTATCTCTTCTGTGATTTCAGTCAGTTTACCCCTACTACTTTTAGTTATTTGTTATTTGTATGTTTGTGTTTTCTTTAAATTCATTGAATTCCTTGATCGTGTTTATGATTGTTCTTTTAAATTCTGTAGCTTGGAATGCACACAGCTTACATTGGGGATTTCCCAGGACCACCTGAAGCACAGGTAGGAGCCACGTTGATTGTTGGATAATTCTATAACTGGGTTGTTGGATGATTGTTTCACTGGCTTATTGGATAATTGAATCATTGTCTTGTGTGGCTGTGGGAGTGGGGTTGCCCTGCTAGCTGGTATACAAGGTAGGCCTGTTGCCACTCTGATACTTGAGTGCACAGAGCTTAGATCGGGGGATT
Source organism: Rhizomys pruinosus (assembly GCA_009823505.1). Lineage (NCBI taxonomy): Eukaryota > Metazoa > Chordata > Mammalia > Rodentia > Spalacidae > Rhizomys > Rhizomys pruinosus. The sequence continues at coordinate 22,706 of VZQC01001485.1, forward strand.
TCCCAGGACCACCTGAAGCACAGAGTACCGGGTGCAGGTTAAGCAAGGCAAATCAAGCCTCCATGGCCTCCCCCTCCACCCATCATCCCCCCTCCCACCACCTGGAATTGCTGAGGGAGTGTCCAAGTGGAATTTTTGGAGAACCTTCAGAACAGAAAAGTAAGAGTAAGTTAGACTTCCAATATATAAAGAAAATTGAAAGCCTGAAACCTAGGCAAGTCAACACTCCATAAACAAAGAGGGAAAAAAAAGGCATCTGAAGGAGGCAAGCAAAGCAAGCCTTCAAGTGGTATTTGGGATTTACATCGGAATACAAGCAAAAGGGAAACCCACATGCCAAGGAAGCGATGAGGGGACAACATGAGAAAGGTGCAGGATAATTCCACACCAAGCTCTACCAACCATGTGGGAGATTCCTACAGTGTGATCTCCCTGGGGTGGGGGGACAGGGCACAGATCTTAGAGAAACAATTGCAGACATATTCAAAGAAATCAAAGAATGGGGCTGGAGAGATGGCCTAGCGCTTAAGAGCACTGACTGCTCTTGCAGAGGACCCAGCCGGGTTCGATCCCCAGCACCCACATGGCGGCTGAGAACTGTCTTTAACTCCAGTTCCAGGGGAATCCGACATCCTCTTCTGACCTCCACAGCATTGCATGACATGGGTGCACAAACCTACATGCATACAGTACATTCATACACATAAAACATAAATAAAAATTTTAAAAAAGGAAATCAAAGAATATAAAGAACAAGTCAGAGAACAAAGGAGAGAGAATGGAAAACCCAAGAAGGACCTAGAGGTAGAGAATGAAAAACTTCAGAAAGAACTAAAGGGAGAGAATGACAAACTCCAGAAAGAACTAGAGGGAGAGAATAACAAATTTGGGAAGGAAGTGGAAACACTGAAAAAGGAAACAAACCAGTGAAGCAAAGAGCTACAGGAAGAGAATGAGGAGCTCCAAAAGGAAGTGGAAATACTAAAGAAATCACAGGATGAAATGAAAAATGAAATTGAACACTCATCCAATCAAGAGGAAAGGAATGGAAAAAAGCCTAAGAAGTAGAATGGAGGAAGCAGAACAAAGAATATCAGACCTGGAAGATAACATAGAACAACTAAAAAACTCAAGTAAATATTATGAAAATTTTAAAAATACACAAAAGTGGAACAACCAGGAAATGTGGGACACTATGAAAAGATCAAACATCCACGTTATAGGAATAGAGGAAGGAGAATACCAAGAAAATGGTATTGATCAGATCTTCAAAAGAATAGATGAAAATTTCCCCAAACTAAAAAAGACAAACTCATACAAGAAGTACATAGAACTCTGTGGTGGTTTGAATGAGTGTCCCCCATAGGCTGTAAGTATTCAGACATTTGTCTCCAGTTGGTGGCGCTGTTTTTGGAGGTCTTAGAAGGTGTAGCCATGCTGGGGGAGGTATGTCACTGGGGGCAGGCTTAGTGAGTTTAACAAGCCTTGTGGTCTCCAGCCACTCTCTCTGCTTCCTGTGCTCTTTGCGAGATGTGACCCTTGGCTTGCTGCTGCAGTCTCCAGCTGCCATGCCTCCAAAAGTTCCTTGGTCATTGTGTTTTATCACAGCAACATAAAAGTGACTAATACAATTATTTGGTACCAGAGAGTGGGCTGTTGGCTATGAAGAACCTAACCATGTGGATGTTTGAAGAAATGTGGAAGACTTTGGAACTTTGGGCTAGAAAAGCTGTTGACTACTGTAAGCAGAGCTTAACGGGTCATTCTAGTAGAAGCCTGGAAGAAATCATGGCTGCAAAACATGTAGTTCCAGAGGAAAATAAAGACTTAGGCAGCAACTGGGATATTTTGATAAAGAGTCTGGCAGCAGTTTGCCCACAGCCCAAATGCTTGCCTGATGCTAAATTGAAAGGCAATGGACTAATGTCTTTGGCAGAGGATATTTCAAGACAGCTTAACATAGAAATGTGGCCAAGGGCTTTTTAATGGTGATATTATACAAGATCTCAGTGGAAAAGACAATGGGGCAGAAAGAAATGCAGAATGTACAGTTTGGATCTGAAAACTGCACTAGGAAGATTAAAGGTGTGGCCAAGGCATGTGAAGGAGAGGCTCCCTTTCATAAGGAGACTAAAGTGATTAAGGAGAGGCCTGGAGATTTACAAGTAAACAAAAGAATCAGTACCTTCAGGGCAAGACCACACCCAGCTAACCCTCCAACAAGTCCAGGGCAGAGAAAAATTGCAAATGTGGTTAAAGTAGGAGAGAGTCCATCCCGAACTTGCAGCCAGATTCAGCAATTTCATTCACGTGATGCCGGCTTTAGAGGAATGAAGTTTGCAAGAGTGAAGGGGTCATCAGTTCTTCCTCCACGGTTTCAGAAAGCTACAGAGGCCAGACAGAGTACAGCAGGGGCGTCCCTGAATAAAGAAGGCCCTGATAGGCCATTGCGTGAAGCTGTGAATGTGAAGCCTGGTTGGCAGCGGAGACCCCAAGAAGACATTCGAGATGCCAGACCTGTGAGATATTTGCCAAGGAGAGCTGCATACAGGGAGTGGTACCGGCCTAAGAAAGAGATGTATGTTTCAAGCAAAGCTGGAAGATCTGAGCCATCTAAGCCCTTTGGAAGTCGAGTCCCAGAAGTCACACATGGAGCTACTGGACGTGGTTTTTGCCCTGCTGGTTTTCAGTCTTGTTTTGGTCCAGTATTTCCTCACTATGCCTCTATTCCTCCCTTTTGGAATGGGAATATGTATTCGGTTCCACTGTACATTGGGAGTATATAATTTGTCTTTTGATTTTACAGGGGCTTACAGTTTAGGAGATTGGCCTGAGTCTCAGAAGAGACTTTGGACTGTAGACTTTTTTATTTTATTTTTTTTTTTATTTTTATGTGTATGAATGTATTGTCTGCATGCAGGTCTGCGCACCCGTGTCGTGCAATGCCGCGGAGGTCAGAAGAGGGTCTCAGATTCCCCTGGAACTGGAGTTCTCCTGGAACTGGAGTCACAGACGGTTCTCAGCCGCCATGTGCTGGGGATCGAACCCGGGTCCTCTGCAAGAGCGTTTGGCACTCTTAACCGCTAGGCCATCCCTCCAGCGACTGTAGACTTTTGAATGGCATTGAAACTGGTAAAGACTATGGGGACTTTTAAGGTTGGACTAAATGCATTTTGCATTTTATATGGTCAGGAGCCTATGGGAGCCAGGTAGTGGAATGTGGTGCTTTGAATGAGTGTCCCCCATAGGCTGTAAGTATTCAGACATTTGTCAACAGTTGGTGGCGCTGTTTTTGGAGGTCTTAGAAGGTGTGGCTGTGCTGGGGGAGGTATGTCACTGGGGGTAGGCTTAGTGAGTTTAACAAGCCTCGTGGTCCCCAGCCACTCTCTCTACTTCCTGTGCTCTTTGCGAGATGTGACCCTCAGCTTGCTGCTGCAGTCTCCAACAGCCATGCCTCCTGCCACAACGGACTGTAATTCCCTGGAACCATCAATCATAAGCTCAAATAAACTCTTCCTTTTATAAGTTCCTTGGCCATGGTGTTTTATCACAGCAACAGAAAAGTGACTAATACAAATTCCAAATAGACAAGATCAGAAAAATAAAGAAACTCCCCATTCCATATCATACTTAAAACCCTAGATGCCCAAAACAAAGACAAAATTCTGAAAGCCACAAGAGAAAAACAACAAGTTACATAAAAAGGGAAACCCATCAGAATTACAATTGACTATTCACTGCAAACTATGAAACCAAGAAGAACATGGAGCAAAGCATTCCCAGGGTTAAAGGACTATAGATGCCAACCCAGGTTACTATACCCAGCAAAAATGTTGATTATAGTTGAAGGAGAGAGAAAAATCTTCCATGACATAAACAAGATGATAGAGTACATGTCTTCCAGAAAACCAACCTCTCAGAAAATGCTTGAAGCAATTCAAAGGACAGAAGAGAGGAGCAACTATCCCCAGGCACCTAGAAAGAGACATTAATAAAAGCATAACTGCAGAAGTATAAACCTAGACCAAAAATGCAGGTGCAAGGAAGTAAGACACATCTTTCCATTATAACCTTAAATATTAATGGACTAAACTCCCCAATCAAAAGACTTAGACTGGGAGAATGGATTAGGAAACAGAACCTATCTATATTCTGTCTACAAGAAACCCATCTCACTCTCAAGATAGGCACGAACTTAAGGTGAAGGGATAGAAAAAAATATTCCAAGCAAATGGTGCCAAAAAGAAAGCAGGTCTTGCTAATTTAATAACAGACAAAATATACTTCAAAGTAGAAACAATCACAAGAGACAAAGAGGGCCATTACACCTTTATCAAAGGAACAATTGACCATGAAGATTTCACAATCATGAATATATATGCACCAAACTCTGGTGCACCAAACTTTATAAAAAGAATTTTCTCTAGGACCTCAAGGCACAGATTAACCCCAGCAAACTCATACTAGGGGACTTCGATACCCCACTGAGCCCTTTGGGCAGGTTAACTGGACAAAGAATAAACAGAGACATCTGAAATGAATTATATGATACACCAAATGGACCTCACAGACATCTACCAAATATTCCACCCATTTTAATATCAGACAAAATAGACTTCAAAGTAGAAGCAATCAGAAGAGACAAAGAGGGCCATTAAATCTTTATCAAATAATAATTGACCATGAAGATTTCACAATCATGAATATATATGCTCCAAACTCTGATGCACCAAATTTTATAAAGACAATTATCCTGGACCTCAAGGCACAGATTAACCTCAGCACAATCATATGAGGGGACTTCAATACCCTACTGAGCCCTTTGGACAGATCAACCAGACAAAGAATAAATAGAGACATCTGAACTGAATGATACGATACACCAAATGGACCTCACAGAAATCTACTGAATATTCCACCCAAATACCAGAGAATTTCACTTTCTACTCAACACCCCATGGAACATTCTCCAAAATCGACCACATACTAGGACACAGAAAAAAAATCAACAAATACAAAAAGATTGAAATAATTGCATGCATTCTATCAGACCACAGCACAATAAAGCTCAATATCAACAATAGAATAAGCCTTACTCTCTACAAGAATATATGGAGACTAAGCAACACACTCCTGAATAATGAATGTGTCAAGGAAGAAATAAATAAAGAAATAAAAGCATTCCTGGAACTGAATGACAATGATAATACAACACAAAAATGTGCACGCCTTTAATCCTAGCAATCTGGAGGCAGAGGCAGGTGGATCTCTGTGAGTTCAAGGCCAGCCTGCTCTACAGAGTGAGCTCCAGGCTAGCTGGGTGGTACTAAAAAGGGAGACCCTGTCTCAAAAAGACCAAAAGAAAATTGTAAAAAAAATTGGAAAAAAAAAGCAGTCCTCAGAGGGAAGTTTATAGCCATGAGTGACTACATTAAAAAAGAGAAAGAGCACAAGTGAAGTATCTAACACTGCATCTAAAGACACTTGAGAGACAACAAGAAATGAAACATAAATTTAACAGACAGGAATAAATTTTAAAAATCAGAGCAGAAATCAATGAAGTACAAACAAAGGAAACAATACCAAAAAAATCAATGAATCCAAAAGTTGGTTCTTTGAGAGAATAAACTAGATAAACAGACTTCTAGTCCAGTTAACCAAAAGAAAGAAGAACTCCAATAGAATCCATAATGAAGAGAGAAATATCACAACAGACAATGAAAAGATCCAGACAATCATATAGGAATACCTCAAAAACCTACACTCTACTAAGTTTGAAAATCCCAGAGGAATGGATAAATAGCTGAAATCCTGAGAATCACCAAAGCTTAACCATGAAGAGATAGACAGCTTAAAAAGACCCATAATATAGGAAGAAATTGAAGATATAATAAGAGACCTCCCAACTAAAAAAAACTCAGGCCCAGATGATTTCATGACAGAATTCTATAAAACATTTAATAAAGACTTACAACCATTATTACTCAAATTGTTCAGAAGGATACAAACAGAGGCAAATATCCTAAATTCCTTCTATGAAGCCAGCATCACTCTAATACCAAAACCAGGCAAAGAAAAAACCAAAAATGAGAACTATAGACCCTCTAATTAATGAACACAGGTGCAAAAATTCTCAACAAAATACTTGCACACTGCATATAGACCCACATCAAAAAGATTATCCATCATGACCAAGTTTTATTCATACCAGAGATGCAGGAACGGTTCAACATACAAAAATCGATAAATATCATAAAACACATAACTGGACTGAAAGACAAAAACCACACGATCATCTCAATTGACACAGCAAAAGCCTTTGACAAAAGTCAGCATCCATTCATGCTTAAAATCCTAGAGATAATTGGATTGGTGGGATCATTCCTCAGTGTAATCAGAGCCACATACAGGAAACCCACAGCCAACATCATCATAAATGGAGAAAAAGACATTCCCCTTAAATGTAGGAACTCGGCAAGGCTGCCCGCTGTCAGCATTCCTCTTCAATATAGTGCTTAAAACACTTGCTAGAGCAATAAGGCAAGAAAAGGAAATTAAAGGAGTACTAATTGGAAAAGAGGAAGTAAAGCTATCCCTCTTTGCTGATGATATGATTGTTTACCAAAGGGATGCTAAAAACTCCACCATAAAACTCCTAGAAACAATTAAGAGTTTCAGTAAAGTGGCAGGACACAAAATTAACCTAGAAAAATCAGTAGCCTTTCTTTACCCCAACAACAAGCAACTGAAGAAGGAATACAAGGAGACCTTCCTAATCACAATAGCCTCAAAAATAATAAAATACCTAGGAACAAACCTAATCAAAGAAACCAAAGATCTCTACAAAAACCATTTTAAACCCCTGAAGAAGGAAATTGAAGACATCAGAAGATGGAAAGACCTCCCATACTCATGGATAGAGAAAATTAATATAGTAAAAATGTCCATTTTACCCAAATTAATATACAGATTCAACACAATCCCAGTTAAAATCCCCAAGAGTTTCTTCACAGGCTTGGAAAAAAATCCTTAATTTCATATGGAAAAACAAAAGACCCCAAATAGCAAAAGCAACCCTGAGTGAAAAGAGCAATACAGAGGGGGTCTCTATACCAAACTTCAAACTACACTACAAGGCTATAGTCATAAAAACAGCTTGGTACTGGCACAAAAACAGACCTGCTGACCAATGGAACAAATCTGAAGATCCGAACTTAAACATACAATTTCAGCCACCTCATATTTGACAAGGGGGTCAAGAAAACACAATGGAGGAAAGACAACATCTTCAGCAAATGGTATGGCAAAACTGGATCACCACTTGTAGAAGAATAAAGTTAAACCCCTGCCTGTTGCTCTGTACAAAAGTCAACTCCAGATGGATCAAAGACCTCAACGTTAAACTCAAAACTCTGAAGGTGATAGAAGAAAAAGTTGGCAGCAGCCTACAAGACATAGGCATAGGAAAAGACTTCCTAAATCAGACAGCAGCTGCACAAGAATTAAGGTCGACAATGGACAAATGGAACCTCATTAAACTCAAAAGCTTCTGTACATCAAAAGAAACAATCAGGGAAGTGAAGAGAAAACCCACAGAGTGGGAGGAAACCTTCATCGCAGATACATGTGACAAAGCTTTGATTTCCAGAATATATAAACTATTCAAAAAACAAGGAAAGAAAACAAATGACTCACTCAAAAGATGGAGCAAAGAACTGAACAGAGACTTCACAAGTGAGGATTAGAGATAGCGGAGAAACATCTTTAACAATGTCGCTAATAATTAAGGAAATGCAAATTAAAACCACTTTAAGATATCATCTCACTCCAATAAGACTGACTAGGATCAAGAAAACAAATGATACCAAGTGCTGTAGAGGTTGTAGGGAAAGGGGAACACTCATCCACTGCTGGTGGGAACAAAAACTTGTACAGCCACTATGGAAAGCATTGTGGAGAACACTTGGAAGACTCAAAATGAGCTTGCCACCTGACCCAGTCATACCACTCCTGGGTATATACCCTCAAGACTCATCTTACTGAAGAGGTACATGCACAGCCATGTGTATTGCAGCTCTCTTCACAATAGCAAAGAGCTGGAATCAATGCAAAAGCCCCTCAACTGACAAGTGGATAGAAAAAAATGTGGTACATGTACACAATGGAGTTCTATGCAGCAGTAAAGAAAGATGACATCACGAACTTTGCAGCAAATGGATAGAGCTAGAAGATATCATGTTAAGTAAAGTAACACAGTCTCAGAAAAACAAATGACGAATGGTATCCCTCATCTGTGGATGCTAGTGTCAATTACCTAGCTGTAAGGCAAACTGAGCAATGTTAATGTGATCTGAAAACAACTGTGCTCTTATATTGTGAATCCCTTAACAGGTTCTAGAACTAAGCTACCATTTATTTTCAGAGTTAGGAAGTTTTGATATATGGATGAAGGATATGTGTGTATATTTTAGAGTAATATAAGATGAATTCGGAATGTGGAAAAAACTAGTTTGTCATTTGGTTTAACCACAGTATTTATTTTATGGGAGTGTTCCTTAGTATTTCTTATATGAGGCTGCTTGAGCTTTTGTCCAAGTATTTTCTAAAATATTATAAAGTAGTTAAAAGTATCAGGCTGGTGTAACTTAGCCTTTTTGGAGACTTAATGACCATACTTAATGCCCATGCCAATTTGGCCAAGGGACTTAAGGGATAACTTTGTTCCTTGCCCTCAGAGGTCAACTAAGTCCCAGGGGACTATGCATGGGGGCAAATCTTGAAATGTCTTGCAAATGTGAGTCACCAGCTTCCTGTGCAAGGAGGTTGTATTAGTCACTTTTCTCTTCTGTGATAAAACACCATGACCAAGGAACTTATAAAAGGAAGAGTTTATTTGAGCTTACGATTGGCGGTTCCAGGGAATTAGAGTCCATGTGGTGGGAGGCATGGTGGCTGGATCTGGAGCAGCAAACCGAGGGTCACATCTCCCAAAGAGCACAGGAAACAGAGACGACAACTGTAGACCACAGAGGCTTGTTAAAACTCACTAAGCCTGCAAAAAAAAACAAAAAAAAAAAAAAAAAAAAAAAAAGCCAGGCGTGGTGGGCACGCCGTTTATCCTAGCAACTTGGGATGGCAGAGGCAAGGCGATCTTTGTGAGGTTCAATGGCCAGCCTGTCACAGAGTGAGGTTCCAAGGATCAGCTGGGACTACAGGGAGACCGCTGTTCTGGAAAGACCAATAAAAAAAAATAAAAAACTCATAAGCCTGCCCCCAGTGACACACTTCCCTGCCGTAGCTTGGCCACACACCCCAAGACCTTCCAAAACAGCACAACCAAACTGGAGATAAATGTCTGAATACTTACAGCCTATGGGGGACACTCATGCAAACCACCACATTCCACTCCCTGGCCCCCATAGGCTCCTGACCATATAAAATGCAAAATGCATTTAGTCCAACCTTAAAAGTCCCCACAGTCTGTACCAGTCTCAATGCCATTCAAAAGTCCACAGTCCAAAGTCTCCTCTGACACTCAGGCCAATCTCCCAAACTGTAAGCTCCTGTAAAATCAAAAGACAAATTACAAACTCCCAACGTACAGTGGAAGCAAATACACATTCCCATTCCAAAAGGGAGGAATAGAGGCATAGTGAGGAAGTACTGGACCAAAACAAGACTGAAAACCAACAGGGCAAACGCCAAGTCCTGTAGTTCCACATGAAACTTCTGGGACTTGACTTCCAAAGGGCTTAGATGGCTCAGCTCTTCCAGCTTTGCTTGAAACATACATCTCTTTCTTAGGCTGGTACCACTCCCTGTATGCAGCTCTCCTTGGCAAATATCTCACAGGTCTGGCATCTCGAATGTCTTCTTGGGGTCTCCGCTGCCAACCAGGCTTCACATTCACAGCTTCACACAATGGCCTGTCAGGGCCTCCTTTATTCAGGGACACCCCTGCTGTACTCTGTCTGGCCTCTTTGGCTCTCTGAAACCATGGAGGAAGAACTGATGACCCCTTCACTCTTGCGAACTTCATGCTTCTAAAGGCAGCACCACGTGAAAGAAACTGCTGAGTTTGGTTGCAATCCTGGGATGGACCCTGGCCCATTCCAACCACATTTGCAACTTTTCTCTGCCCTGGACTTGTTGGAGGATTAGCTGGGTGTGGTCTTGCCCTGAAGGTACTGATTCTTTTGTTTACTTGTAAATCTCCAGGCCTCTCCTTAATTGCTTTAATCTCCTTATGAAAGGGAACCTCTCCTTCACATGTCTTGACCCCACCTTTAATCTTCTTAGTGCAGTTTTCAGATCCAAACTGTACATTCTGCATTTCTTTCTGCCCCATCTCCTCCTTTTCACTGTAGATCTGTATAATATTCACCATTAAAAGCCATGTCACCATTTCTACATTAGGCTATCCTCCACCAAAGACATCACTCCACCACTTTTCAACTTAGCATCAGGCAAGCATTTGGGGTGTGGGCAAACTGCTGCCAGACTCTTTATCAAAATATCGCGGTTGCTGCCTAAGTCTTTATTTTCCCCTGTAACCACATCTTTTGCAGCCATGCTTTCTTCCAGGCCTCCACTAGAATGGCCCTTTAAGCTCTGCTTACAATAGTCAACAGCCTTTCCAGCCCAAAGTTCCAAAGTCTTCCATACTTCTCCAAACATACACATGGTCACGTTCTTCACAGCCAACAGCCCACTCTCTGGTAACAATAACTGTATTAGTCACTTTTCTGTTGCTGTGATAAAACACCATGACCAAGGAACTTATAAAAGGAAGAGTTTATTTGAGATTACGATTGGCGGTTCCAGGGAATTAGAGTCCATTGTAGCAGGAGGTGTGGCAGCTGGATCTGGAGCAGCAAATCGAGGGTCACATCTCTCAAAGAGCACAGGAAACAGAGACGACACCTGTAGACCACAGAGGCTTGTTAAAACTCACTAAGCCTGCCCCCAGTGACACACTTCCTGCAGCATGGCCACACACCCCAAGACCTCCAATAAAAGCGCCACCAACTGGAGACAAACGTCTGAATACTTACAGCCTATGGGGGACACTCATGCAAACCAGCACAGAGGTCTTAGAGATCCACTAATGGGACTTCAGCCAGTGTCCAGTCTATATAGATGAATGTCTGCTCATACTTCAAAAAGGGAAGCCTGGTCTAGCAGACCTGACTTCGTCCTCAAGTGGATAAAAATGGTGATTTAAAAGCCAAAAGGAGCTAAGAGCTCCTTCCTTCCCAAAATAAACCTGAGTGATCCTTGAGGACCAGATCCTCAACTGAACTTGAGAAAACAAAAACTTTGGTTAATCTAGGCTAATCGTGTGGGGCCTTAAACATCCAAAAGGAAAGTATAACCATAAATAAATAAATAGTAAGTCCTGAGAAATTGTACTTCAAGTATAAAACTTGAGATCTTAGTAAAAAGGCAAAAGAACACAGTTGTTTTGCCTGTGCAGATATCCTGTGTCTGCCATTGCTTTTGCCATCCTTCAAAAACGTGAGAAGACACACCTTTTCAACCTTCCAAAGTGGACTGAATACTCATGTCTCTCCAAGAATCCTCCACACCTTCAGTGCCAGATGGGGACTGCTGAGACATCCAACTTGTGGACTGAGCTACTACTGGGGTTTCCACTTCTTCAGAATATAGACTGCCATTGTTGGACTACCCAAGCTGTATCATGGATACCAGTACAGGAAGATCAAGACAGGACACCGTGCTTACTGGACCTCATTTGGTGACCATGGGAAGGGAAAACCCCAGTGTGGAACAAACACAAGGGCAGAACTGATGATGGTTGGGCTTGCTAAGGAGAAGACTTCAAACATGACATATTTTGTCTAATAAAAAATAATCATAAGCTGAAGATGCTAAAACTTATGTTATAATGTGGCATGCAAATGTGCATATTTTGGAGTGATGCATATTGGAAGGAATAACAACAACAGAAAAGACTGCATCAAAGAACTGACTGAAACTGTGAACTTCTGCTCAAAACAGCAAATTTCTGCAACAAGAATTTTGAGACTGAGAAAAAGATGAAAAACGTGTTTGGCTGAATGCATGAGCTCTGGTGGGGTGGGGGGTAGGGAGGGGTTCAGGAATCTAGATTTGATTTGTAATGTAATTTTGTATGAAATGCACAGAGCTTCAATAAAACTTTGGCTTTAAAAAAATTGTTTCCTGCATTATCTCTAGGGGGTTCTCAGATCTATGGGACTGGTTGTGTTTGGTGGGGACATATTTAGGTTTTCATATTATTATTTTTCCATTGTGATTTTCACCTATGGAGTTATTTCAATGTTTGTGATTCACATGTGAAATTCAACCCTTCCTTTATTGGGTTGAATTCTTATTTTGTTTGTATATTTGATGTGCCTTGGTTGTTTTCTTGTTGGGTATAAAAGTTGGTTGGTCCCTAGAACCCTACTACATATTGTCTCTTTTTATTGTATATTGGAGGGACCAGATGGTTCAAGTCCAGCTACTTAGGAGTTCATGCAGAGACCAAAGTCAGGGAGCAGTTAGGTACTTTCGCTTCTCCTCCTAGGGTCTGGAGCCCTACGAGTCAGCACTTCCAGCTCCATTTGGAAAGCTTGCTACATGGAGTTTTAGATTCAAGTGTTTTCGGGCAGTGCATCTGGGCCCTTCTTAAGGGCAGCAAAGAGCCTAGCCCTTCAGCAGAGGAAGGGGCCAATACAGGGGAATGGGCACAGTGAGATTTAGAGAGCTCACTTCCAGGGAGAGCTAAGAAACTTCTCCAGAGATCTGGGGTGCTAAGGGCAACAGTGGGCCTTTGCCCAATGCAGAGAAGAAGGCTGCTCTAGGAAGACCAAGGCAGGGTGGGGGTAGGAGAGCCAGGACAGAGACTGCTCTCTGGAGTCCTAAGGAAAGATGGGATAGAGAACGCCTTGAAGCTTCTAACCACCCAGACTGGAAATTTTAGCTGGTGTGAGTCAAGGGGCTTAGGATGCAATGAGTGGGTCTGGATCGAGAGGGAAGTCCAGAGATCTCTGGTGCTAAGAGAAAAATCGGGTCTGTGCCCAAGGCTAGAATGAGAACAGGACGTGTGGCTAAGAAAACCAGAGTTGCTCCCTCCAGCTGCAGGGAAGTCAGAGAGCATTGAGCAGGGAACAGACTTACCAGGGAAAGGGCTTTTTTTAGGGAATCCAAGTCAAGGTTGGTGTGGGGAGAGCCAGGCCAGAGGCTGCTCTGTGCAGTCCTAAGCCAGTATGGGGGCAGAGACCAACTGTAAAGGGTCTAACAAACCATACTGAAAAATTGAGCTGGTGTGAGTTCAGGGGCTCAGGATCAAATGGGCAGTTCTGGACCAGGAGGTTAGTCAAGAGATCTAGGGTGGTAAGATAAAATTGGGCTTGTGCTCAAGGCTAGAAGGAGAACCTTATTATTGTCTTAAAAATTTTTAAGTCCTGAGAGAGCTACTGAGGGGATGGTGGCGCAGAAGATAAATGAGGGTCTGGAGCACCTGGCCAAGGCAGAGAAATACCTGGAAACTTTTTTTTTTTTTTTTAATGGAAGCCAGACTATGACAGTGCCGCTTCTGAATACGGGAAAGCAGCTGTTGCTTTTAAAAATGCCAAACAATTTGAGGAAGTAAAAGATGCCTGCCTGCGGGAAGCTGTTGCCCATGAAAATAATAGGGCTCTGTTTCATGCTGCCAAACCTTATGAGAAAGCTTTGGCATGATGTTGAAGGAGGTGCAGAAGCTGCCCGAGGCTGTTCAGCTGACTGAGAAAGCCAGCGTGATGTACCTGGAGAATGGAGTGCCTGACACAGCAGACTTGGAATGAGCGGGCAAGCTTACAGAAAATGTAGATCCAGAAAAGTCTGTACAGTTGAATCGACAGACAGCTAATGTGTTTGAAAATGAGGAATGCCTCCGGCAGGCAGTTGAGCTCCCAACAAAAGCCTCAAGACTGCTTGTACGAGGACGCAGGTTCGATGGAGCTGCACTATCCATTCAGAAAGAAAAAATATTTATAAGTTGAGAATTATCCAACTTGTTATAAGAAAACAATTGCTCAAGTCTTAGTTCATTTACACAGAAATGATTATGTGGCTGCAGAAAGGTGTGTCAGGGAGACCTACAGCATACCAGGGTTTAACGGCAGTGAAGACTGCGCTGCACTTGAACAGCTCCTCGAAGGCTATGACCAGCAAGACCAAGACCAAGTGTCGGACGTCTGCAACTCGCCCCTCTTTGAATACAGGGACAATGATGATGCTAAGCTGGGCCTGAGCTTGGTGATCCCAGGGGAAGGAATCAAGAAGTCTCCAGCCACGCCGCAGGCCAAGCCTGACGGCTCCACCAGCACCGCTGCTGAGGAGGAGGAAGGAGGGTGAGTACTCCGGAGGCCTGTGCTAGCGCTCCGCCTGCAGAGAGATAAGAAGAGACAAGGAGAACCGTGGCATGCCACTTTCATGGAGTTGAGACTTGTTTTGGGGGTGTCTCCTTCACTGAGGTTATGGTGTTGAATGCTTATATATACAGAGTTTTAGTTACCATTTCCCCAAATCATCCACTGTATCTTCTACCAGCATTTTTCCCTTTCCATTGTAAGAGCAGAAATCAGCAGAAAATACACTCACGTTTTAATAGTTGATTTTAAAACTTACAGGCCAAATTCCAGACAAATGATATTCTACACAAAGGAAGTAGTAGATGGAGTTATTCTCTCAGGCTCTTGGACTTTATTGTTAGATAATTTTCATTGCATTTTATTTAACATTGCTGCTGCTAAAAAGTGACTTTTCGGTAAAAATAATTATTTTAAAAACTTGTCTAGTTCTTTCCAACATTTTGCTGTTGTCACATGGTGCAGTGTCCTAGCCGAGGTTCTTAAGGCCATCAACAAGGCTGAAAAGGGGTCAGATGCCAGGTCCTCACCATGTTGTGCTCCCACTGGCATCATCCAGTTCCCAACTCTGGTCATGGTGCATGGTCACCTCTTACACAGTGACTGTGGAATCACTGGTCACAGTATCACAGTCAAGCTAAATGAGTGTGGAGTGTTGGCGCCAGATTTGTTGTGGAAGTAGAAAACTGGCAGAATAATCTGCTTTCATCCCATCAGATTGTTTCATTCTTTGTACTTACTGACAACCTCAGCCTGAATTTTGGACCTTGAAGTAGGATGAAAACACAGGAAGGAAAATCCTGGGATCCTTTCTCTAGGATCATAAAACATGTATAAGACAAGAGGGAACTTGTCTCATTTTGAAAGGGAAATTAATCCACCATGATATTAGAATATTTGTTATTGAAAATTTTAAGAGATGAGATTGGGCCAGAAATTGTTTTGAGTTTTATATTATTTAGCTTAATAAAAGACATGAAAAAAAATTTTTAAGTCCTATAAACTCTAATCTGTGTATCACAAGTGGCATAGATGTGTGGGCTTATAGATTTTTTTAATAGAATGAAGATGAAAATGCAATTTATTGGAGCTGAAGAGATGTCTCAGCTGTTAAGAACATTGAATGCATTTGCAGAGAACACAGGTTCGATTCCCAGCCTCCACACACATGGCATCTTACAACTATCAATAAGGGATCCCATGGTTTCTTCTGACCTCCAAGGACATTATACCACACTGCTTCCCTTACACTCGTGCAGGAACTACACATAAAAATGAAAATAAAATAGTTAAAAGAAAATGCAATCAAAATTTGTGGAAGATAACTAACTCAGTAGGAGACATAGAGCTTTATAAGTATGAAATATAGAGCATCATATGTTAATACTTTATAAAGAAGAGGAGTCTTAAGTCCATGTTTAAATATATATTTAAAAATTAGAGGAGAGTACAGAGCTTAGATCAGAAGATTTCGAGGACCACCTGAAACACAGAGTACTGGGGCATGGGCTAAGTGAGGCATATCTGCCCCCCCCCAACTGGCATTGCTGAGGGAGTGCCCAAGTGCGACCACAATAGTGATTCCAGAGCACAAGGCAAGGCCATCACCAAGCCCTAGAAACAACCTAGAGAAACTGGCTGGCAGGAAGCAGAGTGAGCACAGTGCTCAGCAGGGTACTGACTAGATAGTTCCCTACCCGGTTTTTGGAGAACCTTCAGAACAGAAAGGGAAGAGTGAGTTAGACTTCCAATATATAACCAAAATTGAAACCCTGAAACCTAGACAAGTCAACACTCCATAAACAAGGAGAAAAAAACAAAACAAAACACCAAGGCCTCTGAAGGAGGCAAGCAAAGCAAGCCTTCAACACAGTGAAGAAATATTTGGGATTCACATCAGAATGCAAACAGAAAGAAACCAAAATGCTGAGGGCACAATGAAGGAACAACATGGGGAAAGCACAGAATAATTCCCCACCAAACTCTACCAACCCTATGGGGGATTCTCATGGTTAGATCTCCCTGGAGATAGCTCAGGTCACAGATATTAGAGGAACAATTGGAGACATATTCAAAGAAATCAAGGAATATAAATTACGAGTCAGAAAACTAAGGAGAGAAAATGAAAAATTCAAGAAAGACCTAGAGGGAGACAATGAAAAACTTTGGAAAGATGTAAAGGGAGAGAATGACAAACTCCGAAAGAAAGAGGAAACACTGAAAAGATCCCATGCTGAAATAAAAAAGGAAAACAACCAGTGAAGCAAGGAGCTACAAGCAGAGATTGAAAAGCTCCAAAAGGAAATGGAAATAGTAAAGGAATCACAGGATGAAATGAAAAAGGAAATTGAATAGTCATCCAATCAAGAAGAAAGAATGGGAAAAAGCCTCAGAAGTAGAACAGAGGAAGCAAAACAAAGAATATCAGACCAGGAAAATAACACAGAACAACTGAAAAGCTCAAGTAAAGATTATGAAAAATTTAAAAATACACAAAAGTGGAATAACCAGGAAATGTGGGACACTATGAAAAGATCAAACCTCCAAATCATAGGAATAGAAGAAGGAGAATACCAAGAAAATGGTATTGATCAGATCTTCCACAGAATAATAGATGAAAATTTCCCCAAACTAAAAAAAGAGACAAACCCATACAAATACAAGAAGCACGTAGATCTCCATACAAGATCAGAAAAGAAACTCTCCACATTATATCATACTTAAAATGCTAGATGCCCAAAACAAAGACAAAATTATGAAAGCCACAAGAGAAAAACAACAATTTACATACAAAGGGAAATCCATCAGAATTACAACTGACTTTTCAGTGCAAACTATGAAAGCAAAAAGAACATGGAGCAAAGCATTCACAGTGTTAAAGGACTATAGATGCGAACCCAGGTTACTATACCCAGCAAAAATATCCATTATAGTTGAAGGAGAGAGAAAAATCTTCTATGTCATAAACAAGATGATATAATACATGTCCAGAAAACCAACCCTTCCGAAAATACTTGAAGCAATTCAAAGAACAGAAGAGAGGGGCAGCTATCCCCAGGCATCTAGAAAAAGACATTAATAAAAACATAACTACAAGAACACATTGTTCTAGTTTTTCTTCCATTGCTGTGACAAAACACTCGACTGACACCAACTTGGGGAGGAAAGGGTTTATTCAGCTTACATCTCCTGGGTCACAGTTCATCACTTAGGGAGCCCAAGACAGGAACTCAGGGCAGGAACCTGCAGGCAGGAGCTGAAGCACAGGCCATGGAGGACTGCTGTTCACTGGCTTGCTCCCCTGGCCTATGCCCAGCCTGCCTTCTTATATGCTACACAACAACCTGCCCAGAGTGGCACCACTCATTGTGGGCTGGACCCTCCCACACTGCTCAACCATCAAGACAATACTCCACAGATGTGGCCACAGGCCAATCCAATGGAGCCAATTCCCCAACTGAGGCTCCCTCAACCCAGGTGTGTCAAGTTGACACTAAAGCTATCCAGCACACACATGGAAACTAAACAACACACTCCTGCATAATGAATGGGTCAAGGAAAAAATTAAGAAAGAANGCTGCTGGCTGTATGCTAAGCTTCACTTGCTCCATGTTTTACCAAACTCTCCAAATCATCAGCTACATATCCTGCTCTTCGTCCTCAACCCCCTTTGGGGTGGCCAAGCACTGTTATCCTCTTTTAGGGCTTGCTGTATAGAAGTTCTTCCCCCTTTTTGTTTATTTTTTTCTGCTAGCGCAGCTCCTCTTCAATCGCCCAAGCAATTTCATATTAATTTCCAATCGGGAACTATCACCTCTCTGTGCAGAATTGCCTTGTGTCCTCCAGCAAACATAGTCCCCTCCACAACTTTCTCCAGCTAATGTGGCGTGAGGTTTCCCGGTCAACAGAAACCAGGGTGCGATCTCATTTACTGCTCCCAAGAACTCATCTAAAGTTTGTGTCTTTATGCCAATTCCTTTCACTCTTAGTGGTGTCCTTTAAGGCATCGCAACAATGGCCACATGTGAATTTGAATTCCCATGGGTCTCTACATCCCGAGAACCTTATTAGCTCCCACCTTACTGGGAGACTTACCGGCTAGCCCACCTTGCCTGCTGTCTGGTTCTGAAACGTGCTCCACCAGGAGGTTCCCCATCGGGCCACCATTTGTGCTCTCTCTCTGTCGCGTCTTGTTCCCGGACGGCAGGAAAAAGAGAGGAAACACTCTTGTTCTTCCAGACGCAGTTTATTCAGGTAACTCTTACATCAACTCTCTCCCCCCTTCCAGTGGCCCCTCCTACATATCCTCTTCTCTCAACCCCGCCTCCTGCAAGGTCGCACAGCAGCCGCTGCAGTCTCTCATTGGTCGTGTGAGCGGTATGCACAAATACGGAAGTCAGCAGAACATGCTAATGAGGGTTCAGGTTTTGGCGGTCTCTCTGTTTGCTGGGGAATGAGCTGGGCAGTCACGGCAACAATCAGGCGATAGTCACTAAGACACTGGCCAGGGTCCAAAGTGCCATGTTTGCCAATGCCCGCCTCCACATGAGTAAGCAGAGACTCCTCAGTCCACACCAGCTTACAACTCATCTCCTAGGAAATAACTGTGACAGCAAGGCAGCCATTATCCTGTAACCAAAATCTAATTGGCTAATTGGCTTCTCCTTGGAGGAATAACCCACAGCTGAGCACAAGCTTACATCTCTAAGGTTGGAGAGTTATCAAGCCCGTCAGTAAGACCCTGTCTATATGTAACAGAAAAAATGTAATTCATGGAAATTATATACCTATTCCAAACATTGTGTCTATATCCAAAAGTAACAAACTATCCATAACATTAGATATGGTTAAAATACCTATATACTAATTGCTTGTGCATTCATAGTAGGATCGAAAGTTATTCCTGGACAAACTGTCAGCCCATGAAAGAAACAGCCAGAATTAACCAGAGTCCAAGACAACAGTTCACAGAGAAAGTAGACTGTTTGATTCTCATCCCCCGTGCCCCTTTCTAAGCCGTAGGGAACAACTGTGAAGATGGAGATAGTGAGAATGTAAGGTGCTGAAATTGGGGTGAATGTGAAACTACAGGCATATACCTGGACTATTATTTGATCAACATGATGAACAGACAAGCGACTCCCCCCCCTGCCTGGTGGTTGGATCCTCTGGGCCTGTGGTGGGTTGGCACAACTGCTGCAAATTGGTTTTACATGAAGGTGCTTGACTCATAAATTTATCACTTACCTTGTTAAAAATGAAAAAAACACACTGAAAGAGGTCAGGACAGGTATGGCAGAATGCATGATGGTGTATGGGGTGGGTGGATGGGGAAGGAAAGGGAAATAGTCCTGAACTGAATTGGAAAATGTGTATGAAAGGAGCACAAAGCATCTAATAAAAAAAATGAATTAAAAAAAAGAAATATCCCATAGGTGTTGTTGTGTTGTACTAGTATTGTCACATAGTGTACAGTAATGCGTTTTTTAAAGAAAGAAAGAAAGAAAGAAAGAAAGAAAGAAAGAAAGAAAGAAAGAAAGAAAGAAAGAAAGAAAGAAAGAGAAAGAAAGAAAAGCATTCCTGGAACTAAACGACAATGACAATACAACACAACAAAACTTATGGGATACTTGAAAAGCAGTTCTAAGAGGGAAGTTTATAGCCCTTGGTACCTACATTAAAAAAACAGAACGAGCACAAATAAACGATCTAACACTGCAGCTCAAAGCACCTGAGAGACAACAACAAATGAACCCTAAACACAAGAGACAGGAAGAAATAACAAAAATCAGAGCAGAAATCAATGAAAAAGAAACAAAGAAAGCAATACAAAAAAAAATCAATGAATCCAAAAGTTGGTTCTTTTTTAATTTTTTTTTTATTTCTGTATGTGTATGAATGTACTGTCTGCATGTAGGTTTGTGCACCCGTGTCGTGTGATGCTGTGGAGGTCAGAAGAGGGTCTCGGATTCCCCTGGAACTGGAGTTCTCCTGGAATTGGAGTTTCAGATGGTTCTCGACCGCCATGTGGGTGCTGGGGATCGAACCCGGATCCTCTGTAAGGGCGGTCGGCACTCTTAACTGCTAGGCCATCTCTCCAACCACAAAAGTTGGTTCTTTGAAAGAATAAATAAGATAGACAGACCTCTAGCCCAGTTAACCAAAAGAAAGAAAGAGCAACTATAAATCAATAGAATTCGTGATGAAAGGGGAAATATCACAACAGACAACGAAAAGATCCAGACAATCATACGGGAATACTTCAAAAACTTATACTCTACTAAGTTTGAAAACCTAAGAGAAATGGATGAATATCTGAAATCCTGGGAATCACCAAAGCTTAACCAAGAAGACACTGACAGCTTAAAAAGACCCATAATATATGAAGAAATTGAAAATGTAATAAGAGACCTCCTAACTAAAAAAAGCCCAGGCCCAGATGGTTTCACAGCAGAATTCTATAAAACATTTCAAAAAGACTTACAACCATTATTACTCAAACTGTTCAGAAGGATACAAGCAGAAGGAAATCTCCAAAATTCCTTCTATGAAGCCAGCATCACTCTAATACCAAAATCAGGCAAAGATACAACCAAAAAAGAGAACTATAGACCCATCTCATTAATGAACACAGATGCAAAAATTCTCAACAAAATACTTACAAACCGCATACAGACCCACATCAAAAAGATCATCCATCATGACCAAGTTGGATTCATACCAGAGACGCAGGGGTGGTTCAACATATGAAAATCAATAAATACCATAAAACACACAAATGGACTGAAAGACGAAAACTACATGATCATCTCAATTGATACAGAAAAAATCCTTTGACAAAATCCAGCATCCCTTCATGCTTAAAGTCCTAGAGGGAATTGGATTGGAGAGATCATGCCTCAATGTAATCAAAAGCCATATACAAGAAACCCACAGCCAACATCATTCTTAATGGAGATAAGTCAGAAGCATTCCCCTTAAAGGTAGGAACTCGGCAAGGCTGCCCCCGTCAGCACTCCTCTTCAGTATAGTGCTTGAAACACTTGCTAAGGACAATAAGACAAGAAAAGGAAATTAAAGGAGTACTAATTTGAAAAGAGGAACTGGGCCTGGTGACACACGCCTTTAATCCCAGGGAGGCAGAGACAGGTGGATCTTTGTGAGTTCAAGGCCAGTCTGGTCTACAGAGTGAGTTCCAGGACAGCTGGGGTTACAGAGAGACTCTGTCTCG
>VZQC01001486.1:10893-31860 GCA_009823505.1 Rhizomys pruinosus
ACAATTTCTAGAGCCCATTAAGAGAATAGGACAGTTGCTTTCAGATACAATGAATATAATAATAAAGTTGCTCAGTTTGCCTGACAACGGGGGTGTGGTGTTAGCATCCCCACATGAGGGAAACCATTTGATTTTTTTTCTGTGACGGTGTTACTTCAATTAGCCATAATGGCTTAGAGTTCCATCCATTTATCAGCAAAGTCTCATGAGTCTCTTTCTTTAACCCATTGCATAGAACTCATTGTGTAGTTGTTACCACATTTTTTTATCCAGTCATCAGTTGAGGGTCATTTGGGTTGGTTCCAGCTCCTTTACTATTGTGAAGAGAGCGTGCAATAACCAACTAGCTGTGCATGTATATTTGTGGTAGATAATTTGTGGGTAATACCCAGGAGTGATATGGCTAGGAGGTGGTAGGCTCATTTTGAGGGCTTTTTTTTTTTTTTTTTTTTTTTTTTTTTTGTCTTTTTTGAGACAGGGTCTCCCTGTAGCCCCAGCACTCTGGAACTCACTCTTAGACCAAAGGGTTTCCACACTGCTTTCCACAGTGGTCGTACCAGTTGACATTCCGCCACGCAGTGGATGAGTGTTCCCCTTTCCCCACAACTTCTCCAGCATTTGGTGTCTTTTTTATTTCTTGACCTTGGCTAGTCTTATTGGAGTGAGATGATACCTTAGTGTGGTTTTAATTTGCATTTTCCTAATTATTAGTGATGTTCAACGCTTTTTAAGATGTTTCTCAGCCATCTTTACTTCCTTACTGTGAATGTTGTTAGAAGTTTCTGTTCATCTCTTTACTCCATCTTTTGAGTAGGTCATTTGTTTTCTTCTTTGTTAAGTATTTCATATACTCTGGATGTTAATGCTCTGTCAGATGTATCACTGGTGAAATTTTCGTCCCACTCTGTGGGTTTTTGCGTATTTGTTTGATTCTTTCTGCTTTTTTTTTTTTTTTTGGACATGAATTCATCCCAGAACTCACATAAACAAAACAAAACCATATACCACGCAGGTGCTGTCTCAGCAGTTCAGAGCACGGATGTTCCTGCAGAGTACCCGGGTTCAGTTTCGCACCCATATGGTGGCTAAACAACCCTCCTCAACCCCAGTTCTGGGGATCTGACCCTTCTCTTCTGAACTCCCTGGCATTGCATGCACAATACTCATACACATAAAAAAATAAAAAATTACTGGCTGGAGATATGCACTTAGCAGTAAAACAGCGCACTGACTGACCCCTGCTTCAATTCCCAGTACTCACATGGTGGCTAAAACTACCCATAACTCCAGATTCCAGGGGATCTGATGCCCTCTTCTGACCTCTATGGCATTGCACTGAGAGTGTACACTTCACATACTTTAAACACGGATCTATCTTTTTAAATTTTTTAATTTTTGTATGTGTATGAATGTACTGTCTGCATGGCAGTTTGTGTTTGCACTTGTGTCATGCAATGCCTCAGAGGTCAGAAGAGCATCAGATTCCCCTGGAACTGGCGTTCTCTGGATTGAGTGGTTTCAGATGGTTCTTGGCTGCCATGTGGGTGCTGGAGATCGAACCCAGGTCCTCTGTAAGAGTGGACGGTGCACACTCTTAACCGCTAGACCATCTCTCTAGCCCCACTTGATTGTTTCTTTAGCGGTACAAAATTTGTGTTTGATGAGGTCCCACTTGTCAGCTGTTGTCCTTATTTCCTGTGCACCTGCTGTTTGATTTAGAAAGTCTTTTTCCTGGGCTGGAGAGATGGCCTAGCGGTTAAGAGTGCTGACTGCTCTTACAGAAGAACTCTGGGTCATATTCCAAGCAACCCACATGATGGCTCTGAGAACCCGTCTGTAACTCCACTTCCAGGAGAACTCCATTTCCAGGGGAATCCGAGACCCTCTTCTGACCTCTGTGGTATATTGCACAACACGGTGCACAAACCTACATGCAGACAATACATTCATAAACATAAATAAATAAATAAAATATTAAAAAAACAAAGTTTTTTTCCTATGCCTATGTCTTATAGGCTGCTGCCAACTTTTTCTTTTATCACCTTCAGGGTTTCAGGTTAGAGACTGAGATCTTTGATCCTCTTGGAGCTTATTTTTGTACAGGGTGAGAGGTAGGGATTTAATTTTGTTCTTCTATAAATGGTGATCCAGTTTTGCCAACACCATTTGCTGAAGATGCTATCTTTCCTCCATTGAGCTTTTTTGGCTCCTTTGCAAATATGAGGTGGCTGATGTTATATGAGCTCAAGTTTGGATCTTCAGTTTTGTTCCATTGATCAATGGTTCTATTCTTTTTCACCAGTACCAGACTGTCCTTATGACTATAGCCCTGTAACATAGCTTGAAGTCTGGTAATGTAATCCCCCCAGTATTGCACTTTTCACTTAGCATTGCATTAGCTACTCATGGTCTTTTGTTTTTCCATATGAACTTAAGGATTTTTTTTCTAAGTCTGTGAAAAGGCTCATGGGGATTTTGATTGGGATTGCATTGAATCTGCATATTAATTTGTGTAGAATGGACATTTTTACTATATTAATTTTTCCAATCAACAAGGAACATGGGAGGACTTTCCATCTTTTGATGTCATTTTCAATCTCCTTCTTCAGGGCTTTAAAATTTTTGTCATAAAGGTCTTTGGTGTCTTTGGTTAGGTTTATTCCTAGATATTTTATTTCTTTTGAGTTTATTGTGATTGGGAATGTCTCCTTATAGTCATTCTCCAGTTGCTTATTGTTGGTGTAAAGAAAGGCTACTCTTTTTCTAGGCTCATTTTGTATCCCACCACTTTACTGAAACTTTGAGTCATTTCTAAGAGTTTTCTGGCACAGTTTTTAGCATCTCTTAGGTAAACTCTCATGTCATCTACAAAAAGGATAGTTTTACTTCCTCTTTTCCAATTAGTACTCCTTTAATTTTGCTTTCTTACCTTATTACCCTAGCAAGCATTTCAAGCATTATATTGAAGAGGAGTGGTGATAGTGGATAGCCTTGCTGTGTTCCTGCCTTTAAGGAGAATGCTTCTAACTTTTCTCCATTTAGGATGATGTTGGCTGTGGGATTCTGGTATATGGCTTTAATTACATTGAGGAATGATCCCTCCAGTCCAATTCCCTCTAGGACTTTAAGCGTGAAGGGATGCTGGATTTTGTCCAAAGCTTTTCCTGCATCAATTGAGATGATCGTGTGGTTTTTGTCTTTCAGTCAATTTATGTGTTTTATTATATGTATTGACTTATGTATGTTGAACCTTCCCTGCATCTCTGGTATGAATCCAACTTGGTCATGTTGGGTGATATTTTTGATGTGGGTCTGTATGTGATTTGCAAGTATTTTGTTGAGAATTTTTGCATCTGTGTTCATTAATGAGATGGGTCTATAATTTTCTTTCTTGTTTGTGTCTTTACCTGGTTTTGGTATTAGAGTGATGCTGACTTCTTAGAAGGGATTTGTGATATTTCCCTGTATTTGTATCCTTCTGAAAAGTTGAGGAGTAATGGTTGTAAGACCTCTTTAAATGTTTTATAGAATTCTGCTCTGAAACCACCTGGGCCTGAGCTTTTTTTTTTGTTGTTTGGGATGCTTTTTATTACACCTTAAATTTCCTCAAGTATTATGGGTCTGTTTAAGGTGTTAATCTCTTCTTGGTTAAGCTTTGGCAAATCCTAGGATTTCAGATCTTCATCCATTTCTCTTAGTTTATCAAATTTAATAGAGTATAGGCTTTTAAAATATTCTCATATGATTGTCTGTATCTTTTCTTTATCTCTCGTGATGTTTCCCCTTTCATCATGAATGCTATTGATTTGGAGGTGCTCTTACTTTCTTTTGGTTAACTTGACTAAAGGTATTTCTATTTTGTTTATCTTTTCAAAGAACCAGCTTTTGCCTTCATTGATTTTTTGTATTGTTTTCTTTGTTCCTATTTCATTGATTTCTTCACTGATTTTTGTTATTTCTTCCTCTCTGTTGGGTTTAGGCTTCATTTGTTGTTGTCTCTCTAGTGTTTTTAGCTGCAGTGTTAGATCGTTTATTTGTTCTTTTTCTGCCTTTTTTTAAAAATGTAGGCATTTAGGGCTATAAATTTCCCTATTAGGACTGCCCTTAATGTATCCCACAGGTTTTGTTGTGTTCTATTGTCACTTTCATTTAGTTCCAGGAATGGTTTTATTTCTTCCCTGACTCACTCATCATTCAGGATTGTGTTGTTTAGTTTCCATGGGTACTTACACTTAGTAGGGCTTATCCTGGTGTTAATATCAAGCTTTATTGCACTGTGGTCTGATAGAATGCATGGAATAATTTCAATCCTTTTGTATTTGTTAACATTTCTTTTAT
The DNA here is from genome assembly GCA_009823505.1 of Rhizomys pruinosus. Lineage (NCBI taxonomy): Eukaryota > Metazoa > Chordata > Mammalia > Rodentia > Spalacidae > Rhizomys > Rhizomys pruinosus. The sequence continues at coordinate 15,232 of VZQC01001486.1, forward strand.
GCCCCAGTATGTGGTTGATTTTGGAGAATGTTCCATGGGGCACTGAAATAGACAAGACCAGAAGAGAAATTCCCCACATCATATCATAGTTAAAACAGTAGATGCTCAAAACAAGGACAAAATACTGAAATCCACAAGAGAAAAACATGAATTTACATATAAGAGGAAACCCATCAGAATCACAGCTGATTTCTCAGCACAAACTATGAAAGCCAGTAGAACATGGACCAAAGTTTTCCCAGTGCTAAATGACTTTAGATGCCAACCCAAATTACTACACCCAGCAAAAATGTCAATCATAGTTGACATTTTTGCTGGGTGTAGTAATTTGGGTTGACAAAGAGAAAGAAAAATCTTTAATGACATAAACAAAATGAAAGAACACATGTCAAAAAAACCCCAACACTTCAGAAAATACTCAAAGCAATTCAAAGAACAGAAGAATGTAGCAACTACCATTAAGCAACCCAAGAGAGAAATTACCAAAAGGGAAGCAGAGTAAACAAATACCTAGACCAAGAATGCAAATGAAAAATAAGTTGAAAGGAAACAACACACATCTCTCCATAATAACCTTAAATATTAATGGTCTAAACTCCCCAGTCAAAAGATATATATTGGGAGAATGGATTAGGACACAGAATCCATATATATGCTCCCTATAAGTAACCCATCTCACCCTCAAGGATAGACACCACCTTAGATTGAAAGGATGGAAAAAATATTCCAAGAAAATGGTACCTAAAACAAGAAGGGGTGGCTATTCTAATATCAGACAAAAAAGACCTCAGATTAAAATTAATCAGAATAGACAGAGGGCAATTATATCCTTATCAATGGAACAATTAACCAGGAAGATTTCACAGTCTTAAATGTTTATGCACCAAACTCTGGTGCACTGAACTTTATAAACAACCCTTCAGGACCTCAAGATAAAGATTAATCCCAGCACACTAATAGTGGGGGACTTCAGTACCCCACTGAGCCCCCTGGATAGTTCAACTGGACAAAAATAAACAGAGAGACATCAGAACTGAACAATACAATACACCAAATGGACCTCACAGGTATCTACAGAATATTCCACCCAAACACCAGAGAGTATTATTATTGTTTTACTTACCTGATGTATTATTTTATGTTTGGCATGCCATGCTTTTGTACATCTTATATTCATATTTTTAAATAGCATACTTGTTTCTCTTATATTATACAGTTATTGCCTGTGGTTATTGCACCTGTGTTGTGCAATGCCCTCAAAGGACAGAAGTTGTTGAATCCCCTGGAACTGGAGTTAAAAACTGTTGTTGCTCCTATGTAGGTGCTGGGATTCAAACCCTACTCCCCTGCAAGAGCTACTAGTGCTCTTAACTGCTGAGCCATGTCTCTGGACTCACATATATTCTTAATTATTACCATGGGGAATAAATTGAAAGGTCTTATACTCATAGCAATATATAGGAAACTAGAAACAGCCCCACTTTCTTTCATTAATTCTACAAATTATATCCTTTCAGAATTTTATTTTAGATTTTATAATTATAATAATTTTTATATTTTAACTTTGAAATTTAAAATGAGATCTAAATGTGGCTTGTGCACTAACTTCATAGTATTTAGGAATTTTGTATTTTTATTATATATTTTTCCACAGGGCTTTCTATTTCACAGGGTATTGCTATAGTGACCTTTCATTTCAACTTTAGGAATTTAGCATTTATAGTAAGAAAAGTCTTGTTGTTAGAAACTGCTGTATATATTGTATATCTTAGAAAATCTTTTCTCTCATTTTAAGTTTAAGAACAGTTTTCATTTGGATGTAGTATTCTTAGCTACAATGAATTTTGTTTGTTTTGTTTTCTGTTTTTATTTGTACCACTTTATATATTTATTTTTCTTTTTTTAAATTTTCATATTTTTATTGATGCTTTGTGTATTTCATGCATCATTTTCCAATTTGGTTCAGGCATATTTCCCTTTCCCTTCCCCCCACCCCACCCCACCCCATCCAAGATCATGCATTCTGCCATAACTGTCTTGCATCTTTCTCTCAGTTTTTTTTCCATTTTTTAACAATAAGTGATAATTTATGAGTACAAGCATCCTTCATGCAAAACCAGTTTGCAAGCTGTTGTGCCTAAACCCACACAGCCCATGGGTCCCACCATCCAGCGGGGGAGGGGGGAGTTGTATGTTCAATCAAATTGATCAAATGAGTGTCCAGAATATATTACTGTAGTTTCACCATTCACCCCAATCGCAGCCCTTACATTCTACCATGCCCCCTCTTCTGCAGATTGTTCCCTAGGCTTAGAAAAGGGGCACAAGTGGATGAGAAGCAAAATAGTCTACTTTCTCTGGAGCTGTTGTCTTGGACTCTAGTCAATTTTGGCTGTTTCCTTTCATGGGCTGACAGTTTGTCCAGGATTAACCTTTCCATCCTACTAATGAAACACAAGCAATTAAATATATAGGTATTTAAACAGTACTAATTGTTATGGTAGGTTATTTTGGTATAGACACAGATGTTTGGATGGTATGTTAATCCATGAATTACATTTTTTCTGTTAAATATGACAGGGTCTTATTATGGCTTATAACACCTCCTAACCATTAGAGGATATAAGCTTGTGGCATCAGCTGTGGGTTATTCCTCCAAGGAGAGAGCTAATAGCCAATTAGATTTGGGATATACAAGCATATGGCTGCCTCTGCTGCACATTATTTCCAGGCAGGTGAGGTGTAGCTTGTGCTGGCGGAGGAGTCTTGCTTGACTAAAGGAGACCCATATTTGCTTTATTGGTTTAGTGGCCTTTGGTAACACTCTCTGGTATTCCAGAGACCATCTGTACACTTGCATGTGTGGGCTCAATATATCATTCCCATGTTAACGTCAGGTCATTGACATCAGGGCCTTATCACCTCTCTTCTTGCAGGTATCCCAGTTTGGAGGCAAGGAGCCTTTACCTTTTGTGGGGGCTTGGATCCCCTGGCCAACATCTCCTTGGTAGAATAATCCATTGTTGATGTCAGAGCTCCTGTATTAATATATTTTGCTTAAGTGCATAGCTTAAGGAGACTTTAGTATTATATTTGGTTCTGAATAGAGAATAATCCTTTTCACAGTTCCTATGTCTATTAGTCAATTAAAGAAGGCAGTTTTACCAGTTTTATAAGAGATTACCCTCTATAAAGTTTGGCTCCAATTTACAGTTGGAGAATGACCTCATCATCATATTTCTCCTTGTCTTTATGGGCGGAGGTAAGAAAGTCTCTCATATTAAACACCTTTTGCGGCTGGGGGCTGGAGAGATAGCCTAGCGTTAAGAGCACCGACCGCTCTGCAGAGATCCGTGGTTCGATCCCCAGCACCCACTGGTGGCTAAGAACATCGACATCGTAACTCCAATTCCAGGAGAAATCCAATCCAGGGGAATCTGAAGACCCTCTTCCGACCTCCGCGAATTGCACAACACAGTGCACAAACCTACATGCAGACAGTACACTCGTACACATACAAAAATAAATAAACATAAAGAAACAAAAACAAAACAAAAAGTAAAACTTTTGCAGCACCTAGAAGGTAATTTTCGTTAGGACTCATTATAAATAGTTGTTACAAGTAGGATCCACAGAGGGGTTTGATGTTTGTAGCAATCTGAGGCTTTTTTCATGGAGTTCTATGCAGGGTAAAGAGGGACAACATCATGAACTTTGCAGTAAATGGTGGAGCTAGAAGAATCATTTGAAGTGAAGTAACACAGTCCAGAAAAAACAAACAACAAGTCGTACATGTGTGATATAATGTGAAAAAATAAAAAAATATTTCTTGTGGAGAGGGATGGCATATTAAAAGAACAAACAACAGAAAGACTGCATCAGAAAACTGACTGAAATGTGAATTGGGAAGGTGGGAGGGGCGGGAGAGAGGGACACGGGTGTAGTATATTGATTAATTGCATATTTAATCAAAGTGAGTTCAACAAAGTATCAAGTTTTGCCCAGACTCTGTCTACGGTTACATGTGTTTTCAGGACTTAGTAAAAGTAAAATGTGTATATTAAACAAACATTGGTTTAAGGTTCTGATAAAAACATTAATTCATCTGAGTTAAGTGGAGATATAAATTGCTGTTGCCCACATTTGTTGTACTTAAATATTATAACAATAACTTTGGGATTGGCACATACAAATGTTCTCTATAATTTTTTTTTTGTACAGTATCACCTTGTAGCATTCTCTTTCACCTATAAGATGATTTAACTTAAAAATTAAGTTTGCTTCCCAAGTTAATCACATACAGTCACCCAAAACAGCATGGGTGAATTTGATGAAATCTGTGCCTTGATTCCACCCTATAGGTATGTATAATACAACTGCCTTCTGGAGACTCATGGGTCAAAAAACATAAACCTAAAAAAAAAGGGGGGGGGGCGGGATACAGATAGATATGAAATCTTTTTGTCAAAAACCTAGCAATTCAAATCTTAAAACTAACTACAGGAAAAGATTTGTATGTTCCAACAGGTCAAACTGTCACCAACTTAACGGCTGAGAAAGAAAAGATACAGCTTTGCATTGAGTAGGATGTACCAGAAAGTGCCAACAGAAAGGTTGGCCCATCTGAACATTGAAAGGAAGAAAAGCCTCAGATTGGTACAAGAATCAAACCCCTCTGTCAATCCTACTTGTAACAACTATTTATAATGAGTCCTATTTGTACCACTTTAAAAATACTACCAGATTCTCACACATCCTGTAATCTTTCTGCTAAGAAATCTGCTGGTAAAGTTAAGAAGCGCATTACCCCACCTCCTCCTTCCTGAAGCATCTCGTTTCTCTGTCAGTCTTTTTGCCATTTACTGGACTATATTTGGAAGGGAACTTTTGATGGGAACTTTGGGAGCGCCACTTATTTGGAGTCCTTCGAGATTCATGAATTAGATTATATTTCCTTCATTGGATTTGGAAGTTTGAGTGTTTTATTTCTTCAAATACTTTTTTTAAAGTCCTTTTTTTCTAGTTTCTATTTCATGGGATCTCATAACAGAATATATATTTTTTGTGATGGTATTTTATGTCTTATAGGCATTTACCACTTTTCCGTAAATTTTTTCCTTCCACTGACTCAGTATTTTAAAATATTCTGTCTTCAAGTTCATTTATACTACATTCTCTTTAGTCCCCTTTATTTTCACATGCCTCTGGTGAGCTTCTACCTTGACTTCCTGGTCTTCTTAGCTTATAAATTTATTTCCTTCTTTTTTTGTGAACTACTGTCTCCTAGCTCATCTTTTCACTATGTTCATGTAATTTCTCTGAATCCATTCAGTACTTTTTGGTTCCTCTTGTAGCTTATTGAGCTTCCATAAAACCAATATTTTTAATTATTCTTCATGGTATCCATAGCTCTGTATACCTTTAGAGTGTTTTTTTTTTGAAACTTCTTTTGTTCTTTTGATTCTGCTATTCTTCTTCCCCTTGCTCCTCCTCCTCCTTGTCCTCCTTCTTCTTCATATTGCTTCCTATGTTTCTCAAGGTAGAATTTGTTTTAGAAAAAAAGAATCCCACTTGGTCTTCATGACCCATCTTTACCCAAAAGAAAACCTTCCCAATTTGTCTGACTCTAGTCTCGAAGGACATTTGAAATGTGTTTAAATAAGTATCTATTCTGGCCTTGTGTCTATGATTCCCCAATTAGAGAACCTAGTAATCCATTCTTCTGCACTTCAGGTTGGGCAGTGTGTCCATCAAGCAGTCTGTTCTTTGCTCTCTAGAGGTCCAGACTGAATGCCAATTGTCTGCCAGTACTCCACACCAGGAGAGACTGAATTTAGTACTCAAGCACACCAATAAAACTTGAAAGTACGAATGAGGCCTATTGTTTTCTTGGTGCAGAGCTAGGTGTTTTCTCTCCATTCCATTAAAATGCACTGCCCTGAGGGAGTATATTTATTATGCATTTCTTACATCCCGGTTGCTGTTCCTGGCTTCACGTTTGCCAGGAGAGCTGCAGTTGTTTGACTAGTTCCTAAATTCTCATTTAATCGTTTCAATTCATGTATGCTTTCTTAATTAATGTATTTCAGAGGAATGGTTTGGTGATTTCTCTGTAGTCTCTTTACCGGTATCACTCAGGATTATATATTACTCTTAAGGACATGAAGATATTTAACATGCATCAGGCTACAGAGTGAAGCTTCAGTACATTTCAGAGATCCATGAATGGACTGAGTTCTAAAATGTTAGTACATACATGTACATGTATATTCATATACATATATACATAGAGTATGCACACACACAGACACATGGACACACACACATATGAACGAATGAATGAATGAATGAATGAATGAAAATATGGTAACAAAATATACTATTTCAACAAACAACCATATCAAAAGCCATTAGCTAATATTCTTGGTTTACATGGAAATGTGTTTGAGAAATTTCAGTTTTTAGAATACAGTAGAAATGAAAGCACACTTGGTTAAAATTTCCAATATCTACTTAAAATAATCCTCAAGTACACACCTTTATTATTTAAACATTAAAAGCTAGGGACTGGAGAAATGGCTTAGAAGTTAATAGTAATAGCTGCTCTTATGGAGGACCATGGTTCAGTTCCCAGCACTGACATGGTGGCTAACATCCTTCTAGAACTCCATTTCCAGGGCAGGGCATCGGATGCTCTCTTCTGACCTCTCCTGCCATTGCATGACACAACCCTACTCAACATACATGCAGTCAAAGCATTCATACACACAAAATAAAAGTAAACAAATAAAAATAATAGGGCTGTGTATGGTGGCACATGCCTTTAATCCCAGCACTCAAAAGGCAGAGGCAGGTGGGTCTCTGTGAGTTCAAGGCCAGCCTGGTCTACAAAGTGAGTTCCAGGACAGCAGAGGCTGCAAGGAGACCCTGTCTCAAAAAGACAAAAATAAATAAATAAATAAATAAATAAATAAATAAATAAATAAATAAAAATAAACATAAATAAAAAATAAAACTAATAAATGAATGAAAACCAAAAGAACCTAAATTTAAGTTTGCTATATGGCAATTTAAATATCTAGGAAATGTAAATTAATGCCCAAAATAGTCATAAAACTAATAATGTTCTAGAATGGAAGAAAAGAAAATTTAATGAATATAAATCCTTTTAAAACATGGAGAAGAAATAAAGTGAGAAATAAAGGTAAATATTAGAAAATTACCATAAAATATATAATAATGTATATAGAGAAGATTGCTTTTCTGTTTTTTTTTTTTTTCTTTTTTTTTGAGACAGGGTTTCCCTTTATTCCCAACGGGCCTGGAGCTTGCTATGTAGACCAGGCTGGCCTTGAACTCACAGATATCCACCTGCCTCTGCCACTCAGTACTGGGATTAAGGGCATGTGCCACCACACCCTGCCTAAGATGGATCTTAGCCACCATGTGGGTGCTGCTGATCGAACCCAGGTCCTCTGCAAGAACAGTCAGTGCTCTTAACCATAAAGCCATCTTTCCAGCCCTGACATTTTCTGAAAAGTGTTTATTGAATACATCCTTATTTCCCTAGAGTTCCAGGGAATGAAATATGTGAATGTAGGATAGAACCTCTGAATTTTATCTCACCTTATTTGTGACTTCATCTTTCCCATCTATTAAATGCTGTGTGTAAGTAAGAGAGAGACAGACAGACAAAGAGATGTTAGAGAGACAGAGAGATTGAAATGAAAATGCCTAAACAGGTATGAAAAATCATAAAACACAGATGCACTGAGGTCTGATATCAACCTCTCATAATTTATGAAGTGAGAATTTTAACTGCTGTAGAATAAGATAGTTTTTAAGAGATAACTTAGACAATATGGCACTGTCACAATCAAGTTTAGTAACAGTTTCTTCTTAATCTTCCCTCAAGTATGAATTCCAAGACATAAATATTAGTATACTAGTCACTAATACTGTATAACAAAAATAAATAAGGCAGTGGAATAACTCTTAGCATGTTCTGTTGCTATAAATTCTCATAACATTTCCTTTTATTTTGAATTTTTCCGAATTAAAAATATATTGGGAATTAAAAGTGAATAAATAACAAGAATAATAAAAAGAATAGTATATCGGTGCTTTGTGACATAATTTTCTGTAATGTTTACTAAAATGTATTGTATCAAATGTATTGATTTGTAGTTCATAATCAAGTTATACATGCAACAATCTATATCATTCAAATTCAGTTTAAGCAAAACTTAATAAAATAAAATCAAGTTTGAGAAATAAAAATTTGATGATGTCAGACAGATTAGATTGGACTTTTCATATATTTTAAAAATACACATGGATTAGGAAAACAATTTGTTTATAAAGCACAGCCTCAGAACACAAGATATATAATGCTCTAGATAATAAGGATTCAATTTGTATTAAAATGTGACTAAAAGAATATTAGCTGAGAGATTTCTACCTTTTTTAAAGAATTGTAACAAAGTAAAAATGCTCCAGTTTTCAGTAAAAGAATGTGTTTTATTTTTATTTGGAATTGGTTAAATCTTTAAATATTGAATTTTTTTCCAGATATAATTTTGGACCAGCATTATAAGACTCTGTTTCTCACCAGTGAACTCAGTTGACTTGAGTCAAGCTGTCTCCACACATTCAGCTGTCATGGCATTCCTGTCTTCTGAAATATTCTGAATGTCACAAGGAAGTGAAGATCAGGGGAAGCTGCCCAGTCTTTACTTGCATTGGGAAGTTCAATGATATGAATGTATTATCAAATTTTCATTGCAACATTTGAAGATGTAGCATCAGACATCATATGACAATAGATGACATATCTCAAATTTTCTTCTTTCAAAAAATTTGTTACATTAAGAAGATTCAGTTTTATGACTGAGTTTAAGGCAGAATAAACACTATTTAGATGCTATATTTATTTAACACCTAGTGCCCTATAAGCAGAATGTGATTAACTCTGTAACACACAAAATACCTGATTAAAGTAATGCTACATGAGTGGAATGATGTTTGTGCTGCTTTTGAATTTTAGAAGCTAGTCAGCTGAGTTAAGAAGTATAGAAGTCCATTTTGAAAAGAAATGTGTCAGGTGTAATAGTATTAGAAATCTATTTTAAGACAATGATAATTTGGGTGGGGAAATGGTAGCTCAGTTTTAGAGGAACTGCCTAGAATTTAGAAGGTCATGTGCTTGATACTGAGCACTTCAAGAAAAAAAATTAGTAAAATCAGCATATTGGTATCCTGAGTTATGAGGTGCAAACTACACAGCCAGATATCCTAGCACATGTTTCTAATCCCCAGACTCAGGATCTTTAGGCAGCTCAAGAATTCTCAGTAAGGTAAGGATAGCCTGGATTACATAGTGAGGTCCTGATAATTACAAAACACACTATAATAATATTTCATATCCTCTTAAGCTTGATTTAAAATAATTATAAAAATGAAAATCCATAATTATTTGAAATCCAATTTTAAAATAATTAATGCACAAAGAAAACAAGTGCCACTGGACACCAAGAGCTTTGGCTTCCCGTTTGGTGATATCTCAGTATACTCTAGGGAGTCTATGCTCAGGCATTGCAGTTTGCCATTAAAACCTGTTCTCATTCTTAATACACAAAATGTGAAAAATACAAATGTCAAACCATGCCCTCTTATTTCTTATGTATTTTATTTAGCTCTAATGTTTATAGATTCTTATGGCTGTTTCTTCCATGACTTTGTACAACTGTTTTGTTTATATAAATTCCCATTCATTAATGAGGTACAGATTTTCAGGCCACACAAATTGAATAGAATCATTTATCCAGCACTGTTGTATGAGCCTTGCTTTTCTACTCTGCTTAACAGGATCACGCCTTTTAAAAACAAAGTTAAAAAAAGGGACATGGGAGTTGTTTGTCAAATCATTATTAGCAAAGTTTTGGATGAATTAAAATCCCAGGTTTCTAAAGAAACCCAAGTTGTCCTAAACCTAATATGTGTAAAAAGAAGAAATATTCTAAATGCTTTTGGTGGTTATTTTAATTGATGAGTGATCTGTGTGTGTGTGTGTGTGTGTGTGTGTTTAGTATATGTGTTTGTAAAGAATAACATATTTAAAAACAAGAAAACCAGTCACTACTCATCAAGGAAGCTTCTTTTGCATCAGACAGACACTATTACAAAGTTACGTAAATTATCGCACACGGAGAATAAGGGTCTGTGAGTTGCCCAACCCTAAAAAAACACATCTACAATGGAGTATCTTCATCTAAAGTTCACAGAAGATAGTGGGGCAAGAGGTAGAGAGAATAATAATGTATCTCTCAACTCTTATCAGGAAAGTTTCTCTATGTAACTGAGGGCAATGAACACAAAAGCCACAACTGGCCCAAATGTAGAGAATGATATAGGGCAAAATGTGGGTCAATGGACAGGAATTCTATATTAAGCCTCAACCATTAAGCACTTTAGGAACCATTGTGGAAGAAAGGCTGGGAAATTTATCTTTTTGGTTGTGAGCCTGAGCCTTTAACGGCTGTGCCAGCTTTCCAGCCCAGGGCTGGAACATTTGTAAGCAGCAGAGGAGAAACTTGCTCATATGAACATACAGCAATGCTGTAAGTGCAAAGTCAATCAGACAAAAACCAAACATAGAACTGGGGAAATGGGCAGAAGGAACCAGCACCAACAAACTATTGGCAGCCAATTACTGCAGGGTGAGGGAGAGTTGATTTTCTTTAAGAGAGTGATGTTGACCAGTCTCCAGTGGATGAATTCATACCGAGGGACATCTGGGTATACAAAGATGACTCAATAGGCCTTAACATATATGACAAAATGCATGAAGTCCTTTGGACAGTCTATGGGGGCACTCAGCTCAGAAAAAGGGAGGATAAATATGATTAAGACGTATTATGTATGGAAGCCACAAAGTTTCAATAAAATAAGTTTTAAAAAAGAATGCTCAGCTGCGTGTGGTGGCACACGCCTTTAATCCTAGCACTTGGGAGGCAGAGGCAGGTGGATCTTTGTGAGTTCAAGGCCAGCCTGGTCTACAGAGTGAGTTCCAGGACAGCTGGGGCTACAGGGAGACCCTGTCTCGAAAAGACCAAAAAAATAAAAAATAAAAATAAAAGAATGCTCAGTAAAGAATGACTTAATTGAACAGCTACTTAGAATTTCCCTAGTTGTTAGACTGAGAAGATGTGGAACAAAACATGCCTGGGTAAATGTAAATGGAAAAACAACAGGAAAAGAAGTGACATTCTACAGACCTCCTTTGAGAAGGACTGAGGAAGCAGGACATATAGCCTGAGTATACATAAGTTCTATCGTATCTCAAATTGCCACCAAGGTACCCAGGTCTACAGTCCCATCTTGGAACCTGCAGAAATTCAGAGAAACAAAGATGACATCATCACCAGTTCTAGACTCCAGTGTCTCATGAATCAAGATATCAAAACAATTCCAGGAGCAAGTACAAAAGAGAAAAGTCACCCAAACTTGTAGGTGTTCAGGATTGCTTGGATCTTCTTGGCTATAACCATGTTTTTACGTGAGATATTTCAGGAATATTTAACTTCAAATGATTAATGCATATTTCTATTTTTCAGAATGTTTATTTTAACTAGGCATGTTTTCATATTGCAGAACATGAACACTTGCTCTCAATCAGTTTATTACAACCTTGCTCATATAACTTCATCATAAAAATCTACAGTTTAGCAAGGTAGTACTTTATGAGTATTTAAATTCAGATAAAATCACTCCATGGAGAGCATAGTTCAGACCCTTAATTATTTAAAAATCCATATCCACACTGTTTTTTTTTTTTCACTGAGAACAGTCATTAAGGGAAATTGTATAACTCCTCTCAAAATAAAAATGCAGGAAATAGATTTTACTCTTCGTAATGTATCTGAATAATTCAATTTTAAAATAAATATTTCTACTAATTTCCACTATAATTTAAAAGTATCTTACTAATCATTGTTCATTGTACCATGGTAAATATGGACAAAGTAAAAACTAAATTCTCAAGTTTCTTCAGAATTATAAGGAAGAAATAAGAACTCTCTCTCTCTCTCTCTCTCTCACACACACACACACACACACACACACACATTTCCCCCATTCACCTTTATTTGTATCTGTGTCTACACCCAAACCACACTTGAAATTTATTGATTCATTTTCGGGCAGATGTGTTTAGAATACACTGGTATGTGCCAGATGGCAATAGATACTTCTTGTCTGCTCTTTCAGAATTCATTGGATATTAGCTGTATACAATATATTAGGTACATTATTAAATTATTTAACTCTGTGACCCTTTGGCATGAATGCCATTATAACTGTTGTTTAAAATTACATAAAGTGAAGCTGGGCTTGGTGGCACAGGCCTTTAATCCTAGCATTTGGAAGGGAGAGGCAGGTGGATCTCTGTGAGTTCAAGGCCAGCCTGGTCTACAGAGTGAGTTCCAGGACAGCCAGAGCTATAGGGAGACCCTGTCTCAAAAAAGTCCAAAAAATTATATAAAGTGGAAGCAATCAGACTTAAAGGGTTTGTCTCTGGTCCCAAAGCTCCTCATTACTGGATATGTAGCCCTGGACTAGAATTATTATTTCTCAGTTATTTGCACCCCCATGCCAAAACTTCTATTTTATTTCTTTTTCTTAAGTTTTATATTTAATATGATAAAACATTACTTAACAGTACAGTGTCTTTAAAATTTTTACAATATATGGTTTGTTAAAATATATATAATAAGTAAAATAGTAATGTATAGAATTGCATATCATTTTAACAAATAGTACAAATTTGACAAAATATTAATTTTGATTAGTTTTTGTGTATTATATTTTTATGTGTATGAATGCATTGCCTGCATATGTGTAAGTGCACCCCTGTTGTGCAGTGCCCATGGATATCAGAAGACGGTATATATCCCCTGGAACTGGAGTTATAGACAGATGTGAGCCACCATGTGTGTGCTGAGAATGGAACCCAGGTCCTCTGCAAGAGCAGCTGGTGTTCTTAATTGCTCTGCCAACTCTAGAGCCCCTAATTTTGTTGTTTTTAAAAATCTATATTTTGGTATTCCCCTTATTAATCTATATTTTCCAAAATGTTTATAGAGAACATGATTTTTAAGGATAAAATAACAAATAAGATTTTTCCAAAGGTGAGGATGGGCATTTTGTAATCCCAGAACTCTGGAGGCTGAGGCTGGAGGATAAAAAGTTCAAGGACAAAAAGAAAAAAAAAAAAAAAAGCCAGGCGTGATGGTGCACACCTTTAATCCTAGCACTTGGGAAACAGAGGCAGGAGGATCACTGTGAGTTCAAGGCCCTCCTGGTCTACAGAGCGAGTTCCAGGCTATCTGGGGTTACAGGGAGACCCCTGTAACCTTGGAGAGATGGCCTAGCGGTTAAGAGTGCCGACCTCTGTTACAGAGGACCCGGGTTCGATCCCCAGCACCCACATGGTGGCCGAGAACCGTCTGAAACTCCAATTCCAGGAGAACTCCAGGTCCAGGGGAGTCCGAGACCCTCTTCTGACCTCCGCGGCATTGCACGACACGGGGGCACAGACCTGCATGCAGGCAGTACATTCATACACATACAGAAATAAATAAAATTTTAAAAAAAGTGTATTAAAAAAAAGACAAAAAATAAAAAGTTCAAGGACAGCCTTGGCTATGGACATGGTTTGAAAGTAACTTTTGCTATGAAATAGTAAGAACCTACTCCCATACACAAAATTAAAATATGTTAGTCTTAAAATACTTCTGGTAAGTTAGTATGACTAGGATTCATTGGGAGATGTATGACATTTCTTAAGACAGAACAAAACAGCTGGCCTGGAACTTGATTTGTAGAGTTGTAGGCCAGGCTGATCTTTTTTTTAAATTTATTTATTGATGTTTTGTGTACTTCATACACCATTTTTCATTTCTGTTCAGGCTTATTCCCCTATCCCTTCCCCCACCCCACCCCATCCCATCCCAGATTCTGCAATGGACAGGACATAACATACATCGACAATTCTTGATGAAGAAGGACACTCATTTAGCAAGGAATTGGTCTAGCTCTAGAAAACTCTACATACATGTAGCATAGGATAGACCAGAGCTATAAAGAGCTGCACTGTGGGCTCTGTGTTCAGACTGCAGTTCGGTAAATGATGTGGAGGAAAGTGTTCTCCATAATGCAAATTTTCAACCTTTGGGTGTGAAATGGCAATAGAATGGGATTTTTCCTGTGAAAACTTTGAGAAATTCCCCATGTTCTAGCATAATACTGCTCATATCTAACAGTAAATATTGCTCATTGGGCTTATCTTGTGCTTCTTTCTGCTTCTGATCTAGCAAGATTAGCAAGATACTCAAATACATTTTAAGATCGTTTTTCCTTTATGTGTGTATGTGTGCCAGTATCATTGCTACGGAGACCAGAATAAATTATCAGCTGACCTTGATCTGGAGTTACAGGCAATGTTTAGCCACTGGGTGTAGGCACTTGAAACTGAACTCAGTTCCTCTGGAAGTACACTATCTGTAACCACTGAAGCATCGCTCAAGCCCTTCAAATACATTTTTTAAAATGTATTTACGAATGTGTTTCTGGGAGATGGAGAGATGGCTTAGAGGTTAAGAGCACTGCCTGCTCTTGCAGAGGACCCAGATTAATAGCCTAGCACCCAATGAAAGCTTACAATTGTCCTTCATTTCATCTCTAGATGATAAAATATCCCTTTTTGACCTCCACAAGCATTCCATGACAGGTCCACTTACATATATGCAGGTCCACTCATATACATAAATAAAATAATTTTTAAAAATTCATTTATGATTTGCATAAGACAAATCTAGCCTTCCTATTATAAATCAATAGATTCTTTTTACTCTACAAATAGTTACTTAGGGGAAACCAATCTAGTCACTTTGAGTTTCCCTATTTATGTTCAAGAAGAAAGGGAAGGAACTGGTTTGAAAAAAGTTCAGGGTTTGGCATTAGAGAAGGGTGAAAAGAAAGTACAGTTTGTGTGACTCTCAGGATCATCTCTGTCTGGAGCATGATGGAAAATTGAATTGAAAGAGGACAGCCTGCCCTGGATGTATTGACTCTGAGAGTCTCAAGAATGGTACTGTGACTGAGTTCCTCACTTAGAGGTAAGTTTATTTTTATTATTTATATTGGTATGTATAAATTCAGTATATATATATATATATATATATATATATATTCATTACATGTAAAATCTTTTGTGCGTTTTCAATGGGAAGAGCTAAAATGGAGAGATCTGGGAAGAAATGTGATTTGGTCCTGGACTTGGATTAATAAACCAAAAACTCTCAGACACTTCACTCAGTGACTATGAGTCCTTAAAGTAAACATAATATCATCTAACCCCCAAGATGGTAAAATTAAGAAAATATATATTGATGTGTGGTATAGTCAGCTTCAGTTTTTAATAGTCTGTGGATGGTGTGATAAATACCATTTCAGTTTTGCATTAAAACTCAGAATAATTTGTTTAAATTTGACACAGAATAAAAGACAAATTCTCTAACCTTACTGAGATAGAATTGAAATAGAAAATTGTACTTGTTCACAAATATGAATTTTTGGAAACACGTATGTACTGCAAAATGATTAATGCAATCACACCAATTAACATAATTACATCACACAATCATCCTATATGTATGCTTGTATCTTTATGTGACAAATATTTTAAAACTACTCTCTGAGAAAATTCTTACTGCAATGTTCTGCTAGCAATTGTCAGCTAACAATTGGACGTTAGCACTCTAGACCTTACTTATCCTGCATCACCACAGCTCTGTGCTCTTTGAAGCATATTTCCTCCATTTCTCCTATGCTAGCCCTAAAGATCTACCACAATTAGCCTACTCTCTGCTTCTATTTGGCATTTTTCATTTTATCTGGTAATGATGCAGTGCAACATTTTTCTTTCTGTGTCTGGTTTAATTCAGTTGTCCTAATGTCCTCCACATCCCCTCATGTTAACACAGATGAAAGGATTTCCCTCATTTTTAATGTTGGATATTATTATATTGATTATAATGCATTGTATTATATTCTAGTGGAGAGATGTTTGCTCAGCCATGTTTGTTGCTGTACTTCTCACAAGAGCTAGGGAACGGAAACAACATAAATGTCCCTCAACCAATGAATGGACAATGAAAATGTTGTACATTTACAGTTTGGAGTTCTACTTAGCACTAAAGAGCCACTTTTTAATGAAGAATGTTAGTAATAACAAAGAGAGAAAGCCCTTGAAAGTCCATTAATTTTCTGGAACACAAGGTAAAAGTCACTTTTCTCTTTCCAATTGGAGAAATCTGCTTCCTATATATAGAGTGAGTAATATATATATATATATATACTATTATATATATATTATATATTATATATATATATATTATATATTGAGTATTAGAACTTGAAACATATTATACATTAGATTATGAGTCCTGAAAAATTATTTTCCAACAGAAAAACCAAAGCACGCATAGGCAAATAATTACAAAGTTGAAAATTTCACCTTCCTAACTCAACTGAATCAGATTACTTGCTTTTTCCATCCCAACTAAGCAC
>VZQC01001486.1:32274-49104 GCA_009823505.1 Rhizomys pruinosus
CGAATATATATATATATATATATATATATATAGCATTTAAATCAGTTAAGTGTCTCTATTTTCTTAATTAGAAATCTTTTCCTTAATTCATTTCTTTACTTTATTCATTCATCTATTTTAATCTAGTTTGAGACAGAGACTTGTTATATAGCTCTGGCCCTAGACTAACAAAAATTCTGCTTTTATAACTCTTTACTCCTTATATTAACCCTTTCTCAGATATATTTGTTACATTTTTGTGGGTTTTTTTTCTATCTTTAAGATGGGGTCTTCCTGTAGCCCCAGCTGTCCTGAACTTTGTGTATAGTCCAGGCTGGCCTTGAAGTCACAGATATATACCTGTCTCTACCTCCCGAGTTTTGGGATTAAAGGTTTGCACTACCTTTTAACCTCATTCTTTAGTTTCTTTCCATTATGTTCATTGTTTCTATTTCTAGGTAGACAGCTTCAAAATTGATCTAATCACATTTGTCTAGTTTTATTTCCTGTGCTACTGGGATACCTTATAGAAACTCCTACCATTCTAGTCCAGAATGGATTTGCTCAGTTTTCTACCCATTCTCTGTTGTATTTTTCCATTTCCGAGTTCTGAGGCTGCAGGTGTACACTGTAACTGTGAAATTATGTGGTATCAGGGATTCGTGAAAGGGAGGCAAGTGTTCCACCAACTGAACTCCCTCTCTGCTTATGCCACAGTATCTTCATTGGAATCAATAGGCCTTAAATTTTTGGTGTATGTCTTTTGTCTTCCTTAATACACAAAAGGAAAAAAAAAACATTTTCCACATATGTTTTTCATCAAATATCCATGCTATGCACATGTTTATGTGAATAGAAATGATTGAAGAGCCAGGGCTGGTGAATGAACATGGGGACGCCATGGCTGACAGAGGACAGGGAGCTTTCACACATGAACTTGTGGCAATGTCGGCATCAGGCATGGGATCCATGCCAACTCAGACAAGGTCTCAGAGTGCAGCGAGAGAAATGGTTGAGTGCCTGACCCTGGACTAAGAACTACAAGAGACTGAGTACTGCTGAATGGGGAAGCATATGCCTTACCCAAGATTTCTAGATGAGCTGACTCAACTCCAGTGGACATATTTGCCTGGAAAGACATCTGGTTTCAAGAGCTTGAATGGATAGGGCTTAGCTTAGATGTTGTAATGCATCAGTTCTGATGGGGGATTGGGGATGGGGGTTCTGGGTTTGATCGGAAACTATCGTATGAGATGTACCCATGCTGAATAACTAAGAAAAAGAAATGAATAAAGAAAAAAAATGAGTTGCTTACATACTCTTCCATGTTGAATACATATACTTTCAAAACACCAACCATAAAACCAAGAGAAGAACAGATTACTTTGAAATTTAGGAGAGATTTTTTTAATAAAGTGGCCAAATTAAACTTTGAAAAGCTCTTTAAGTCTTCAAATTTTAATGGGGCCATTCGAAATCATTTTAGAATAATTTTACTATTTTGAGATTTGCTTTCAAATACCCACCAGCACATTCTTCATAGATTTGAGATTTGTTACAGAAAGCTAACATATGTCCCCGTCTGAAAGCTTGAATGAACACAAATTTTTAACTTGAAAAGTTTATTTTAATGAATATTAATAGATAACATGAAATATCACTTGAAACATACACTTTTCTCATTATATATTGAAAGCAATTCTGTGTGAAATATAAATTTTAGTTTTCTTTCAAGTCTGAGCACTAAGATTTTAATTTAAAATGATCAGTATGTAACAGGATCACTACATAGGTCTTTTAGCTCTTAACTGACATTCAGTATTCTTTATGATTTGTAATAAGTATGAGGACAAAAACAGGATTAAACATTGATTCTCAATAAATTGAAAGGATTAGTGTTTTCTCTGGAAGAGAAACTTGCTGAGAAACTCAAGATAGAGTGGCACATTTTAAAAAGATAATTACTGTCTTGAAAACATACACAGTCGTAGGTTTAAAATGAAGGCTTATAGATAAAAAAATAAATAAATTGTGAAAATAGCTCCTCTAATACTATCTTTCAAATAGTTGAATAAGTAACTCACATTTTTAAATAAGAATTGCTAATATAGTATCAGTAGAGTTTCTACTGGAAAGGTTCATTTTCTTTTTTTTTAATTTTTTTAAATTTTATTTATTTCTGTATGTGTATGAATGTACTGTCTGCATGCAAGTCTGTGCACCCGTGTCGTGCAATGCTGCGGAGGTCAGAAGAGGGTGTTGGATTCCCCCTGGAACTGGAGTTCTCCTGGAATTGGAGTTTCAGACGGTTCTCGGCTGCCATATGGGTGCTGGGGATCGAACCCGGGTCCTCTGTAAGAGCGGTCAGCACTCTTAACCGCTAGGCCGTATGGGATATTGAAGCAGGTGAAAGATTAACGATTGCTCAACACACAGACACGCATATCACACACACACACACACTCTCAGACACACACTCACACACACTCACTCACACGCACTGTGCTTGACTGACACTGGGCATTATTTACTTTTTAAAGGAGTGTTGCCATTTGCTTTTTTTTAAAGGAGTGTTGCCATTTTTTTGTGTGTGTATGAATGTACTGTCTGCATGTAGGTCTGTGCACCCGTGTCGTGCAATGCTGCGGAGGTCAGAAGAGGGTGTCGGATTCCCCCCGGAACTGGAGTTCCCCTGGAATTGGAGTTACAGATGGTTCTTAGCCACCATGTGGGTGCTGGGGATCGAACCCGGGTCATTTGCCAGAGCAGTTGGCACTCTCAACCGCTAGGCAATCTCTCCAGCCCCACCCTTTGCTTTTTAAAGGAGTGTTACCAAGTAAGAAATATAGTCTTCATTTGGAATTGTTTGGCATATCCTCTAGCCAATTCTGCAAGTCACTTTGCCAACTAATTCTGATTTTTGTTTTATTTTATTTTATTTTTAGTTTATGTGTATGACT
The DNA here is from genome assembly GCA_009823505.1 of Rhizomys pruinosus. Classification (NCBI taxonomy): domain Eukaryota; kingdom Metazoa; phylum Chordata; class Mammalia; order Rodentia; family Spalacidae; genus Rhizomys; species Rhizomys pruinosus. The sequence continues at coordinate 35,214 of VZQC01001486.1, forward strand.
GCATTGTCTGCATGTATTTAAATGCACCCATGTTGTGTGATTCCCTTGAAGGTCAGATGAGGGTGTCAAATCCTTTGGAACTGGAATTAAGGACAGTTGCTAACTGCCCTGAGAGTGCTGGGAACTAAACCTCTGTCCTCTGCAAAAGCAGCAAGTGTTCTTAACCCACCTAGCCATCTACCCATCCCTTACAAACTAATAAACTAATACATTCATATGGAGTGGCCATGATGGTTTGCATGAGTATGTCACGCATAGGCTCCACATATTTCAAAACCTAGGCTGTTTCCAGATCTGGGCATTGTTTTGGGGGGCTCATGGAACCTTTAGGAGGTATAACCATGCTAGAGGCAGCCAGTAACTGGGCACTTTCTTTGAGAATATATGGCTTGCCCATTTGCAGGGTGGCTCTCTGTTTACTGTGCATTCTTAGAGATGTAAGTGCTCAGCTTTCTGCTCTGCCCCACCCCCTCTCTCCACACCCTTCTGCTATGGAAGACTCTAATCCCTCTGCAGCCATAAACTAAATAAAATTTTCCTTCTATAAGTTGGCTTGATTCTGTGACTTATTACAGCAACAGAAAAGTGATGAATACACTGGCTTTCTGGTAGTTTGATATTATGTCTTGGTGTTAATTTGGTCTTGTAGGTAAGTGTATAAGAGTTTCTGGTTGTTGAAGTGTGAATTTGAGTAAAAAAAATGTATGACATGATATGTATCCAAAAAACTTAAGAATGTGGTTTAGTTCTTGTTACCATGACAAAATACCTGACAAAAGTCAACTTAAGGAATGAATGTTTGTGTTTGCTCAAGTTGGGAGACTGAGAGAGATGAATCCAATAGCTCATTGCACTTTCCATTTGTCTGTTTTTATTCAACTCAAGCCAGCAGACCACAGGATGTTATCATCCATGTTCAAGGCAAGTCTGCCCTCCACTGCTAAACCTCTCTGGCAAAGCCCATGTAGGTTCACCAGGAATTATGTCTCCTACGGAATTCCAAATCCAGTGACATTGTCAATTGAGATTAATAACCTCAATTGTACATTCTATATAGAAAATGCCAGGCTTCATTTCAGTCCCAGCTTTGCCATTTTATACACAGATGGTCTGAAACATTTATCACATTTCCATCCTATGTTTTATTTATGTGAATAAGTAAGGGTAATACCTAAAAGAAAAGTTTTGAGATAATTCATTTGAAAAAGAACAACACAAAATATATCTGTATGTGTGAATTGGTATAATATGGGAAATGACATGTGGGGTCACTGAGAACATTTGTCATCAAATGAGATCATAAGTATACAACTCAGATTGGTGGTGACACGTCATTGGCTTATGTAATGACAGGTATTACTGAGATTTAGGGGTGTTACTGTAGATTAGGAGAGGTATAGTTGGTTTATTTCCACTGACAGCCTCAGGGCTCTGTCTAGACTATGTCAAGCATGCCAACGGAGAGAGAAAAAAGATATATCTTTGGATTTCTTCCCCCCTTCCTCCAATTTGGAACAGTTTAAGGATTCCACAAATATCAGATCTCCATTCCTTCTGCAATGAGTGCCAGTCAACCATTTCAAGTGAATTTTTCACTCAGACTGGTTGATTTTCTGGCCCATTAAGACAGCTGATTTGATTCAGCCAAGTTTATAGAGTTTAATCCCCCATGCATGTAGATTGTCCTGCCAAGTGGCAGCTGGCCACAGATATAGGTAATCTTTCATGGAAATCTCTTATCTTGACTTGATATGTCTTGGCTTCTAAGGGGACTTTGGGTGAGATTGCTCTGGGGCCTTCAGTCCTTGGAACTGGATCATTGAATTGAATGCTGCAAGAAGGAGCAAGAGAGACAACAACTTTCATTTTTCCTTTCACTTTTCTGGATGACACATCTCTGAGAGAAGAGCTGGCTCAGCTTTCCCTTGAAGGTAGGTTCCTGTTTCAAAGATGTTAAATTCTAAGAGTGCATGGCTTTCTGTCAGAATGGCTTTGCATATCAAAAGAGTGGTATTTTCTAAACTAAAGACTACAAAAGAGGCCTGTATGTCAACAAATCTAAAAGGTGAATAAACATATCTAGTGATGTATTGATTCTAATGATCCAATTATGGTAACTATATGGAGAGAGAAGTGTACCTATTACTGTAGCTATAGTGCTATGGATCAGAAGAAAGAATTTGGAGATCATAAGCAGGAGATTGATATAGTTTTGCACATAGGTTTTAGAGGAATATCCTGGCTTCTTCATAGGGGAGATGACATGAATAAATGAGAGGATTAATTAATGGCAATTGTACTAATCTAGCTGAGAAAGGCATCGCTATTTGACTGAGACTGGCCCAATGGATAAGGTAAAAGCTTTAACATAATGTACAGCCATCATGGTACCAGAGATGCAAAGACAGGAACAGAATGCTACAGAGGGAGAGGAAAAAAAAACAACTTATGACTTAAGATGGAATGCTTTTGATACGTGAAGAGAAAGCAAACAGAAAAAGAGATTGAAGAGACTAGAAAAAATCAGATTTAGGGTAGTAAAATGAATGTTCTCTTTTTTAAAAAAATATTATTTTTATTTTATGTGTGAGTGTGTTGCCTACATATATGCAGGTAAAGCCCTACTATGCAATGCCCTCATAGGTCAGAAGAGGGCAAAGGATTCCCCTGGAACTGGAGCTACAGATGGTTGTTAGCCATCGTGGTGGTGTGTGTACTGGGAATAGAACCCAGAACTCTACAAGAGCAGCCAATGCTCTTAACTGCTGAGCCATCTTTCCAGCCCCATACATCACATGTTCTCTTTAAAATAGATTAATTTTAAAATGATCCATACCTGGGACAATAAAATTGGGAACTAGGTGGTAAATGAAAATCCTTGTTTATATTTAATAATTGCTGTAAAGGACAGAGATAAGAGATAGAGTTAGAGATAGAGTTGGAGAGGGAGAGGGAGAGGGGGAGAGAGAGAGAGAGAGAGAGAGAGAGAGAGAGAGAGAGAGAGAGAGATTACAAAATGGAAGCCAGTTAAGGACACAGCTTTCAAATTACCCTATGTATAAAAGCATACAATTGAGGCAGAGAAGCTAACAGAGGTAAAACAAACTTGAGAAAAACATGTGGCTATTGAAGGAGAAAGGGGAAGAGTCCAGATTCTCAGATATTATTAAGAAATTTTTATTACATGAGGGAAGAAGGAATTTTGGGCTAATAAACATCAATTCTGGATGTGTTAAGAGTAAGTCATGGGCAAATTCTTAAAAGTCTTATCAGTGGTTCATTGATAATGAAAATTGTTTTGAAAGATAATGCACTAAACCTAGAAGACAAAAGTGCAGGCTGAGTTAGTCTTTGTCCTTGGCAGAACCTGGGCCTTTAAACCCAGAATTCAGAAGGGTGAGGCAGGAGACCAGATATTAAAAGATAGATGGAGTTAGTCACCAAAAATGAAAAAAGGAAGAGGATGAAGAGATAAATTATCCTGATAATTTCTGATGGATTCTTGTTATCAAAATTATATACGGAAAAGCATTAGAAAAAAATAAATTTAGTTTAGAATAATATGAAATATACTGGGTGTTGTAGTGAATGTTTTTAGTCCCAGCACTCAGGAGGCAGAGGCATGTGGATCTTTATGAGATCAAGGGCATCCTGGTCTACATAATGTAATGAATTCCATGTCAGCTGGGGCTACAAACAGACCTTGTCTCAAAAAGACAAACAACAACCACCACAAAGCAATAAAACAAATAATATGAAATAAATTTCATTGCTAAGGAAGATTTAGTTGGATTTTTATTTCAGGGAATTATGATTTGTTAGTTATAATTCCAGGGTTAAGCTAGATTTGGTATGGGAAAAGTGAAATTAAATCAAGAGAACTGTAACTTCCAGTTGTGACACGTACTGCCTTTATGTTTCACGTGCAATAATAATTGAAAGTGCTTTAGGAGAATCAGATTTTCTTCACATGGTAGGTTAGGTAGGTCTCCTCACCTCCTAATTTGGACAGTTTACATTTCCCTTCCAAGTATAATTAATCACTAATAACTAGAGCTGGTTTCTGGAGGCCGTGGTTGACAGATCTAACATTTAATCTCTTCTGTTGCCTTTGCTCAATAGAAGCTATGACAAGCTAGTGGTTAAGAGCACCGACTGCTCTTGCAGAGGACCTGGGTTCGATCCCCAGCACTCACATGGCAGCTAAGAACTGTCTGTAACTCCAATTCCAGGAGAACTCCAGTTCCAGGGGAATCCGAGACCCTCTTCTGACGTCCGCGGCATTGCACGACATGGGTGCACAAACCTACATGCAGACAGAACACTCATACACATACAAAAATAAATAAAATTTTAAAAAAAGAAAGAAATTAACAAAAAAGAAGCTATGACAACTGGAAAGGAGGGGGCATGAAGGAACAACCTTGTATATCTCTTATTTGTTGGACTGTAACCAACAGTGGCTGCTTCCTAGCTGTTCCTCTGGCTCCCAATCCTGCCTCTCATCTGGGATCAAGGTATAACAGCTGCCAAGCTGCTTATTGTGGCCTGAGCATGGTGGCTACTTTCTTCTACTTTCTTTAAATTCTCAGTATTTGCTTTTACTCTACCAATGCAAAACAGAGCTCTCACCTCAAAGGAAATCAGAGGTAGCGTATTTTAGAGCCAATATAAGAGATAATGGGCCACATTCACAGATATAGATTGCCTAAGGAAAGACATACCATGATGGAAACAATTTCATGAACTTATATAGTGACAGAACAATAGAAACTTATAAATGTATGCATTTGTCAACCACATTGGTGGGAACATAAGGTAAGTCAGTGTTGTGTGAAAAAAAAACAGGTGAATCTTTGTTAGAGGGTTTAGATGTTATCTGATGACATTCTGAGCTTAGAAAGCTAGTGGTGTGCTAAAATGATACATGCCAAAGACTTCATCTGATAGACTCAAAGATGTTTGGTGGTTCATGGAGCTGGATGAGGAATAGGTAAAAAGAGAATAACAATAGTGAACGGTAATTTGACGCTGATTTACAACTCAAGATTCTCCCAAATCATGAAGTCATACTTAGCTCATCAGCCTGAAAAATCTTTGACTCAAGCCTAGATTTATTCTGGGAGTTTTAGTTCATAGTTTTTGAAAAAATGCAGTACATTCAATTCCTTGTGTTTGGAGTGCTAAGGATCTGTTCTAATATGTTTTTAATTTCTGTGACAAAACCCTCTGAGCAGTACCAACTTGGGGAGGAAAGGGTTTATCTTATCTTACATCTCCTGAGTCACAGTTCATCACTGAAGGAGTCCAAAGCAGAAACTCAGGGCAGGTTCCCAGAGCATAGGCTATGGAGGAATGCTGCTTACTGGCTTTCTCCTCTGGCCCATGCTCAGCCTGCTTTCTTATGAAATACAGGACCATCTGCCCAGGGGTGGCACTGCCCACAGTAGGCTGGGCCCTCCCACATCATCACTCAACAATCAAGAAAACACTTCATAGACATGGTCACAGGCCCGTCCAATTGAAAATATTCCTCAGTTGCTTCCCCAACCCAGGTGTGTGAAGTTGCAACCTAAAGCTGTCCAGCACAGAATACTGTCTACTAAACTGGATGGATAAATTGAAGTCCTGCATTGTTTGTTGGCAGCACACCAAAGGAGAAGAGTCTGAGTGCCCTAAGCAACTTCATCTGTACTTACCACAGATAGTTGCAGTAACAGCATTTTAAAGAATAAATGTTCACAGCACTCTTACCACAATAGCAAAATGATTGGATTATGGGATTGCCTAGATTCAGAAATTGCAAACTTAATTTTGTGGTCTTACTGATTTTGAAGACCATTCTTTCATAGCCTCCAATTGCTTTATCTATGATGCTGCAGTGACTGAATATTTTCCCTGGCATGCTTAATAAAATTCTGTTATCCTTTTGTGATCTCAACTTGTTAAAAAGTGTCTGTATTCCCACTTTACTATTTAAGATAGAGCTTACTGCTTTTGTTCCTAGTTCCTGCTGAAGGTACAAAACTTTACCTCTTGATGTACTTTTTTTCCTTTTCTAGTGACATTTCCTTTAATATGGGCCATATTTATCTCGGTACTGCACCAAAATTATGGGTTACTCAACTTTACTCATCTGTTATAATTAATGGTGTGGTCAAGAAATATGTGCAAATTTTTACAAGGTAGACAGTTATAAACTAAAAGGTCTTTGTAACAGGGATATATTTCTTGACTGTAAAAGTTTAAAAACCATTCTGGAGTCTGGGGAGATGACTTAAAGGTTAAGTGCATTGACTGCTCTCACAGAAGACTCCAGTTCAATTCCCAGCACCCACATGGCAGCTAACGACCATCTGTAACTCCAGCTCCAGGGAATCCAATTACTTCTGACCTCCTTATGCAATATGCACTCATATACATGAAAAACAAAAAGTAATGTTTCCAGCTCACCTTGGAGTACATGAAGCTGGCCTCTGAGTGGTGGTAAGCTTCCGAAATTGTGTGGTCCCGAAACCTAGCCTGGGATCATCTGAAGCCCCACCAGCTATTTCAGGTCTAGACCCCCTTGCATTTTAGTAGGGTTCCAGAGCTTTGTAAGATTGCCTAAGAGTGCCTGCATCAAGTCTCTGGCTAGCAAGCCTCCCAAACTGTGCTGTGCCTACTGGCTAGTAGGGGCCAAGACATTAGAAGGAAGCCTGAGAATATAGATATTCACCACTTGTGCCTCTGGATGGGCTTCTGATTAGCTCAATAGGAGCCAGCTGGTAGCTCCAATACAAAATCAGGAGAGAACCTGAAGCCTAGAGCAACCAGCCATTCATACCTAATAAGAAGACAACCAAGGCACATCAGGAATACAAATAAAACTATTCTCCAATCAACAAAGAAGACTTGATTTTCCTATCAGAATCACAAACAATGAAAGATGCTAAAATCACAGCCAAAAAGTGATAATAGGAAACCCCAAATAATATTCCTGTACTAAACACTACCAGTCCTGTAGAAGAGTTCTATGATGAGGACCACCTAGACATAATGCAAGACATAGAATTTATAAGAACAATTATAAACATGATCAAGTGATTCAAGGAACCTAAAGAACACACAATCAAACAAATCAAAGAAGTCAGAATATATGGATAAACCTGACTTATTTCAAAAAGAGATAGCAATACTACAAAAAAACTCAACAGAAAAGAAGAACGAATTTGAACACTCAGTAAGCCATCTGGAAATGATGTGAGAAAGCCTCAGGAACAGAAGGAATGAAGAATAAAATAAAATATGAAGACTGGATGATAATGCTGAAGAATTGGACCTCTCAAATGAAGATTATGAAAAATAAAATAAAACAGAACCGGAATATTCAGGAAATAAGCAATATGACAAATACACTAAATTTATACATCATAGGCATAGGGGAAGGAGAAGAATCTCAAGAAAATGGTATTGACCAGATCTTCAGCATGATTATAGAAGAAAATTTCCCAAATTTAAGGAAAGGCATGCCCACACAAATATAAGAAGCACATAGAACACCAAATGGGACCAGAAATTAAACCCCCCACACCATATCATAGTAAAACCACTAAATGTTCAGAACAAAAATATAATTCTGAAATCTGCAAAAGAAAAACCATAAGTCACATATAAAGGAAAACCCATTAAAATTATAGCTGACATTTCATTGCAAACTATGAAGGCAAGAAGAGCCAGGACCAAAATATTCCCAGTTCTACATGACCATAGATGCCAACCCCAAATACTTTATCCAGCAAAAATGTCTATTATAATTAAAGGAGAAAGAAAAATCTCCCATTACATAAACAGGTGAAATAATTCATGTTCAGAAAACCAGACCTTCAGAAAATATTTGAGGCTATACAAATAGTGGTGACAGAAAGAAGTGAAATTAAGGTATAATTGTGGAAATACTAAACTAGTCCAAGAAAGCAAACAGAAACTGAAATGATGAGAACCAATACACATATCTCAATAATAACTTTAAATATCAATGGACTGAACTCCCCTATCAAGAGACAAAACCTAGTAGAATGGATTAAGTTACAAAATCCATCTTTTGTTGTCTGTAAGAAACCTATCTCACCTTCAAGTGCAGGCACTCTCTTAAGGTGAAAGGGTGGAAAAACTAGTCCAAGCAAATGATACTAAGAAACAAGCAGGAGTTACAATTCTAATATCAGACAATATAGACTTCAAACTAAAACTAATCAGAAGATAGTTTTCATTCTTATCAAAAGAACAAATACCAAAGAAGATATTACAATCAAGAATAAATAGGGACCGAACTCTGGTGCACCTAACTTAATAAACAAAATACTACAGGACTTTAAGACATAAATTAATCCCAACACACTTGTAATAGGGAACTTCAATACCCCACTGACTCCACTAAACAGGTCAACCAGACAAAGAATAAACAGAGAGACAACTGATTTCAACAATACCATACTAGTCAGCCATCCCAGACTTGTTCATGAGATGGTGTTACACTGCTGGGAGAGTAAAGTCTTTTCATCATCTGCCTGCCTGGTCACTGTTCTGGTGGCATGTGGCATTGGTGTGAGGAAGAACTGTGTTTCCTTGAGATTGTGCTAATCATTCACTTTGGCTGTTTAGTTCTAGAAAAAAAATACAATACCGTGCATAAAATGGACCTAACACACATCTACAGAATATTCCACTCAAGCATGAAAGAATATACTTTCTAGTCAGCTCCCCATGGAACTTTCTCCAAAATCAACTATATATTAGGACTCAAAACAAACATCAACACATACCAAAGATTGAAATAGTTTCATGCAATCTAACAGACTACATTGCAATAAAGCTGAATATCAATTCCAGAAGAATCCCTAATAATAACACAACACAAACTAATAGAGATTAAATAACACACTTCTGAGTAATGAATGGGTAGCACTTTATATTAAAAAAGAAAATTATTTCTGAAATTAAATAAAAAGGATGATAAAACACAACTAAACTTCTGGGACAACAAAATAAATGGATTGCTGGGTTGTGTACAATAGAGGAGAATTCGTTTTCAGGCAGAAGGCAGACCGTAAGCAGACCATGCCAGTGAAGGAAAGGAGGTCACATGAAGAATGGTCTGGTGACCTTCAAGTAAATACTTAACATCCCTCAGCCTCAAATTCTTCAACTATAGCAGAAGGATAAATATCCTGCAGAATGTTGTAAGAATAAAACAAAACTGAATGAAAGATAATACGCTACATAATTAGCATAGCATCTACCTCATGATTAATGCTGAAAAAAATAAAAGTAGATCTCCTTATTCTGTATTATTTAATAGAGTTGTTTAATCTTCTAATTATGAAATAATTTTCAATTATGAAAGATTATGGGTAAATAATTGCTTAGAGCTCAAAATTGTATGTCAAGTCATTGAAGAGGTAAATATGGTTATTTAAGCACCATAAAAAGATGTATGAGAAATAATCCCAATGCCCTTTGTGATAAATATAAAAATCAGACTTAATTGCAAATATGCGTATCTATATTTAAATCTGCTTAAGTGTAGCATAAATATCTCCTAAGGATTTAGTAATTAATATGAAAAAATAAAAAAATAGGAAACATGATTTATCTAGAAGAATTTAACAAATAAACTTACAAATTTGAGAGTATTGGTTACATTCAACTTTCTAAAGAATATCAAAGGGCAAGCAACAGAAATTGCTAAAAACCAATTCACTCATGCTAAACTTAAAGAATTTAAAAACCCTATGGATGATACTAATAGTCACACTTTGAAATTTTGATCATCCACCTTTATGAGTGAGAAATAATTAAATTTGAAGTACCCAATATCAAAGTAATGGCAAAAGAATAAGGCCGAAGTAATTCTGTTCTCAGCCACTGAAGGCTGTTTGAGTTTGCTCCTTCCTGCTTCTGTACAAGACTCACACAAAATGAGTACAGTCTGAAATATGTAAGAGTAACTCAAGGATCCTTAAAGTCCTGCTCTTTTACTTTTGTATTATAAATTAGAAGTTGGAAATACTTCTGACTAAGAGATTGCATATTCCAACTAATCTCACAAAAACTGAAATAAAGAAAAACTGAAAGGGGTTAGGTAGTGTGACAAGTGTATGAGCAGAACCTTCTCTCCAAGGACACTAGCCTCTGGGAACCGCACTGATTCACTAGGTCTGTTCTACTTTCTTTGGTGTCTTTGAGCCGGAACAAGGAGAAGACATGGGAAAAGTTCAGGAATGCTGCCCAAGCCCAAGCCCAAGCCCGTTGTAAACAGTGCCTTTTCTCAGAACACACTTTTACCTTCAGGTTGATTTATGGTAGCAGAAAAGTTGCAAAGAGAGTGGACAGTTCCCTTGTTCCTCATGTTCAACCTCCCTTGTCAAAATCTTATGTCAACATGATGTAGTTCTTATGATCAAAAACCAACGGCAATGCATTACTTTATTATTATTTTTTTTATTGATGCTTTGTGTATTTCATACATCATTTTCCAATTCAGTTCAGGCATATATCCCCTTCCCTCCCCCCCACCCCACCCCTATTCATCCCAGATCATGCATTCTGCCGTAACTTTTCTGCATCTTTCTCTGTTTGTTTTTGTTTTGTTTTGTTTTCAATTTTTTTAACAAGTGATAATTTGTGAGTACAAGCATCCTTCATGTAAAACCAATTTGCAAGCAGTTGTGCCCAAACCCACACAGCCCATGGGTCCGACCATCCAGCAGGGGGCGCTTGTATGTTCAATCAAGTTGATCAAATGAGTGTCCAGTCTATATTGTTGTAGTTTCACCATTCACCCCAATCGCAGCCCTTACATTCTACCGCGCCCCCTCTTCTGCAGATTGTTCCCTAAGCTTAGAAAAGGGGCACAGGTGATGAGAAGCAAAACAGTCTACTTTCTCTGGAGCTGTTGTCTTGGTCTCTAGTCAATTCTGGCTGTTTTCTTTCATGGGCTGCCAGCTTGTCCAGGCATAACCTTTCGATCCTACTAATGAAGCACATGCAATTAGATATATAGGTATTTAAACAGTATAATATATAGCCTTTCGATCCTACTAATGAAGCACACGCAATTAGATATACAGGTATTTAAACAGTACTAATAAGGAGGCCAAGAAGACACATTGGAGGAAAGACAGCATCTTCAACAAGTGGTGTTGGCAAAACTGGATCACCACCTGTTGAAGAATGAAATTAAAATTAAACTCCTACCTCTCACCCTGTACAAAAGTCAATTCCAAATGGATCAAAGACCTCAACGTGAAATCCAAAACTCTGGAGGTGATAGAAGAGAAACTTAGCAGCAGACTACAAGACGTAGGTGTAGGAAAAGACTTCTTAAATCAGACAGCAGCTGCACAAGAAATAAGATCCTCAATTGACAAATGGGACCTCATTAAACTCAAAAGCAATGCATTACTTTTAAATAGGGTCTGCACTTTATTCAAATTTGCACAAATTTTTCCTAGGTTGTTTTTTTTTTTTTTTTTTAATTCAGAATCTCACCCAGGATCACACAATACATTTAGTGGCAATAATTAATGTCTGTATCCTTTAGTAATTCTTCAGAGTTTGTTCGTTTTTAATAACCAGACAAACTCGAGAGATAATAACATGTGTGTGGAATTTTTCTTTGTTGGTTTTCAAGATAATGCTTTGTTATTATTAGTCTTGATTATGAGTTTTAGGGAGAAAGATGTGAGGAGAGGAACTATTCTTACCTTAAAACCAAGGGCTTGTTTATCATTAGGACTTACCATTTTTGATGGAAAAGATGATGTTGCTTTGGTAGTGTTTAGAAAGTCTCTCCATCAGTAATTTTGTTTTCTTTTCCATAATGTACTTGTAGGAATTTGTTCATTCAATCTGCTCATATTTCAAGGATTTTTCTGCATGAAGAATTTCCCAATTCCTCCCTTTTGTTACCTCTTAAGTTTTAATGCTTAAACTTTGGGAAAAATAGAAAACTCTACAGCAATTATTGGCTCATGAATACATTGGAAAAATTACCTTCTCCAACTTTCCAAACTATTAAAAGAAAATGATGCACAGAAAGCCCTAGATCATTGCCAATAAAACTAACAGAATGTCCAGACACTTGGACATGTTAAGGATAGGGCTAAGGCACTTCATAATCCTGCTCATAGTGAGCTGCTATAACACATTACTAACATAATTAATGGCTGGTCTCATTTTGCAGAGCTCTCCAAATATTCTGAAAACAATTAGAGACAATAATGAACAATAAAACAAATGAATTAGAAAAGCTAATATCACAATTCTGTCAAAAATTGAGAGCTGGCAATAATATTAAATAGTAATTATAAAATGTTTATTTGCATTGATGAGTAATGTATTGATTTATCTTATAGTATATTATAATCATATTTAAGAACTGCTTTTGGAAATTAGAAAATACATAAATACCAGAGTAACAGGAAGTGTTAAAAAGTGATTGGGGACACAATGGAGTTCTATGCAGTAATAAAGAAAGACAACATCATGAACTTTGCAGGTAAATGGATGGAACTAGAAGAGAGTTTGTTAAGTGAAGTAACACAATCCCAGAAAAACAAACGACAAATGGTATCCCTCATCTGTGGATACTAGCATCAAGAACCCAGTTGTAAATATTTCTTGTGGGGAGGGATGCATATTGGAAAGAACAGCAACAGAAAACACTGCATCAAAGAACTGACTGAAACAGTGAATCTGGTGGGGTGGGAGGGTTGGGAGAGGGACACAGGTCTATATTCGAATAATGTATATTTAACTGATGTGAGTTTAACAAGTATCCAATTTTGCCCAAACTCTATCTACAATTATATGGTATTTTAGGACTTAGTAAAAGTAAAAATGTTTATATTAAGCAACACTGGTTAAAAGGTTTTAATAAAAATGGTAATACATTTAAGCTAATTGGAAATATAAATTTTTGTCCACATTTGTCTTAAATTTTGTATAACAATAACTTTGGGATTAACATATACAAATGTTCTCTACAATTTTTGTGTTATACAATATCTTATAACATTCTCTTTTACCTGTAGGATAATTTAACTTAAGGAATTAAGTTTGCTTCCCAAATTAACAACATAACTGTTATCTAAAACAGCTTGGGTAAATTTAATGAAATTTACACCTTGATTCCTGCCTATAGATATGTGTACTACAACTGCCTTTTTGAGACTCACTGGTCAAAAAAATAAAAACCAAAAATAAAAAAAGGGGGATAGAGTTATATATTAAAACTTTTTGTCAACTTTTTCAATTTAAATCTTAAAACTAACTGTGGGAAAAGATTTGTATGTTCCCACAGGTCAAAACATCACCAACTTAATGGCTGAGAAAGAAATGATACAGCTTTGCATTTTGCAGGATGTACCAAGAAATACCAGCAGGGAAGTTGGCCCATCTAAACATTAAAAGGAAGAAAATCATTCTCTCTCTTTACTTCCCTGAATTCTTCTTTATGTTCTTTAATTTCTATGCACAGGTCCGGAAAACCAACTCTCCAGAAAATGCTTGAAGCAATTCAAAGGGCAGAAGAGAGGAGCAACTATCCTCAAGCACCTAGGAAAAGAAACTAATAAAAATATAAACATAGGAGTAGAATCAGAGACTAAAAGTACAAATGGATAATAAGGTGAAAGGAAAAAACATCCATCTTTCAATTATAACCTTAAACATTAATGGGCTGAACTCACCAATCAAAAGGCATAGACTGGGAGAATGGATTAGGAAACAAAATCCATCTATATGCTGTCTGCAAGAAACCCATCTCAATTTCAAGGACAGACACCAACTTAAGGTGAAGGGATGGAAGAAAATATTCCAAGCAAATGGTACCAAAAAGAAAGCAGGT
>VZQC01001486.1:51114-116797 GCA_009823505.1 Rhizomys pruinosus
TCAAAAGACAAAGAAGTAAGAAAATAAATGACCTACTCAAAAGATGGAGTAAAGAGCTGAACAGAGTCTTCACCAGTGAGGAATTAAAGATGGTTGAGAAACGTCTTAAAAAGTGTTCAACATCATTAATAATTAAGGAAATGCACTCTCAGATATCATCTCACTCCAATACAACTAGCTAAGATCAAGAAAACAAATGACAACAGATACTGGAGAGGTTGTGGGGAAGGGGGAACACTCATCCACTGCTGGTGGGAATGAAAACTTGGACAACCACTATGGAAAGCAGTGTGGAGAACCCTTAAAAGACTCAAAATGAGCCTACCCTGTCATACCACTCCTGAGTATATACACCCCAAACTCATCGTACTGCAAAGATACATGCACATCCATGTTTATTGCAGCTCTCTACACAATAGCAAAGAGCCGGAACCAACTCAAATGCCCCTCAAGAGATGAGTGGATGACAAAAATGTGGTCCATCTACACAATGGAGTAATATTCAGTGGTAAAGAAAGATGACATTATGAACTTTGCAGGTAAATGGATGGAACTCGAAGCTGAGTGAAGTAACACAGTCCCAGATAGACAAATGGAGAATAGTTTCCCTCATTTGTGGATGCTAACTCCCAATCCCCCAGATGAAAGGCAAGCTGAATGACAATATTGTTATATTTCTGTTTATCTGAAAGCAACTATGTTGGTATAATGTGAATCTCTCAACAGGCTCTAGAATCCACCCACAAATTATTCTCAGACTCTGTAATTACTGTATATGGGTGAAGAGTATGTATCAGTATTTTAGAGTAATATAAAATTAATGGAGGAAAATGTGAATTCCTAAGCATAAAAAATAGACTGAGAGAAAGATGCAGGACAGTTATGGCAGAATGCATGATCTGAGGTGGGGTAGGTGGAGTGGGGGGAAGGGAAAGAGGAATATGCCTGAACTGAATTGAAAAGTGATGTATGAAAGAAAAAATAAATAAATAAGTAAAATTTTTTAAAAAAGATGGCTGAGAATCCACTCACCTTACAGTCAATCTTTCATTATCCTTATAGGAAAAAAAGAGATAGTTTAAATCGCAAACATCATTTTTTAAAATTTCTTTGATATTATCTTCAGATCTTAGGAAGGGGTTTCTAACAGGAAATTAGCTTGTATTTAAGCAAATCTATTCTAAAAAGATGAGATGGCTTTAAAAGTTCATGGGTAAGACAAGAAAGAGATTGACATTATCCATGACTAGTTGAATTTCATAGCTGCATAAAATTGAGATTATGTCAAATGTAGGTAGGCCCATCTAAATAACAGATCTTGGCACACTTAATTAAACAAATATGCCTTATGTATAGTGTTTTTCATAGAGTAGGGGCTTAATATCTGTTTGAAAATAAATCAAATAGAATTACATTTAAAGGTGAAGATTTTAACTATTCTTGCCAGTACTCTTCATGTCCTTTTTCTAAGAGCCATTCTGCTCCTCATTACAAATGTAATGAAGAATTTATTCCTCAAAGTAGAAATAAAATTGACTATAAAAATTATAACTCAAGCAATTATTACTCACTCCTAACAGAACTGTCTTCTCCCTAATCTGAGGAGATGTTCCAGGCCAACAAATGGAAAATAAAGCCGTATTCAACAACAGCCAAGAAATTAGAGAGCTGAGAATAAAATTGTGCCTTCTGATTGCCTGCATGCTCAGCTGAGGTCATTGGAAATAATGCCTCTGCTAAAACAACTACAGGGTGGATTGAGAGTTTACAACTTTTGACCAGGACCACAACTCGTATCTGCCACAGTGAATTGAACTGAGTATTAGTGAAGAGAGGAGTTCCTTTGCTAGTAATGAATCCGAAGCAAAAGAAGCAATTGCACACTGCATTAATTATCATTCCAGGATAAATGAAAATAGACTGAACTTATATTATACAGTGAATTTTTCATCAAAAGTAGGGTTTCCGTATGACTAGACTATCAACCACAAAGGTTGGGCCTAATGACCCAAGCACAAGGGAGAAATGAACAGAAATTTCACTTTTCAATGGCTTTTTCCAGAGCACAAATAAGACAACTGTTTCTTCCTTGTATGGTCTGTTATTCCAAAGCACCCCTAAAAGTATTGGGACAATATTAATGAAAGTTTTTGAGATAACATTTATAAATAGGTTTATATATGAAAGTTCTGTTCAGTTTCATTACACATTGCATCTTTGTGTTCTACCTTAAGTATACTTGTTTGTCTCTTTAAGATAATTTTCTTTATTCTTTAAGAATTTTGTACATCTGTACAATGAAATATGATCATATCCAATTCCATCTCCCCTTCCTTCCAATTTCAAAACACTCTAAAACATGGCCTTAACCCTGATGGTCATACGATATGCCCAGACTGTGTCAGATTGTCAGACAGTTAGCCAGAAGTCAGTTTGGCTGTGTGGTACCCAAATCTATCCCACACTAATCAAGTTGACCATTGATCATGGACAGACTAAGGACTCTCTGACTCGTGATGTTCCACTTCATCTTTCCTTTCATTTCTCTGTGCCAACATATATTTTATTTTACTGTTTGCAAAAACATTGAATTTATTTTTCTCACTTGAGTATCTGTAGATAGCAGTGTGTTTAGGAGCACAAACTCCAAGTGAATTCCCCTGAATTATTCTGTGATCTTACAAAGCTACTTGGCATTTCAAATTCTCAGATTCCCATGTGTAAAATGAGAATAATAGAAGTACCTACCTCTGATATATTGTAGGAATATTAATCGGAAAATGTAGCAAATGCAGCAGGCACAGCTCCTGACATGTTCTTTATGTAATAGAGGAATCAAAATATCTTTCCATTTGGCTGTTCAGTTTCTAGCTAGTTATAAATTAAAACCAGAAGCATAAATTTTCATCTTGCTAAGAGAATATTGAATAGTCTGGTTAGGAGGACAGGGTTAGCTATGGTTTGGTCCAGCTTCATTATGGTTATCCTGACAGTGAGGATCAGAAGCTCTGACCTGGATCATGTGACCACCTCAAAGAGTTGGTGTGGGTGAGCAGATGGGGGGAGGGTTGTGATTAGCCTCCTGTAAATAATACAGAAAGTAGAAGATAAAAATATGCTGAGGGAAGATTGATATGCTGTTATGAATCCCTTAAGGACTGGACTAACACTGGGTAACATCTTGAGCAAGACATGACTAACTGAGAAAAATAACAGCGCCACCAGATGCTTGCTTTCTTCTATTCCAAACCAAACTGTAGAGATAAAAATCAGAATCAGGGCAACTGAAAGCTTCTTCTGATTTCATTTAATTGGAGCAACAAAGGAGTAATTAGTCCTTGAGAAGCTACAAAGTTGGATCTAAGCAATGCCGGTGAAATGGACTTAAGCAGATAGCTAATTAGGCTAATCAGGATTTTCCCTTAATAGATAATTTGGCTAAGTAAGAATTGCTTTGTAAGATTCTATCTTCCCTCATAAATTACTCAAATACTCCCACAAACTTTCTGCTTTTCCTATAGATAAACACCTTTGAAAACCATATCTCCTCAAAGTTACACTACTTATTCCTATTAGAGACATGCAAACAAAAGAACAGAAGTTATTCAAATACAGGAATATTTTCCCCATCCTGCTTGTCCTTTTTATATTGGATAAACTTTCTGTATTCTCTTGTCTTATGAAAGAATGTATAAGAATAATAAAATTCAGAAAAACATCAATAGCCAATATCTCCCAATTCAGCTTTCTTGCAAAAAAGTTTTGATAAGAGTAGAAACAAGTCTTACTGAGTTCAACAAATATCCAATTTTGCCCAGACTCTGTCTACAGGCTACATGGTGTTTTAGGACTTAGTAAAAGTAAATATGTGTATATTAAACAACACTGGTTTAAAGGTTTTGATAAAAATGGTAATGCATCTAAGTTAATTGGAAATATAAATTATTGTTGTCCACATTAGTTTTACTTAAAATCTGTATAACAATAACTTTGGGATTGGCACAAACAAATGTTCTCTATAATTTTTCTGTTGTACAGAATCATCTTGTAGCATTCTCTTTTACCTGTAGGATGTTCTAACTTAAGGAATTAAGTTTGTTTCCCAAGTTAACGACATACAGTCACCCAAAACAGCTTGGGTGAATTTGATGAAATCTGCACCTTGATTCCTGCCTATAGGTATGTGTACTACAACTGCCTTTTTGAGACTCATGGGTCAAAAAATAAAAACCTAAAATAAAAAGGGCTGATACAGATATATATATGAAACCTTTTTGTCAAAAACTTTGCAATTTAAATCTTAAAACTAACTACAGGAAAAGATTTGTATGTTCCCACAGGTCAACATGTCACCAACTTAACGGCTGAGAAAGAAAAGATACAGCTTTGCATTGTGTAGGATGTACCAGGAAGTGCCAGCAGAAAGGTTGGCCCGTCTGAACATTGAAAGGAAGAAAAGCCTCAGACTGCTACAGGCATCAAACCCCTCTGTGGATCCTACTGGTAACAACTGTTTATAATGAGTCTTAACGAAACTTACCTTTTAGGTGCCACAAAGTTTTAATATGAGAGACTTTCTTACCTCCCCTTCATAGAACAAGGAGGAATATGATGATAATGAGGTCATTCTCTAACTGAAAATTGGAGCCAACTGTTATAGAGGTAATCTCTTAAAAAACCAATAAAACTGCCTTCTTTAATTGACTAATAGATATAGGAACTGTGAAAAGGATTATTCTCTATTCAGACCCAAATATAATATTAAAGTCTCCTTAAGCTGTGCATTTAAGCAAAATATTTAATACAGGAGAGCTCTGATATCAGCAATGGATTATTCTACCAAGGAGATGTTGGCCAGGGGATCTAATCCCCACCCCATGCCAAAAGGTAAAGGCTTCTTGCCTGTAAACTGGGATACCTGCAAGAAGAGAGGTGATAAGGCCCTGCTGTCAAAGACCTGATGTAAGCACGGGAAAGATGTATTCAGACCACACTTGCAAGTGTACAGTTGGTCTCTGGAATGCCAGAGAGTGTTACCAAAGGCCACTAAACCAATAAAGCAAATATGGGTCTCCTTGATTCAAGCAAGACTCCTCCGTCAGCATCAGCTACACCTCACCTGACTGGAACTACTGTGCAGCAGTGGCAGACATATGTCTGCATATCCCAAATCTAATTGGCTATTAGCTCTCTCCTTGAGGAATAATTCTTGGCTGATGCCACAAGCTTACATCCTGTAGTAGTTAGGAGATGTTATAAGCAACACTTGGGCTGGAGAGATGGCCTAGCGGTTAAGAGTGCCGACTGCTCTTACAGAGGACCTGGGTTTGATCCCCTGGCAGGGATCGAACATGGCGGCTGAGAACCGTCCAAAACTCCAATTCCAGGAGAACTCCAGTTCCAGGGGAATCTGACACCCTCTTCTGACCTCTGCAGCATTGCACAACATGGGTGCACAAACCTGCATGCAGACAGTACATTCATACACATACAGAAATAAATAAAATTAAAAAAAATAAAAAATAAGCCATAGTAAGACCTTGTCATCTTTTACATCAAAAACTATAATTCATGGATTAGCAAACCATTCAAACATCTGTGTCTATACCAAAGTAACTTACCATAATAATTAGTACTATTTAAATTTTTAAATAAATAAATGTATATCTAATTGCTTGTGTTTCATTAGTAGGATTGAAAGGTTATTCCTGGACAAACTGTCAACCCATGAAAGGAAAACAGCCTGAACTGATCAGAGTCCAAAATGACATCTCCAGAGAAAGTAGTCTGTCTTGCTTCTCTCCCACCTGTGCCCCTTTTCTAAGCCTAGAGAACAATCTGTGGAAGAGGGGGCGTGGAAGAATGTAAGGCCTGCGATTGGGGTGGATGGTGAAACTACAGTAATATAGACTGGACACTTACTTGATCAACATGATTGTACATACAAGCCCCTCCAGCTGGATGATGGGAGCCTTGGACTGTGGGTTTGGGCATAGCTGCTTGCAAATTGGTTTTACATGAAGAATGCTTGTACTCATAACTTATTACTTATTGTTAAAAATGAAATAAAAAAAGAAGAGAAAAAAAGAAATATAAAAAAAGTGATTCAAAAATCACTTCTTCTTAGAGTGTTATAGGACACTGGATTTTTCAGGAAAAAAAAATCTTGTGTTAGTCTTCCAGAAGAGAAACAATAAACAGACATAAGCAAAGCCATAATTTGTTAAAGATTGAAGGAGGAAGTTCCTATGTTATTTGATGATGGGACAGACATGTTTGTCCTCTATCATAAAAACTGATCTCCAGATATTCAGAAGTGTGTCCTGGAGACAGTGCTCTCCAAATGAATGCTGCCTTTGAACACGTTTGGAAACATCAATAATTATTTCCATACTGTTTCTCAGAGCAATTCCAGATTATGGAACTCAGAAACACACACATGCAAAACAGTTCTGTCATCAATTACTATCCACACAGAACTGTTTTGATTTTCTTGTTTGTTTTTAGTGTTTGGTGGAAGGATAAAAAAATGAACATCAAATACTGTTTTAATTAGCAGGTTTGATATTTAATGGTTTCACACAAAACTGCTCTATCTAAATTAACTATGACTAAGATCATTGAGTATAATTTTAAACACCACCATTGTGCAATCTGCTCTGCTAATGTGCAAGCTCTCCAGGTATCGCCCCACCTGGATTTTGATTTTGAATCTCTGAATGCTTTCCCTGACCTGACAAAATTCTTCTGTCTTCCTACCTTAACCTTAAGTATACCTTCTAAAAATTCCAAAACATAGGTCGGATGTAGTGCTGCATGCCTTTAGTCCTAGCACTTGGGAAGCAGATACAGGCAGATCGCTGTGAATTCAAGGCCACCCAGGTCTACAGAGTGAGTTTCAGGACAGCCAGAGCTACAGGAAGACCCTGTCTCAAAAAGATTTTAAAAAATAATAAAAAAAGATAAGAAAAAACCAAAAAAATTCAAAACATTTGTGTAAAGGTTCCTATATGTGGTGTCTGTGTGTATGTGTACATGTGCATGTATGTCTTGTGTTTCTGTGGGCATGTGCATATGTGTTTAAAGTGTCTGTATTTTATGTCTATGTGTGATTTCATGCACTGTCTGTGTGTAGTGTCTATGTGTATATGCATGCCTGTGCGTGTGTGATGGAAATATGTGTGACCTCCATGAGGTCTCTCTCAATTGCTTGTGCATCTTATTTCTTTTAGACAGGATCTCTCTCTCTCTCTCTCTCTCTCTCTCTCTCTCTCTCTCTCTCTCTCTCTCTCTCTCTCTCTCTCTCTCTCTCTCTCTCTCTCTCCCTGAAACTCACTATTTTGGCTAGAGTGGCTGGCTAGCAAACCACTGGCATTTGCCTGTATGTGCCTTATCTCAGGGATGGAGTTACAAATGTGTCCACTGTGCCTGGATTTTACATGTACTTTGTGAATCTAAAATCAGACCCTTATCCTAGGGCAGCAAGTTCCATCGCCACTGAACAATATCTCATGACACTGAGGATTTTTTTTTCTCTGCAGCTCCAGTGCTGGATGTTAGAAGAGGTTTGTTTTGTCTGGCTTTTATATGTTGCTATGTTATGACTTTGCAAATGTGTTTTTACCATACCTATAAATACATGTGCTCCTAGTTATATTTCACTCTATGGAACACCTGATTATAAAATTAAGGACTGGGGTCTTATATACATTGTAACTTTATTGTCCTAAGCTTTCTTCAACAAAATGGATGCTTAATACAGATTTATTGAAAGAATGTATCATAAAAATACTGCTCATTCCATCTTAACATTTATCAGTCTCTCCTGATTTTTATCACAGTTTTACAGATAAGCCTACAAGTACAGTTCAGCAAATGTCTTGGAAATTTTATTCATCATAATATATCATGGCTCAGCTATGCTGAAATTGTACACAAAAAGGACACCTAAAGTCATTCACATAATTGATACATTTTGTTTCTGGTCATTTATTAATTCTGTAAAAATAAAACTCTCCTTGGGCTCCCTAGGTGATTTTTCTGAACCATGGAGCAAACCACAGCTCCGTGCTGTGCACTTGACCACGGCAGTTGATATACTGTAAATGCTATTCCTAGCCATATAAGTAGTTAATCCATGTGAATCTTGCTGAGCTATTTGCTCCAGTGATTTTCTTCACTAGTGAATTATAGATCCATTTTGATTCATATGAAAGAAATTTCAGGTAAAATGTAGATTTTGCTGCTTCCAATGTCATCTAAGCCTTGCATTTTAGGAGTTATTGAAAATGATTGTCCAAAGAAGATTTTTGCTGATTACCCATTTTTTTATGCCTGCTAATCTGGAACTTGTCATTGTATTGCTAAACAAATCTAAACACAATCTATTTGTTCACATTTAATTTAACAATTGAACACCATCCATGATCCCTCAGTGTTTTCTGATAAAATAGATAAAATAAACATTTCCCAAAGCACACCATTGGCCTATGCAATTTCATACTGCCAAGTTTCATAAACTTTCACATACTCAAGTTAATATTTACAAGTGTTCTATTGGCTAATTTAAGTGCTCACAAATGTGGTGCAACTTTCTCACTGAACTATTTATAATGACTTCTAAATGTTTTCCCTCAGAGGTTTGAGGTAATTCAGAACCATCAGTGTGTGGGGGGAAGTTTAAATTAGGTTTCCCAATATGCATTACCTTGCATTTATCTGCACTAAATTTAATCTATCATCATATTACCCAATCACCCAGCTTAATTAGATCCTTCTGGATTTCCTCATAATTGTTTTCACTAACCTAAATCATTTTTGGTCATCAGCAGAAATTTAACATCCTGATCACTCGCTAAGCCATCCTCCAGGTCACCAGTACTCTCTTCAACCTTCCATCTTCCTGTGGAGCACCCTGAGAAGGCGCTTTCTCTAGAGAAGCAAGCACTCCATTTCAAACAGCTGAATACTTATCTATCTACAGGTAGGCATATTGTTACATTTTTACCAGTTTCAGGGAAAACTTAAAAATTTCTTCAACAAAATTTTAATGAGTTTCAAACTTATATTAAAATATATCTGCACGTCTTACTTTGAAAACTGAAACCATTTTAGAATATTATATATATGCTGTGATGGGAGAAATTACAGACTTAAATGAATAAATTAATTCTAATAACTCTTATAAAGGTAAATGTTTGATGCACCATCCACCCAAGGGGAAAGGAGTGGAAAATGAAGAATTAATGAGGACCTTATAGAAGTTGCTGATAATTTGATTGGGAAGATGTCATGAGTAGTTTGTCAGAGTTTTTATAGTATAGTTGTCTTTCATGTTGCACAAACTCAAACACTTAAAAAAAACTTTATCATCATGTAATTACCAATAGTACAAACATTTTTCAGAAAAGCCCATTTCTTTAGAGACAGAATTAAAATCTTTCCACTAGGCTATACACTTTCCAAAATCAACTTTGTTAATTTTATTTTATTTTATTTTATTTTATTTTATTTTATTTTATTTTATTTTATTTTATTTTATTTTATGTATAGGAAGGTACTGTCTGCATGTAGGTTTGTGCACCCTTGTCATGCAATGCCCTAGAGGTCAGAAGAGGGTGTCGGATTCCCCTGGAACTGGAGTCAAAGATGGTTCTCAGCCACCATCTGAATTTGGTTTTATATTTTCCTCTGTATTCAGTCAGCTTTCAGCATAGGTAGCCTCATATACCAGGGCCAACTTATAACAGAAAGTCTAGGAAAGTCCACAGTTTGTGCTTGCTGGTTGAAGAATGGTGGGAAAAGGCAAAATGTTTCTCCCCTGACTCTGAACAAAAAATGAATCACTCCATATTTGCACAATATACACTTAACAGGGATGACTGCCTTATGCTGTTCCTGATTCACAGTATAGTACCCAGTCCTGCAGAAGGGATTGAATACTGGAGGAAAGTATGGACCACAAGTAAACAAACTTGGTTTTATTTTCCTCTAAACAAGTTTGTACCATCTCTAGAGATAAATTTCTTCTTAGCACCAGAGTCAATTACATAGTCTGTCTAGCAAAATGAATAGACTATAGCATTAGCACAGTAGTTTGCTGAATGGATTAAATATATATATATATATATATAATGAAAAGATTATCATATAATATGCATATGCTGAGGAAAAGTTAGCTTTAAAATTGAACAGTTCAGTCTTTAATTTTTGTCCACGTAGGATTTACCTTTCTAGAATCATTCTTGCTTTTTCTCATGGTGGGATGAGAAGGTTATTTGTAGCTGATAAGTTGTTAAAAGGCAATTTCTGAACAAATATTCTAGTCATATAGAGCAAAGTAAATTTTAGGGTGAACTCTTGTATCCTTAGGTCCGGTTACTTTAGAAAGAGATTCAAATGACACTAATCATTAAATTGTTTGTTTCCAGTGTTTTTATTTAGAAACCAGTTTATAAATTTAGCAAATATGGGAAGCAAAGGAAAGAGAAACATTTGTTTATTGAGGTAAATTGTTATTAAATCATAGGTTGAATGTTGAAATGTATGGAAAGATAAAAGTTTATTTTTATTGTTTTATGATTATGAAAAATATGTAACCTTAAACTTTTAAATTTGAAATGACATTAAGTTTAGGTTTTAGGTTTTAAGATGAGGTCTATTCCAAGTACTTATGTAGAAAGTTGAGTTTTGGTTGCTGGATTTTCCACTTGAGACTGTGCATCCTGGAGCCTAGAATAGACAGATGTCTTAGGAAGATCTTGTGTTTCCACCGCTGTCACCTTCTGCTTTGTTATTTCTTCATCCTGCCACTTTCTTGTTTAGTTGGACTCCAGGAGAAAATTTTCTATTCCTGCATTTGTTAAATGGTCTACAGATGCTAACTGAAAGTTTCATCAAATGCTTCCTGCCCCTCTACCCATATCCCAGGAAGAGGAATTGAATAAAATTAAGAAGTTTTCAATAACCTTAAGAATTAAGTATTTCCTGAATATTTATTTTTATCTCACACAAATTGTGAAGTAAGATATTTATTGTGTTACCATTTTCCTTCATTGCTCTGGAAAGACCCAATCTAGCAAGCAGAGAGTCTGCATATGTTTATCTCAGAATATTCTGAAATAACTGGGCATTCTGCTTTGTCAGTACAATGGTGAACAGAAGACAATGGAAGACTCTGACTTGGATAACACTGAAATCTCCACACTTGAAGAAGAAGCTCATAGAAAAGCCATTTAGGTTCAGGGGTTTTAGAAGCTAAGGACTTTTAAACATCTCAGCTATTTTATTTTATGAAAAGAAAATTATTTTTACTAAAAAATATTACAGAATGAAGGAGAGCAACATCATAGAATCCTAAGCCTGTTCAGATATCTTTTCAATAAACAAGAACTTTTCTGTGCTCTATGGGGCAACAAATATGCTATGTTCTCCCAGAACACAAATATAACAAGGGTTCAGCTGCCTGGGATTTTAGAACTTATTGAAGGACATAACCAACTCAACAGTTTATAGAGTAAGAAATCAGGGGAAAGACAGGCTATCTTGGTTGGAATCACCCTTAGTCTATTTTGTTCAGGGAACTATGTCAGTAAAGTCTTTCCAGGTTAAAGAGGTGATGTAACTCAGGTAAAATGATAAGCAATTGATCTCCATTAAAAATGAATAGGGAGTCTGGAGAGATAGCTCAGTGGTTAAGAGCACTAGCTGATCTTCCAGGGGATCAGGGTTTGAATCACAGAACCCATATGGCAGTTAACAACCATCCATAACTCTAGATTCAGGAGATCTGATGCCCTCCTCCTGCCTTCATGAACTTCATACGATAAAGATGCACTTCCAAATATTCAGGTAATGCACACATACATGTAAAATATAATCAATCAATCAAGCAAAAAAAAAATAAAAATAAAAATAAATAGCTAGTGGAGGCTGGAGAAATGATTCTACAGATAAGAGGTTCTGGGTTCAGTTCCCAGCACCCTCATGGAAGCTAAAAACTGTCCATAACTGCAGTTACAGGGAAACCAGTGCCCTCTTCTGGCGTTCCCTGATATTGTCACCATATGGTGCAATTACATACATGGAGGCAATATGCCTATATAAATAAAATAAAAGTAAATAAATCTTTAACCATTTGTAAAATGCATATAGGAAATAGAGGCAAGAGTTCTAAGTGAAGTAGCAGAAGATACACCTACAAACAACTTATTAAATTTGGAGATGACTGGATTCCGAAGAGAGTAATGTTGCCAGATGAACACAGTTTGTATCCTTGGTTACCATCTGAATATCTCTTAGTCACTTAAAATAAGTGTAAGCATGTACCCAAGCTAAGTTTTGCAAAATAAAAGAGTTTTTACTCACATAAATGCCAAGCCCATCAATAAATTTCAAATACTTTCATGCCAAGTGGGACAAACAAGACTCCTAACAACAGTGTTTTCTTCTTTCTCAACCAGACAGCTCTTTCCTCCCATTTGCTCTGTTTTCTTACTGTAGCTCTGCTAACCAAAGTATCTAGGTTTAAATCTATAGTTAGAGAACAAGTGCACTAGATTAACCTTTATTTTTGTTTTGAATATTTTTCTTCTTTTTTTTTCATTTTTTAACAATAAATAATAATTTATGAGTACAAGCATCCTTCATGTAATACCAATTTTCAAGCAGTTGTGCCCAAACCCACACAGCCCATGGGTCCCACCATCCATCTGGGGGGCTTGTTTGTACAATCAAGTTGATCAAATAAGTGTCCAGTCTATATAGCTGTAGTTTCACCATTCACCCCAATCGCAGCCCTTGCATTCTACCACACCGCCTCTTCTGCAGATTGTTCCCTAGGCTTAGAAAAGGGGCACAGGTGGATGAGAAGCAAAACAGTCCACTTTCTTTGGACCTGTTGTTTTGGACCCTGGTCAATTCTGGCTGTTTCCTTTCATGGGCTGACAGCTTGTCCAGGAATAACCTTTCATTCATACTAATGAAGCACAAGCAATTAGATATATAGGTACTTAAACAGTACTAATTGTTATGGTAGGTTATTTTGGTATAGACACAGATGTTTGGATGGTATGTTAATCCATGAATTACATTTTTTCTGTAAAATATGACAGGGTCTTACTGTGGCTTATAACATCTCCTAACCATTAGAGGGTGTAAGTTTGTGACATCAGCTGTGGGTTATTCCTCCAAGGGGAGAGCTAATAGCCAATTAGATTTGGGATATACAGGCATATGGCTGCCACTGCTGCACAGTATTTCCAGGTAGGTGAGGTGTAGCTGATGCTGACAGGAGTCTTGCTTGACTCAAGGAGAACCAGATTTGCTTTATTGGTTTAGTGGTCTTTGGTAACACTCTCTGGTATTCCAGAGACCAACTGTACACTTGCAAGTGTGGTCTCAATACATCTTCCCCATGCTTACATCAGGTCTTTGACAGCAGGGCCTTATCACCTCTCTTCTTGCAGGTATCCAAGTTTACAGGCAAGAAGCCTTTTCCTTTTGGGGGGGGGGCTTGGATCCCCTGGCCAACATCTCCTTGGTAGAATAATCCATTGCTGATATCAGAGCTCTTCTGTATTAATATATTTTGCTTAAGTGCACAGCTTAAGGAGACTTTAGTATTATATTTGGTTCTGAATAGAGAATAATCCTTTTCACAGTTCCTATGTCTATTAGTCAATTAAAGAAGGCAGTTTTACCAGTTTTATAAGAGATTACCTCTATAACAGTTGTCTCCAATTTACAGTTGGAGAACAACCTCATCATCATCATATTTCTCCTTGTTCTATGGGGGGGGGGTAAGAAAGTCTCTCGTATTAAAACCTTTGCGGCACCTAGAAGGTAAGTTTCATTAGGACTCATTATAAATAGTTGTTACAAGTAGGATCCACAGAGGGGTTTGATGTTTGTAGCAATCTGAGGCTTTTCTTCCTTTCAATGTTCAGACAGGTCAACCTTTCTGTTGGCACTTTCTGGTACATCCTACTCAATGCAAAGCTGTATCTTTTCTTTCTCAGCCATTAAGTTGGTGACATTTTGTCCTGTTGGAACAAACAAATCTTTTCCCATAGTTAGTTTTAAGATTTGAATTGCAAGGTTTTTGACTAAAAGGTTTCATGTCTGTCTGTATCCCCCCCCCTTTTTTTTAACCCATGAGTCTCCAGAAGACAGTTGTATTATACATAACTATAGGGTGGAATCAAGGCACAGATTTCATCAAATTCACCCATGTTGTTTTGGGTGACTATATATGATTAACTTGGGAAGCAAACTTAATTTTTACGTTAAATCATCTTAAAGAGAATGCTACAAGGTGATACTGTACAACAGAGAAATTATAGAGAACATTTGTATGTGCCAATCCCAAAGTTATTGCTCTACAGATTTTATGTAAAACAAATGTGGACAACAGCGAATTATATCTACATTTAACTCAGATGCATTACCGTTTTTATCAGAGTCTGTAAACCAATGTTGTTTAATATACACATATTTACTTTTACTAAGTCCTAAAACACCATGTATCCTGTAGACAGTGTCTAGGCGAAACTGGGTACTTGCTGAACTCACGTCAATTAAATATGCCTTAATCGAATATACACCCATGTCCCTCTCCCACCCATCCCCCCTTTCCAATTCACCATTTCAGTCCATTTTCTGATGCAGTCTTTCTGTTGTTCTTTTACTATGCATCCCTCTCCATGAGAAATATTTATATCTGGGTTGTTGGTACTAGCATCCACATATGAGGGACACCATTTGTCGTTTGTTTTTCTGGGACTGTGTTACTTCACTTAACATAATGTCTTCCAGCTCCATCCATTTACCTGCAAATTTCATGATGTTGTCCCTCTTTACTGCTGCATAGTATTCCATTGTATACATGTACCACATTTTCTCTATCCACTCGTCAGTTGAAGGGCACCTGGGCTGGTTCCAGCTTTTTGCTATTGTGAACAGAGCTGCAATAAACATAGCTGTGCATGTATCTTTGCAGTAAGTTGTGTCTTGTGGGTATATACCCAGGAGTGGTATGACTGGGTCAAATGGAAGGCTCATTTTGAGTCTTCTAAGGGTTCTCCACACTGCTTTCCATAGTGGCTGTACAAGTTTACATTCCCACCAGCAATGGATGAGTGTTCCCCTTTCCCCACAACCTCTCCAGCACTTGGTATCATTCGTGTTCCTGATCCTAGCCAGTCTTATTGGAGTAAGGTGATATCTCAAAGTGGTTTTAATTTGCATTTCCTTAATTATCAGAGATGTTGAACACTTCTTAAGATGTTTCTCGGCCATCTCTAACTCCTCCTCTGTGAAGTCTCTATTCAGATCTTTGCTCCATCTTTTGAATGATTCATTTGTTTTCTTTCTTCTTTGTTTTTTGAGTAGCTTGTATACTCTGGAAATTAATGCTTTGTCAGATGTATCTGCTGTGAAGGTTTCCTCCCACTCTGTGGGTCTTCTCCTCACTTCCTTTATTGCTTCCTTTGATGTACAGAAGCTTTTGAGTTTAATGAGGTCCCATTTGTCAATTGTCGATCTTATTTCTTGTGCAGCTGCTGTCTGATTTAGGAAGTCTTTTCCTACACCTATGTCTTGTAGTCTGCTGCCAAGCTTCTCTTCTATCACCTCCAGAGTTTGGGGTTTCACGTTGAGGTCTTTGGTCCATCTGGAGTTGACCTTTGTACAAGGTGAGAGGTAGGGGTTTAATTTCATTCTTCTACAAGTGGTGATCCAGTTTTGCCAGCACCACTTGCTGAAGATGCTGTCTTTCTTCCATTGTGTCTTCTTGGCCCCCTTGTCAAATATGAGGTGGCTGAAATTGTATGAGCTCAGGTTTGGATCTTCAGTTTTATTCCATTGGTCAACTGGTCTGTTTTTGTGCCAGTACCAGGCTGTCTTTATGACTATAGCCCTATAGTATAGTTTGATGTCTGGTATAGCGATCCCCCCTGTATTGCTCTTTTCACTCAGGGTTGCTTTGGCTATTCGGGGTCTTTTGTTTTTCCAAATGAAATTGAGGATTTTTTTTTCCAGGCCTGTGAAGAAACTCTTGGGGATTCTGATTGGGATCGCATTAAATCTGTACACTAGTTTGGGTAGGATGGACATTTTTACTATATTTATTTTCCCAATCCATGAGCATGGGAGGTTTGTCCATCTTCTGATGTCTTCCTCAATTTCCTTTTTCAGGGGTTTAAAATTTTTGTTGTAGAGATCCTTGGTGTCTTTGGTTAGGTTTGTTCCTAGGTATTTTATTGTTTTTGAGGCTATTGTGAGTGGGAAGGTCTCCTTGTAGTCCTTCTTCAGTTGCTTGTTGTTGGTGTAAAGAAAGGCTACTGATTTTTCTAGATTTATTTTGTATCCTGCCACTTTACCAAAGCTCTTAATCATTTCTAGGAGTTTTCTGGTGGAGTTCTTAGCATCCCTTAGGTAGACAATCATATCATCAGCAAAAAGGGATAGCTTGATTTCCTCTTTTCCAATTAGAACTCCTTTAATTTCCTTTTCTTGCCTTATTGCCCTAGCAAGGGTTTCCAGCACTATATTGAAGAGGAGTGGTGACAGGGGGCAGCCTTGCCGAGTTCCTACCTTTAAGGGGAATGCTTCTGTCATTTCCCCATTTAGGATGATATTGGCTGTGGGTTTCCTGTATATGGCTTTGATTACATTGAGGAATGATCCCTCCAGACCAATTCCCTCCAGGACTTTAAACATGAAAGGGTGCTGGATTTTGTCAAAGGCTTTCTCCGCATCTATTGAGATGATGGCGTGGTTTTTGTCCTTCAGTCCATTGATATGTTTGATGATGTTTATTGATTTTCGTATGTTGAACCATCCCTGCATGTCTGGTATGAATCCAACTTGGTCATGGTGGATGATTTTCTTGATGTGAGTCTGTATGCGATTTGCCAGAATCCTGTTTAGAATTTTGGCATCTGTGTTCATTAGGGAGATGGGTCTATAGTTCTCCTTTTTGGTTGTATCTTTCCCTGGTTTTGGTAGTAGCGTAATGCTGGCTTCATAGAAGGAATTTGGGAGAAGTCCCTCCATTTGTATCCTTCTAAACAATTTAAGTAGTAATGGTTGTAAGTCTTTACGAAATATTTTATAGAATTCTGCCGTGAATCCATCCGGGCCTGGGCATTTTTTGGTTGGGAGGCTACTTATTACATCTTCGATTTCTTCCTGTACTATTGGTCTGTTTAGGCTGTCGATCTCTTCTTGGTTGAGCTTTGGTGATTCCCAGGATTTCAGATATTCATCCATTTCTTCTAGGTTTTCAAACTTAGTAGAATATAAGTTTTTGAAGTAGTCCCGTATGATTGTCTGGATCTTTTCATTGTCTGTTGTGATATTTCCCCTTTCATCACAGATTCTATTGATTTGGAGTTGTTCCCTCTTTCTTTTGGTTAACTGGGCTAGAGGTCTGTCTATCTTGTTTATTCTCTCAAAGAACCAACTTTTGGATTCATTGATTTTTTGTATGGTTTTCTTTGTTTCTATTTCATTGATCTCTGCTCTGATTTTTGTTATTTCTTCTTGTCTGCTCCGTTTAGGGTTCATTTGTTGTTGTCTCTCAAGTATTTTTAGCTGCAGTGTTAGATCATTCACTTGTGTTCTTTCTGTTTTTTTAATGTAGGCACTTAGAGCTATAAACTTCCCTCTTAGGACTGCTTTTAAAGTGTCCCATAGATTTTGCTGTGTTGTTTTATCATTGTCATTCAGTTCCAGGAATGTTTTTATTTCTTTCTTTATTTCTTCCTTGACCCACTCATTATTCAGGAGAGTGTTGTTTAGTCTCCATGTGTTCCTGTAGGTTGTAGGGTTTATTCTGGTGTTGATATTGAGTTTTATTGCACTGTGGTCTGATAGAATGCATGAGATTATTTCAATCTTTTTATATTTGTTGAGTTTTTCCCTGTGTCCCAGTATATGGTCTATTTTGGAGAATGTTCCATGAGGTGCTGAGTAGAAAGTGTATTCTCTGGTGTTTGGGTGAAATATTCGATAGATGTCTGTGAGGTCCATTTGGTGTATTGTGTCATTTAGTTCAGATGTCTCTCTGTTTATCCTTTGTCCTGTTGATCTGTCTAGGGGACTTAATGGGGTATTGAAGTCCCCTAGTATTAGTGTGCTGGGGTTAATCTGTGCCTTGAGATCCTGAAGAATTGTCTTTATAAAGTTTGGTGCACCGGTGTTTGGTGCATATATATTTATAATTGTGAAATCTTCATCGTCAATTGTTCCTTTAATAAAGATGTAATGGCCCTCTTTGTCTCTTTTGATTTCTTTTGCTTTGAAGTCTATTTTGTCTGATATTAGAATAGCAACACCTGCTTTCTTTTTGGTACCATTTGCTTGGAATATTTTCTTCCATCCCTTCACCTTAAGTCGGTGCCTATCCTTGAAATTGAGATGGGTTTCTTGTAGACAGCATATAGATGGTTTTGTTTCTTAATCCGTTCTCCCAGTCTATGCCTTTTGATTGGGGACTTTAGCCCATTAATATTTAAGGTTATAATTGAAAGATGGATGTTGCTCCCTTTCACCTTATTATCCATTTGGACTTTTAGCCTCTGATTCTACTCCTATGGTTATGTTTTTATTAGTTTCTTTACTTAGGTGTTTGAGGATTGTTGCTCCTTTCTTCTACCCTTTGAATTGTTTCAGGTATTTTATGAAGAGTTGGTTTTCCAGACATGTATTCTATCATCTTGTTTATGTCATGGAAGATTTTTCTCTCTCCTTCAACTATAATTGACAATTATGCTGGGTGAAGTATTCTGGATTGGCATCCATAGTCCTTTAACACTGGGAATGCTTTGCTCCATGTTCTTCTTGCTTTCATGGTATGTGCTGAGAAGTCAGTTTTAATTCTGGTGAGTTTCCCTTTGTATGTGACTTGTATTTCTTTTGTAGCCTTCAGAGTTTTGTCTTTGTTTAGGGAATCTAGCATTTTAATTATGATATGGTGTGGGGAGTTTCTTTTCTGATCTTGTCTATTTGGAGTCCTATTTGCTTCTTGTAGTTGTATGGGTTTGTCTATTTTTAGTTTGGTGAAATTTTCATCTATTTTTCTGTTGAAGTTCTGATCAATACTCTTCTCTTGAGATTCTATTCCTTCCTTTATTCCTATGATGTGGAGGTTTGATCTTTTATAGTGTCCCATATTTCCTGGTTGTTCCACTTTTGTGTATTTTTAAAATTTTCATGTTCTTTATTTGAAGTTTTTAGTTGCTCTATGCTACCTTCCAGATCTGATATTCATTGTTCTGCTTCCTCCATTCTACTTCTGTGGCTTTTTCCTTTCCTTTCTTCTTGATTGGATGAGTGTTCTATTTCCTTTTTCATTTTATCCTGTGTTTTCTTTAGTATTTCCATTTCCTTTTTGAGCTTCTCAGTCTCTTCTTGGTGCTCCTTACTTTGTTGGTTGGCTTCCTTTTTTAGTGTTTCTACATCCTTTCAGAGTTCGTTTTTTCTCCCTCTAGTTCTTTCTGGAGTTCATCAATCTCTTCCTTTAGTTCTTTCTGAAGTTTGTCATTGTATCCCTCTAGGTCCTTTTTCAGATTTTCATTCTCTCTCTTTAGTTCTCTTAATTCTTCTTTATTTTCTTTAATTTCTCTGCATAGGTCTGCAATTATTCCTCTAAGATCTGTTCCTTGGGTCACCTCCAGGGGGATCCCATTGTAGCTATCTCCTACAGGTTTGGTAGAGCCTGGTGCTGGATTATCCTGCACCTTTCCCATGTTGTCCCTTAGCATGTTCCTGTCATGTGGGTTTCACTTTTGTGATTCAAATCACAAATGTCTTTTCACTATATTAGCAGCTGGTTTTGCTTGCCTCCTTCTGATGCTTTTTTTTTTCTTTCCTCCTCCTTGTTTATGGAATATTGACTTATCTGGGTTTCAGGCTTTCGATTTTGTTTATATATTGGATATTGGAAGTCTACGTCACTCTTCCCTTCCTGTTCTGAAAGTTCTCTAAAAAAGTCCACTTGGATACTCTCTGATCAATTCCAATTGGGGGGGGTGTATGCCAGCAACCAGAAGTCAATCTACCCTAAAATCTACCTGTCTGAAGTGACTTCCGGGCTCCTGTGCTTCAGGGGCCTGCCTGCACAAAGACACAAAGGCACCTAACCTGGCACCACTGGCTGCAGAAACAAAGGGCAGCTCTGCCCAGACAGCCACCCACTACAAGGGTTTAGATTTGAGACACTTTTCTAGCAACCAGGAGTCAATCTACCCTAAAATCTACCTGTCTGGAATTACTTCTGGGCTCTTTTGCTTCAGGGGCCTGACCACACCCGTTTTGAATGTTTTAAGAATTATTTTATGTGGACAAGTATCTCCCCTGCATGTATGTATGAACAACAGTATCAGTGTGGGCAATATCCTCAGAGGCCAGAGGATGGCATTGGGTTCCCTAGCACTGCAGTTGTACAGAAATCCAAACCCCCTCAAGTGCAGGGGTCACCCTTAACTGCTGAGCCATCTCTAGAACAAACATTTTTACTTTTTATCTATTGTTTGAAAATAACAACTGTAATTGATGATTTTTTCCCTAACTTTATCTCTCAGAATTTTAGAGTGGTGACTCAGATACATTATTACTTTGAAGTGTGCAGGAGTAACTTAAAATTTTATTTGTGA
Organism: Rhizomys pruinosus; assembly: GCA_009823505.1. Taxonomy (NCBI): domain Eukaryota; kingdom Metazoa; phylum Chordata; class Mammalia; order Rodentia; family Spalacidae; genus Rhizomys; species Rhizomys pruinosus. The sequence continues at coordinate 71,772 of VZQC01001486.1, forward strand.
AATCCTATCATATCCATGTTCAACATTAGACTGTTTCTTAAATTCATTGTCTTCCAAAAGGAAGTCTTCCTATTATTTTCATTGGATGTATGTATGCATGCTTTTGTCCTGTAGGTACATGTGAAGCAGCCCCACACATGCAAGTCCATGTGTGATGAAACGAGTCTCAGGTATCATTCCTTATAAACTGTATTAGTCACTTTTCTGTTGCTGTGATAAAACACCACAACCAAAGTAACTTATAAAAGTTCCTTTTGGAACTTTTATTAGAGCTTACAATTGATGGTTCCAGAGAATTAGAGTCCATTGTGGTGGGAGGCATGGTGGCTGGATCTGGAGCAGCAAGCTGAGGGTCACATCTCTCAAAGAGCACAGGAAGCAGAGACAGAGCGGCTGGAGACCACGAGGCTTGTTAAACTCACTAAGCCTGCCCCCAGTGACATACTTCCTCTAGCATGGCCACACCTTCTAAGACCTCCAAAAACAGTGCCACCAACTAGAGACAAATGTCTGAATACTTAAAGCCTATGGCGGACACTCATTCAAACCACCACATTTCACTCCCTGGCTCCCATAGGCTTCTGACCATATAAAATGCAAAATGCATCTAGTCCAACCTTAAAAGTCCCCATAGCCTTTACCAGTTTAATGCCATTCAAAAGTCTACAGTCCAAAGTCTCTTCTGAGACTCAGGCCAATCTCCTAACTGTGAGCTCCTGTAAAATCAAAAGGCAAATTACAAACTCCCAACATACAGTGGAACTGAATACACATTCCCATTCCAAAAGGGAGGAATAGAGGCATAGTGAGGAAATACTGGACCAAAACAAGATTGAAATACAGCAGGGCAAAAACCAAGTCCAGTAGCTCCATGTGTGACTTCTGGGACTTTACTTCCAAAGGGCTTAGATGGCTCAGCTCTTCCAGCTTTGCTTGCAACATACATCTCTTTCTTAGGCCAGTACCATTCCCTGTATGCAGCTTTCCTTGGCAAATATCTCACAGGTCTGGCATCTTGAATGAATGTCTTCTTGGAGTCTCTGCTGCCAACCAGGCTTCACATCCACAGCTTCACACAATGGCCTATCAGGGCCTTCTTTATTCAGGGAGCCCCTGCTGCACTCTACCTGGCCTCTGTGGCTCTCTGAAACCATGGAGGAAGAACTGACGACCCCTTCACTCTTGCAAACTTCATGCCTCTAAAGCCAGCACCATGCAAATGAAATTGTGGAATCTGGCTGCAAGTTTGGGATGGAATCTCTCCTACTTTAACCACATTTGCAATTTTTCTCTGCCCTGGACTTGTTGGAGGATTAGCTGGGTGTGGTCTTGCCCTGAAGGTATTGATTCTGTTGTTTACTTGTAAATCTCGAGGCTGCTCCTTAATCACTTTTTTCTCACCTTTCCCATTGTTTACTTGTAAATATCTAGGCCTCTCCTTAATCACTTTAGTCTCTTTATGAAAGGGAGCCTCTCCTTCACATGCCTTGGCCACACCTTTAATCTTCTTAGTGTACTTTTCAGATCTAAGCTGTACATTCTGCATTTCCTTCTGCCCCATTTGCTTCTTTTCACTGTAGATCTGTATAATATTCACCATTAAAAGCCACACCACCATTTCTACATTAGGCTGTCTTGAAATATCCTCCACCAAAGACGTTAGTCCATTGCTTTTCAACTTAACATCAGGCAAGCATTTGGGCTGTGGGCAAATTGCTGCCAGGCTCTTTATCAAAATATCCCAGTTGCTGCCTAAGTCTTTATTTTCCTCTGGAACTACATTTTTTGCAGCAATGCTTTCTTCCAGGCTTCTACTAGAATGGCCCCTTAAGCTCTGCTTACAGAAGTCAACAACTTTTCTAGCCCAAAGTTCCAAAGTCTTCCACATTTCTCCAAACATCCACATGGTCAGGTTCTTCACAGCCAACAGCCCACTCTCTGGTACCAAATAACTGGAAAGGGTGGCGTGGCTGTTAATGGTGAATATTGTGCAGATGTACAGTGAAAAAAAGTAAATGGGGTAGAAGGAAATGCGGAATGTACAGTTTGGATCTGAAAACTGCACTAGGAAGAGTAAAAGTGGGGCCAAGGCATGTGAAGGAGAGTCTCCCTTTTATAAGGAGACTAAAGTGATTAAGGAGAGGCCTGGAGATTTACAAGTAAACAAAAGAATCAGTACCTTCAGGGCAAGACCACACCCAACTAATCCTCCAACAAGTCCAGGGCAGAGAAAAATTGCAAATGTGGTTAAAGTAGGAGAGAGTCCATCCCGAACTTGCAGCCAGATTCAGCAATTTCATCCACGTGGTGCTGGCTTTAGAGGCATTAAGTTTGCAAGAGTTAAGGGGTCATCAGTTCTTCCTCCACAGTTTCAGAGAACCACAGAGGCTAGGCAGAGTGCAGCAGGGGGTTCCTTGTATAAATAAGGCCCCGATATGCCATTGTGTGAAGCTGTGGATGTGAAGCCTGGTTGGCAGCAGATACCCCAAGAAGACATTCGAGATGCCAGGCCTGTGAGATATTTGCCAAGGAGAGCTGCATACAGGGAGTGGTACCAGCCTAAGAAAGAGATGTATGCTGCAAGCAAAGCTGGAAGAGCTGAGCCATCTTGGAAGCCCTTTGGAAGTAAAGTCCCAGAAGTCACACATGGAGCTACTGGACTTGGTTTTTGCCCTGCTGGTTTTCGGTCTTGTTTTGGTCCAGTATTTTCTCACTATGCCTCTATTCCTCCCTTTTTGGAATGGGAATGTGTATTCAGTTCCACTGTACATTGGGAGTATGTAATTTGTCTTTTTATTTTACAGGAGCTTACAGTTTAGACTTTGGACTGTAGACTTTGAATGGAATTGAAACTGGTAAAGACTATGGGGACTTTTAAGGTTGAACTAAATTCATTTTGCATTTTACATAGTCAGGAACCTATGGGGGCCAGGGAGTGGAATGTGGTGGTTTGAATGAGTGTCCTCAATAGGCTGTAAGTATTCAAACATTTGTCTCCAGTTGGTGACGCTGTTTTGGGAGGTCTTAGAAGGTGTGGTCATGCTGTGGGAGGTATGTCACTGGGGGCAGGCTTAGTGAGTTTAACAAACCTCGTGGTCTCCAGCCACTCTCTCTGCTTCCTGTGCTCATTGGGAGTTGTGACCCTCAGCTTCCTGCTCCAGCTCCAGCCACCATGTCTTCCACTACAATGGAGTCTAATTCCCTGGAACCGTCAATTGTAAACTCAAATAAACTCTTCCTTTTATAAGTTCCTTGGTCATGGTGTTTTATCACAGCAACAGAAAGGTGACTAATACAGCCACCAGGTGGGTGCTGGGAATAGAACCCTGGTCCTCTACAAGAGCAGTTGGTGCTCTTAACTGCTGAGCCATCTCTCTAGCCCCATACTCAAGTCTATTTTACAAGACCAGTGTTTTATCAATTGAGACTGAGCTATCTCCACAGCCCAAGGTCCCCATATCATTAATACTTGAATTAGTATGGTACTTTTGTTATCATTAATGAATCATCATTGTTCATTCACTATTTACTAAAGTCCACACACTGCTCCTGGCTGTGACACATTCGTAGACATCTCAAATACACCTCTGATACTTTTGACATTCGATTACACATGATTTATTTACTTCTAGCTTTGTTAAAATATGTAATTAAAATCACACATATAATTGCACTGCCCCATGTGGTGTTTTATTGACATACATGTGCATAGACAAATGCATATAAATTTGGAAATGATCACATAAACCTAATTAAGATATTCACCATCTCAGATATCTTATTGTGAGAAAATTTAAATCATAGTTTTTAGCAATTAAAAATTTTTTTTGTCTTCTTGAGACAGGGTCTCCCTTTAGTCCTAGCTGGCCTGGAGCTTGCTCTGTAGACCAGGATTGCTTTGAACTCACAGAGTTTTGCCTGCTCCTGCCTCCCATGTGCTGGGATTACAGGCATGAGTCACCTCACCTGGCAATTTTAAAATATTTTATTCATTATTTTTATTTTATGTGTATGAGTGCATTGTCTGCATATTTATAAGTGCACCATGTTGTACAATGTCCACAGAGGTGAAAAGAGGGCATAGGATTCAATGGATGATTGTTAGCTGCATTGTAGGTGCTGGGAATCGAACCTGGGTCCTCTGCAATAGTATTCAGTACTCTTAACCACTGAGAAATCTCTCCAACCCAAGTTTTAAGCACGTTTAAAGCATGCAATAATTAGCTATAGTCACCATGCACATGGATAGATTTGCTTTTTAAGATTTAATAGTATTAAAATCCAGTACTCACCACTGATCTTTTTAGATTTTCCCTATTGGTTAAAAACCAGTCTTCATAGATTGAGTATTTCTAAACATTGGTCTACTTTTCTCTTTCTTTTTTTTTTTATTTCTGCATGTGTATGAATGTACTCTCTGCATGCAGGTTTGTGCACCCATGTTGTGCAATGCCGCGGAGGTCAGAAGAGGTTGTCGGATTCCCCTGGAACTGGAGTTCTCCTGGAATTGGAGTTTCATTCGGTTCTCAGCCACCATGTGGGTACTGGGGATCGAACCCGGGTCCTCTGTAACAGCGGTTGGCGCTCTTAACTGCTAGGCCATCTCTCCAGCCCCTACTTTTCTCTTTCTTATCAAATGTGTTGCCACACACTCATCTGGACTTATATCTCATTTCTTATTATTTTTTATCTCCTCTTAGTTGTAGATTTTATGTTTTTATATTATCTCTCTTTTTGTAAGTCTGGATAAAGTTTTATCTCTATTGTTGTTTGTTTGTTTGCAGAGTCTGTTGGAAATCTGAGACCTCAGGTTTCTGGGATTGGATTCCTTTGATCCTCCATCCACAAGTCCAGCCCCCGTGGCCTGAACCTTTCTGGAAAGAACTGAAGCTGGGATGCAGTATTAAGGTGGGACTAGGGACTGCATCTATGGAGAATGCCACTTCACTGGGTCTCTTGGTTGGAACTGGGGACAGCAGATATTATCCAGGGAGCTGGGGTTTAGAAGGCTGCTGGGTCCAAGCTCTACCTCTGGTTCAGCATATCTCTCTCAGCTTTGCTGGAGGTATTCGGTACATAGGTAGTTGCTATGTTTATACTCTTAGTTAGATGTCACACAGGGCATGGTGGCATATGCGCTGGGTGTGGTGGTACAAGCCTTTAATCCTAGCACTTGGGAGGCAGAGGCAGGAAGATCTCTGTGATTTCAAGGCCAGCCTGATCTACATAGTGAGTTCCAGGAAAGCCAAAGATATAGGGAGACCCTGTCTCAAAAAGACTGAAACAAAACAAAACAAAACAAAACAAAATAGATGTCACATTTGCTTATATTCATGAATTCATCACCTTAGCAAAATGCCTAGGTTTTAAGAGGTCCTGTGACATCCTGATATTCTAGTATACAATAATTCATAAGTATTGCATTACATGCAATAAGCTTGGTCATGTTTTACTTACTGATCCACTGAGACTTTTGTCTCTGTAATTTGAAGTTCTTTAACTTAAGTCTGAAGGGGTTTCACTGTGTATTTTTTACTGAGTTCCTGTGCATTTCATATAAAAGAGCTTAATCAAATATATGCCCCTACGCATCATTTTACTTGCAAAGGAAAATATTTTAATGAAAAAAATTACCACTGTATTCAATGCTTATGAACCTGCAAAGGTTAAAGGATTTCTATGTTCTTTCCTCCTGCTTTTCATTCTGGCTCTCTTCATCTCCAAACTGAATCAAATGTATTTTCCTTGAGAAAATTATGCTGTATCTGCACTTAGCTTTTAAAAGTATCTCAGTTAAATAAATGAATAGATGGAAACTATATGTTGTACTTAAAATGCATGTTTTAAACTGAAATTAATATTTCATACCTTTACAGGCAATTTAGTGTAAGAACTAAAGTTTGTACTAGATTTGATTTTCTGATGTATAAAATTTTTAGTTTAATATTCATTCATTCCTCTTCAAACTAAAATATAATCAAATAAACATCGCTCATTTTTATGATAAACTTAAATAATACAAAGATATTCATCAGATGTATTTCATAGCTGTACTGAAAATGACAGTTTTGCAAGTAAAATACAATGTTGCATATAAATTATATTACTGCTTATGGTTTATTTGAAATATTCATTTTGTAAACACGATATACAGTGTAGGGAAATGACAATATTATAATTGAACTTCTATGAAAAATCTTACTTGTGTAATTTTTAGATGAAATCAATCTTATATGAATTTTTCTGGGGTCAGAGAAACTAATATGTGTATCTTCTTTCTTATTCTAATAAGTGCATTATATAAGTGATTACTGTCATTTCTAGATTTCACATTAATCAATAATGTAGTTAAAATATAGCAATTTCAAATAAATACATTTTATTTTTCATAGATTGCAACATGCTACATGTAAGCTTATAAGAATTTTATGTTGTAAGGTATCTACTTGATTTATAAAAAAAATTTTTTTTCTCTATGTGTATGAATGTACTGTCTGCATGCAGGTCTGTGCACTCATGTCGTGCAATGCCGCGGAGGTCAGAAGAGGGTGTCAGATTCCCCTGGACCTGGCGTTCTCCTGGAATCGGAGTTTCAGACGGTTCTCAGCGCCATGTGTGTGCTGGGGATCGAACCCGGGTCCCTTGCAAGAGCAGTCGGCACTCTTAACTGCTAGGCCATCTCTCCAGCCCCGATATCTATTAGATTTTTACATATTGTGATTAAACAATACGTAATCAGATAATTATGGGAAATAAAATGTACGAAATACTATAAATCTGAAAATTGATGGAAGGCTTAACATTATAGAAACTTTCATTGTTACTTAAATTAGTTTTATCATTAATGATGCTGTAAAACAATGAAAACATAACCATAAAGATGTCTTTATGTGAGTAATAGACTACAGTGAACCTGAGGGCCAAAAATATGACTTTGAGAAGAAATATGATTAGAGTGTGCTGAGACCTTGAAAGGAAGACAAATTAAAAAGGATTTTCATTACTTCTTTGCTTTCCATTAACATTCCTTTTTGGGAAGGAAACACGACTTTCCAGGTGATGGGCATGTAAGAATCATCCATATGTGATTAGAACATGTTAATTTTTCTCAATTCAGTAACTCAGATTGTACTAGCAGGATAAGTGCTTTGAATTAATTCACAGCCTTTTAAAAGAAAATATCTAGAGAAACACAAATGAGAAAAGAACTAAACGCAGCCTAGATTATAAAGAATTTCTTTATGCTTTAGAAAAACAATAAATCTTGTATTAATCTTCTAGTATTTTTTAGTTTGTGTAATGTTTTACAAGTAAAATGTCTAGGTGATCCAAATATTCTTACTTTGGAGCATTTATATTTCCAAGTAAATGGAACTGGAAAGAGAATAAATTTAGTTTGGAGGAACAGTAACATTGTATGTGGAACCAGAAGAACAGAGAGATAATATATCTGATCTAGATTTTGAAAAAGGATGGTTCATGATTTCTTAACATATGTGAGAAACAATTACCACCACAGCCTTTTACTAATCCATAAAGAGATGGAAGCAAAAGAAATGGTATAATAATAAAAGAATAATTTATGACAAGATTCAATATTGATAATAGTCCTTGATATCAATAAGGTATGACCCTCATTGAGTTTATTATCTAGTGAAATATAAGGAACTCAGGGTACATTATGGGAAATAAAACCATAGTACTTATAATTGAGATCAGTCTTCATTTATTTAATAATATGGTATTCAGGGAGAAAGGAAATTAGATACAGAATGGTGTCCACAGTTCAGATTCTTAATACAAACACACTGTAAGCTTTAAGATTGGCTTTGTTATAAGACATCTCCTATTTCTAGAGTTTTGTTCAGTCCATTCCCTTAGAAGAGCCTAGTACTCAGGTAGTAATTTGGTAATGAAGACAGGACTTGTGGTATTAGTATGAGTTTTACATACATATATTAGGAAACTATAGAACAAATTCAAAATTAATACACAGAACCCATATTTGTAAGAGTCAAATTTCTACTAAAGTGTCAATGTTCTTGCTTACCAGGGTTTTCTTTCTTTAACCGCTAAATGTTGGATCTATGTGAGTTGATTTCCATATCATTTATTTTTATGCTATCCCACTGAGAATCAGAAGCAGCAAAAGAATTCTGTGACCTAGAATTTGATTTATTTGATATGATCCTCTCAGCATATAGATGAAACAAAAATCACTTACTGAAATTTATATTGTAGAATAGTAAAATAGGCCAGAGACAAGCTCATTAGTTGAAACATGTTTTTTAACAGATGAAAAAATACAGTGTATGTAAGGACATGAATAATGCCAAAATTGCTTATGAAAGTAAATGGGTTTACTTGTAATGAATTTGTTTCTATTTAGCTTTCAAATGAAATATGAATTACTTGTTAACAGAATACAATTTTCAAGATAAAATGGACTTAGATTTATATCTTATACTAAAAATAATTGAACTGAAAATTTTCTTTTTCTTCAATGAAGAATATATTGTAAATGACAGGGGCTCCTATCCTTCACTAGTTACTTCTGTATTGAAAATCCTTAAATAAATATAGCATGCATTTCTAACATATTATGATAGTGTGGTGGTTTAAATGAGACATGTCTCCCATAGGCTCACGTATTTGAACACTTGGTCTCCAGTTATAGGCACTGTTGGAAAGAATATGGTGCTTTCAGGAGGTTGAGCCTTGCTGGGTGTGGACCTAGAGGGTTTTATAGTCTTGTTCTCTTTCTCTCTCTCTCTCTCTCTCTCTCTCTCTCTCTCTCTCTCTCTCTCTCTCCTTTGCAGATAAAATACTACTATGGCATGCCTTCTCTGCCATGATCAACCCTGTCCTTCTGAACCTGAAAGCTAAAATGAATGTTTAATTCCTTACATTGCTTTGGTATTTTATCACAGAAACATAGAAGTAATTTAAGTAAGCATCCATGCCTTCTCTTCAAATATCCCTAAGATACTTAGTCATACTTATAAATTTCATGACTACAGTCAATTTGGTTTTTTTTTAGAAATAATTGCTTAGTTATACACTTATTTTACTTTTATTTTATTTTTAAGGATGTTATTGGAAGTGTACACAATTATCTCAATGTAGAACATAAAGACTTTCATTTTACCTAGACATCAATAAAAATGCAGATGTTGTTTAACAGAAAACTGGGCAGGTTATAAATGTCATTCTATATTAATAAAACCATTCTTGATAGGTTAACAACTTTCTTCCCTTTTCATAAAATCTATTTGTCAAATGTTCTTTCTCTTGAGAATCAGAAAACCAAAGTCAGCAAAAACGGAACTCTGATCTAAATGGTTCTAGAATACCAGGACTAGGAAAACATCAATGACTATTTTAATGCTGAGTGAGTGAAAGTTGCAATAGTTACAATTATAATGTATTTATTTGTAAGCAAACAATAAGAGGCTCCATCTGAAGCTATGAAAGGGCCAGTGTTAGCCTTCATTTATGGGGAACAGAGAAAACTAACTGATACATTGAAGAAAAGACATGGGACAGAACAGCAGGGCAAGAACTACTAAATCGAATTAAAGGCACAAAGGCCAGTACTTGTGAGAAAATCTTCTACACTGAAGAATGTGTGGAAATACCCAATGCATTGTTGAAATTCCTATTAAGAACTGTTAAAGTATGAGGAAACTGTCCACATATTAGAATTTCCAAAGAAATAGCTCACTCATCAGTATTAGCTGCTTGTCTTATTAGTATATTTTTACTACCGGGTAGGAAGCAACTTTATGAAGAAAGGATTTATTTTGGTTATGAGATTGATGATACAGTAAAATCATGGGAAATGAATGAGAGAATTCATCTTGGAAGACCAGGATACAGAGAAGGTAGAGCAGATACTGAGGCTTGTTACAAAACCCCAGTCCTGCCTTCTGCAGCTTTTCCACAGCTCCTAAAGTGTCTGCAAACTCTCAAAATAAGATAAAGTGTGGGGTTGGAGAGATGGCCTAGCGGTTAGGAGCGCCGACCGCTCTTACAGAGGACCGGGGTTCGATCCCCAGCACCCACATGGCTGCTGAGAGCCATCTGAGACTCCAATTCCAGGAGAGCTCCAGTTCCAGGGGAATCCGAGACCCTCTTCTGACCTCCGCGGCATTGCACGACACGGGTGCACAGACCTGCATGCAGACAGTACATTCAAACACATACAGAAATAAATAAAATTAAAAAAAATTAAAAAAAAATAAGATAAAGTGCTAAAAAATAAAAGCCTGTTGGGCACAGTTTACATCCAAACCATAAGACCCTACGACAAATCAATGTCGATTTTTTCACCTTCACTTTGCCCTGTGGTTCTGCTTCCACACACTGCTACGAGTTAGATTCTGCAGTGCATATTCTACAGTATATGCCTAATTAAGCAAATCCTGATTTTGCAAGACCCTACTTAGAAAAACCTACTTGGGTCTGCAAAGAATGGTTGGGTATATTGTGCATCTGATGATAGAGAGCTTCAGTTATCAGCTTGCCACACCCAGGTGGAGGGAGCCTCAATTGAGGAACTTTGTCCATTGGAGTGGGCTGTGGCTTTGTCTATGGAGCATTTTCTTGATTGTTGGGTGAAATGGGAGGGCCCAGTCCACTGTGGGAGGGGACATCCCAGGGCAGGTGATCCTGTGTTGTATAAGAAAGCAGGTTGAGGGGCTGGAGAGATGGCCTACCGGTTAAGGGTGCTGAGTGCTCTTGCAGAAGACCCGAGTTCGATCACCAGCACCCATATGGCGGCTGAAAACAATCTTTAACTCCAGCTCCAGGGGAATCCTACACCCTCTTCTGACCTCCGAGGCATTGCACAACACGGGTGCACAAACCTACATGCAGACAGTACATTCATACACATGGGAAAATAAATAAAATTTAAAAAATTTTAAATAAAAGAAAGCAGGTTGAGCAATGGCCAGAGGAGCAAAACAATAAGAAGGGTTTTTCCATGATCTGTGCTTCAGCTCCTGTCTCCAGATTCCTGCCCTGAGTTCCACCTGTCCTGAGTTCCTGCCCTGACTTCACTCTGTGATGAACTGTGATCTGGGAGATCTTGGGATTCCATCCCAAGTTGTTTTGGGTTAGTGTTTCTCTCGTAGCAACTGAAAGCAAACCAGAACATTTATAAAACATTATTTGCAAATATGGTATGCAGAAGGAAGATTGGGTACTAGTTTATGGTATGCTCATTTTTTTTTAATAAATGTGTGCTGCTTTCCCCGCTTGGTTTGTAAACAATGAATGTCCGATGGGGAAAATGGATTTTTAGCACTATTTGGATTTTCCAGAATTTGGTACTCTTCAAAAGTACACACGGAGCCTATTATTAAGAGCTTTTTAAGACATGCCAGGAACGGGTTCAGATCATTAGATGTAGCCCACATTCTGCAGAATGGGAAGCCAACTATCAGACTTAATAAGAGTAAAGTATGGTAATTGACATACTTCTAATACATGCAGGAATGATCTTCAGAACGTCCATTTATGAGAGACATCAAGTTTATCTCTTCAGGAGTTGCTGTCCTACCAGAAAGACAATAAGTGCACATTTGGACTAACAGTTGGCATTGGTCTAAATAGTTCTTGTGCTCAGCTTTGGCATAATACCTCTTTGGAGGATTTGAGGACCGTGTTCATCTTGTTATATTACTATACTGCTTTCTCACAGGAAGAAGTTATATATCCATCCTCACTCTTTCACTACAACTATATACATGTTGTAATAGTTAAGTATATTCACAGATAACATGCATATTTAAATTCATCAGAAGTAAAGATCTAATTATTATAAGTGAATTATATTCAGAAAAGAGTTCCCATGGACAAATGTAACAAATAGGAAAATGGAGGGATAATCTCAGCCAGGTGAGTTTAACATTACTTTCATCAAGTATTTACACTCAGAATGGAGATCCAAAGAATGTGTAAGACCTTATTTTTAAATACTTGCTATCTAAAATAATATATAAATGTAAGCAAATGGTCCCAGTTCAATATACCTGTTGTAAAAGAATAATGGATAATGAATGTGTTGCTTGGTTATAAATTCATTAAGGTGCCAATCCAGTTCCAGTCATAGTTCCAAAATAAGGAAAAAAAACTCATTCTCTTTGTTTCTTTTTTTTTTTTCTTTAGTAATTGTTGTGCCAAAAACTTTCTTGACTATCTGAAAAGTGAAAACAGTTCTGTTACTTCCTAACATAAACTGTACTGCAATAAAGAGAAGTTAGATATTGGAATAGCAAGCTCAAGATAACTGCTCTTCAAAGACCACAGACGACATGCCAAACAGCTCTCCAGGCTGCTCCCTTTTCTCCTTCCTGATATATCAGAGGAACTGAAATCAGACCCTCTTACAAACTGAGCCACTGCTTCCTCCAGTTCAGTCTCTCTACTTTCTCTCTCCAAAACAGCCTTCGGCAGATGCAGGATATCCTGTGCTGTATTTCTATAATATCCCAAAGAAAATTAGATATTTTCTCCTACACCTTTTTAGTGAATCATTCTTTTTATTGTATTTTTCTGGGATTTGGGGCAAAACATATAAAGGCAATTTAATTTCATAACATTTTATACTATAACATATTGAAGAAACCCAGGGCCTCTTTTCAGATTTATTGGATTAAGTGGGGATGGATAATAGCAAGATGAGTCACAACAGGCAGCCAAATTGCTTCAGGTTTATCATTATAATTGTTTTCTCTTTTGTTCTTCTCATCTGACATTTTTCGACAAATATTTTGACCTAAAATATTATGAAATTGTTTACTGACAAACTTTCAATCCAAGAAATAAGTCTTTCTGGTGCTAGCTTTATTTTTATGTGGAAAAGTTGATTTGATGGGGCTGGAGAGATGGCCTAGTGGTTAAGAGAGCTCCGATTGCTCTTGCAGAGCACCCACATGGCGGCTGAGAATCGTCTTTGACTCCAGTTCCAGGGGAATCCGATGCCCTCTTCTGACCTCCGCGGCATTGCACAACACGGATGCACAGAACTACAATCAGAAAATATGTTCATACACATACAAAAATAAATAAAATTTAAAAAGTTGATTTGTTCACTCAGATACCTTTCAGAACTTAATAACTATTTCTCAAGAGATTTTTCACCGATTAGAAAATAAAATATGTCATGGAGCATCATGGAAGACAAGGCAGAAAGAGTGCAAGTGGCAGAGGATGGGGAGTCATGCTATGAAATGCTATCTTCTAGACCAAACATGGTTATTGCTCTCATGAACTCACAGCAGCAGTGTTTACATCACAGGACCTATGAACAGAAAATCAAGCCAGTCAGCATTCTTCCATAACTGAGGTAAGTGATCTCCAGGTTCCACGGATTGTTGCTGATGAGGTAGAATCATTTTTCTGAGGATGTTTCCCCTGGTTGGGACCCATGCTCCAGTGGCTGGGCCCATACCTATGCACACGTGGGCAGGAATAAAGACTTATTGTGTTATCAAAGACAAAAAACAAAGACAGAAAACAGCACATGAAGTTGGGAAGTGAACATGTGGAACATTCGGAAGAATTTGATGGGGATGAAGAGAAGCAGATATGTTCAAACATGCATAAACTTATCTAAAATAAAGAAAAAATATCTATTTATTTGAGCAATATATTCTCCCCATATTGCAGTTTATACAAAGTGTATACTTTGAGTAATATCTACAAGAGAATAGTACCCATTGCAGTAAGTCTGATCCCCAGGGTATAAAAAATTAGAGTGATCAGAAATCATATACATTAAAAAGTACTATTTATAAATTATATCTTTAACCTCATCAATTAAAATTTAATCAAACAGGCATATTGTCACATTTCCACCTCTAAATATATATGTTGATATTTGGGGAACAGATATTGCATGGTAAAAACATTACCTCCCTCTTTTTCTGCTAAGGATAAAATATAAGTTATGAGTTTTAGCCTATAGGTGACTTACACAGCAGTTCAATGCAAAAAAAATAACTTTTAATAAACTTTTGAGCCTGTTCTTGTTTTCCCAAGGTACAATATAGATGTTATTTATAGTTTCACTGAAAAAGCTATTGGTGAATTTTCAGCATTTCATATAACCAGCTTTCTGCTTGGGAGGCCAACATTATATTCCAGAACTGACTAAGAATTTGTCTGTGACAGCAAGATTTTTAAAGGGGAGAAAAATCTTTCTGAGAAATCCATAATTAAGCAATAGCAGAGCTGGTATGAAGCCAATTGCAGTTTTGTGAAATAAACGTTTTTACTATGTCTACTAAGAACATATTTCTTCAGAGTTGAGCAAAATCCAAGCTACCAAGTCAAGCAAAAATCTCCAGTAAGTTCCTCATTAATTAACATATGAATTTCCTTCAAAGAATAAATAAAGCAGCTCTTATCCAGCAGGCACTGTGATACACAGAAGTATGTACTATCATTCATTTGATTTTATTTAGAAACTACTTACCCTATTCATTATGCTTGCCTTTCAAACATTATGCATTTTCTACCTGGGCTGCTGTATCTAATTAGTCCATGACATTTATAAAACTGAGAACTATCTGGAAACATATCTTGAAAAAAAATCTTCCAGTCATCTTGCTCCATTCAATGCATTTTCAGACTTCCTTTATATTAAGTTGTGTCCATGGCAACCTAGAACAAAGATATATCCACCTCTCCTTTTAGTTATAAATGAACAAAACACTCATTCTGGCCAATGGGTTTTTGTCATACCCATCTTGACTTATATCTAGGATGTTTTCACCAAAAGAGAATTCAGGGCATGTTCTGGTCTTTCCTCCTGATGGTGGCTGTAAGTTTCACATGGTAACTGTCCCTCTGCCATCATATCGGATCAGGATTTGAAAGATAGAGACTGTGTGGACATCTAATAGCAGGCATGTCTGGTCTTTACACATTCACATATGGGCCTATTCTGGAAGATCATCTACAAACATCTGTTATGTTCAAATAAAAGATCAGCCTAAGCCTCTTAAAAGACAGTATCATGTTCTGAATTTCTCAGGGTCAGAGTTGCTGCATCTTGCTCCTTCTTGCATCTTTCTTTCCCAGCCCCCATTTTAATTGAAAATAATGGTATAACAAATTTAACAGAAATTGTTGATCTCTTCCACTATCTTCTCCTTTCAAATAGGATCAATGTCCTTAGAGTTAACATGCCTTCTGCTTTTATTATATTTTTGCTCCTGTAGGTTTATTTTAAACTAGGTGTAGTATATCCTTTCTCTGTTTCTAAAATTGGAATTCTAAGGATGGTGGAAGAAGCTTGTGAGATGATAATGCCCCAGAAAAACTTTGTCTTAGAGTCTAGTTTTGGTTTTGGTTTTTTGGTTTTTTGTTTGTTTTTTTTGGGGGGGTGGTCAAGGATAGTGTCTCTCTATGGACTTTTGGATTTCACGTAATAATTCATCATACTAATTGCTCAATGGAGGAAGAAAAATAAATATTTTGAGATTTCCTGTATAGAAACTAATATGATTTAGGTTATGAACTAAAATTTTTCACTGAAAATTACCATAAGAAAAACACTAATATACTGGACATCTGATTAAAGAATTGTATCAACATTTTGAAACAAAAAACTAATTCAGAAAGGGTATGGTATTAAGAAAGATTGGAAAGAACTTTACATTAAGTGATGAATCTAAAGAATAGAAGAAACCAAATGGGAAACTTCAAAATAGTAGAAGGGAGCCTGATCTACAGAGCAAGTTACAAGGCAGCTGGGGTTACAGAGACACTCCATCTAAAGCAAGAAAAGGGAGGAAAGTTTTTTTTTAATAAAATACTTTTATTGATGATTTGTGTATTTCATACATTATCTTTCAGTCCAATTTAGATACATTCCCCTTTCCTTCCCCCCCCCACTCCACCCCAGTTCATGCATTCTGCCATACATGTCTTGCATCTTTCTCTCAGTCTTTCCAAAGATTTTCACTGCAGAGGCTTATTGTTTGGGGAAGAATTTAACTTCATCAGTCAGTTCTTTGACCCAGTCTTTATGTTGTTGTTGTTCCCTTCCCTTTGTATTGTTCCAACATATGCCTATACAACCATCACATATGTGTCAAAATCATGACCTCTAAGAAGTAAATAAATAATCACATTGGCTTCCTAGCTGAATCTCACTGCTTGACCTACAAAAATGAAGACCATGTCATTGTTGCAGAAAGCCACTACATTCTCAGTTAATTTGTTAACAAAGCAATAGACTTCACACATTAAATTTCTGCAGTGTATATAGTTATTTTGTAATGAGAGGAATGAAAAGCTGAAACAATAAGATGATACAGAAAAGAAAGAACATTCATTCCCAGTGCCTTAAGGAGGCCATCCATTATGAAACTAATCATCAGTCTTTCAGAGAAAAGTCTGTTCTAAAGGGAGTTCAAACCAGAATTCACTTGCTGATCATTGGTGAGAAGAGGGAACACTACCTCTTAGGCAATGTGAAGCAACAAAATATATTTCAGCAGATTTTTAATAGGAGTGGGAAGAAATAACATGTGTCATGTAACTGAGTCTCAATGGAAATGAAAAAAAAAAAAGATGATAGGAAGACTTGTGAATACTCAGCCGTTCCATTAGCAGCAAATCAGAATGAAAGCTGCACTTGCTTTTTAATCAAGTTCGTCTGTTCTATAAAGATCTTTTTTTTCCCAAGACTAAATAAGGACACATGGGACATAAAGAATTTTCACAAAATGATCCTTACCACTGATCTCAACCTAAAACCTGAAACCTTGAAGGTGATAGAAGAAAAAGTCGGCAGCAACCTACAAGACATAGGTGTAGGAAAAGACTTTTTATTCTTTTATTTTATTTATTTTTTTTATTTTTATTGATGCTTTGTGTATTTCATACATCATTTTCCAATTCAGTTCAGGCATATATCCCCTTCCCTTCCCCCCCACCCCACCCCTACCCATCGCAGATCGTGCATTCTGCCATAAGTTTTCTGCATCTTTCTCTGCTTTTTGTTTTGTTTTGTTTTCAATTTTTTTAACAAATAGTGGAGATAGATTTGTGAGTGACAAGCACCTTCATGTAAAACCAATTTTGCCAAGCAGTTGTGCCCACCCACACAACTCATGGGGCCCACCATCCAGCGGGGGGAGAGCATGTTGTCAATCAAGTTCAATCAAGTTTGATCAAATGAGTGTCCAGTCCCTACGTATTATTGTAGTATTTCACCATTAACCCCAATCGAGGCCCTTACATTCTATCACGCTCCCTCTTCCCGCAGATTGGGTTCCCTAGGCTTAGAAATGGGCAAGGTGGATGACAAGAAACACTCTACTTTCTCTGAGCTGATGTCGTTTGTCTCTAGATCAGTTCTGGCTGTTTTTTCTTTCATTGGGCTGCCAGCTTTCAATGCTAACCTTTCGATCCTACTAATGAAGCACTAGTGCAATTGATATTTAGGTATTTACACAGTGACTATATAATATCGCCTTTCGATCGACTAATGAAGCACACACAATTAGATATATGGGTATTTAAACAGTACTAATTAGTTTATGTAGGTTACTTGGTAAATAGACAACAGATGTTGGATGGTATGTCTTCATATCTACATTTTTTCTTCTGTTATTAGTTTATGGAAGGGTCTTCATGTGGTATTATTCATCTCCTACCATCTAGAGGATGTAAGCTTGTGACATCAGCCGTGGTTATTTCCTCCAGGAGAGAGCCAATAGCAAATTAGATTGGGGATATCAGACATATTGGCTGCCCACAGAAGGATTGATCTCCCCTGTCGCATTGAAGGGAAAGAAATGCCCATAATTGCTAGGCAGACATCAGGCCCCTGTGGATCCGTACTAGTAACAACTATTTTTTAATGATTCCTAACAAAGCTTACCTTCTGGTACTGCAAAGTTTAATACAAGAACCCTTTCTTAACTCCCCCCCCCTAAATAAAAGAAATAAAGGATGGTGATGAGGTCGTTCTCCAGCTGTAGATTGGAGCCAGCTGTTATAGAGGTATTCTCTTGTAAAATCAGTAAAACTGCCTTCTTTAATTGACTAATGGACATAGAAACTGTGAAAAGGATTATTCTCTATTCAGAACCAAATATAATGCTAAAGTCTCCTTAAGCTATGCACTTAAACAAAATATATTAATACAGGAGCTCTGACATCAACAATGGATTATTCTACCAAGGAGATGTTGGCCAGGGGATCCAAGCCCCCACAAAAGGTAAAGGCTCCTTGCCTCCAAACTGGGATATCTGCAGGAAGAGAGGCGATAAGGCCCTGCTGTTGAAGACCTGATATAAACATGGGAAAGATGTATGGAGACCGCACTTGCAAGTATACAGATGGTCTCTGGGATGCCAGAGAGTGTTACCAAAGACCACTAAACCAATAAAGCAAATATAGGTCTCCTTGAGTCAAGCAAGACTCCTCCGTCAGCACCAGCTACACCTCATCTGCCTGGAAAAGACTTTTAAAATCAAACAGCAGCTGCACAGGAAATAAGGACAACAGCTGACAAGTGGACCTCATCAAACTCAAAAGCTTTTGTACAGCAAAAGAAACAATCAAGGAAATGAAGAGAAAACCCACAGAGCGGGAGGAAACCTTCACCACTGATACATCAGACAAAGCATTAACGTCCAGAATATATAAGCTACTTAAAAAAAACAAATAAATAAGAAAACAAATGACCTACTAGAAAGATGGAGTAAAGAGCTGAACAGAGACTTCACCAGTGAGGAAGTAAATATGTCTGAGAAACATCTTAAAATGTGTTCAACATCATTAATAATTAAGGAAATTCAAATTAAAACCATACTAAGGTATCATCTTACTCCAATAAGACTAGCCAAGATCAAGAAAACAAAGGACACCAAATGCTGGAGAGGTTGTGGGGAAAAGGGAACACTCATCCACTGCTGGTGGGAATATACTGATACAACCACTCTGGAAAGCAGTGTGGAGAACCCTTAAAAAACTCAAAATGAGCCTACCACCTGACCCAGCCATACCACTCCTGGGTATATACCCACAAGACACATCCTACCGCAAAGATACATGCACAGCTATGTTTATTGCAGCTCTCTTCACAATAGCAAAGAGCTGGAACCAACACAAATGCCCCTCAACAGAGACTGGCTAACAAAAATGTGGTATATCTACACAATGTAGTTCTATGCAGCAGCAAAGAAAGATGACATCATGAGCTTTGCTGGTAAATGGATGGAAGTTGAAGCAATCATACTAAGTGAAGTAACACAGTCCCAGAAAAAAAAAAAAAAGGCGAATGGTCTCTCTCATTTGTGGATGCTAACTCCAAATCCCCAATTGGCAGGCAAACTGAGCAAAACTTCATTATTATATTTCATTGTACCTGAAAGCAACTGTGCTATTACAATGTGAATCTGTAAATGGGCTCTAGAATTTTCCTACCACTCATACTCACACATTGTAATAACCATATATAGATGGAGGATATGTAGTCACATTCTAAAATAGGAATGTAAAGTTACACGACTTTGTACCTGCATGCAAATTTACTGTTAAAATGTGAATCTCCAAATGTGTTTAGGAATCAACCTATAGTTTATTTTCAGAATTTTAAATTTTGACTTGTGTGTGGAGTGTATATATGCATATTTTGGAATAATATAAAAAATTAAAAAAAAAAGAAATCGGAATGAAATCATAGCAGTAAATCTCAGCCAAGACTGTCATGGTGGTAAGGAAAGTTTTTTAAGAGTTCTCCACACTGCTCTCATAGGGGATATACAAGCTTGCAATTCCACCAGAAGTAAATGAGTGTTCCCTTTTTCCCATTTATTCTATTAATATTTCCTCAATTATTCTATTAATCTTAGCCAGACTTACAATGGTAAGATGAAATCTTAAACTGGTTTTAATTTGCATTTCCCTAATTACTAATGATGTTGACTATATTTTAAGATGTTTCTTAGTTGTCTTTATTTCTTCTGTTGAGAACTCTCTGTTTATATCCTTAGTCCTTCTTTTAATTGGGTTACCTGTTTTCTTGATTCTTTGTTATTGAGTTCTTTATATATTCTGGATGTTAAACCTCTGTCAAATGTGTTCCTGGTAAAGATTTTCTCCGACTCTGCATGTTTTCTCTTCACTTCTTTGATTGTTTCTTTTGTTGTAGAGAAGCAGTTTAGTTTAATGAGGTCCCACTAGTTGCTTGTTGACCTTAATACCTGGGCAACTACAGTCTGATTTAGAAAGTCCTGTCCTACATCTGTATCATGTAGGTTACTGTCATTGTATTCTTCTAATAGCTACAGAATTTCAGGCTTCACATTGAGGTATTTGATCTACTTAGAGTTGACTTTTGTGCAAGGTAAAAGTTAATAGTTTAGTTTTATTCTTCCATAGGTGGTGATCCGGTTTTAGTAGCACCATTTGAAGATGCTGTCTTTCCTCCAGTGGCCCCTTTATCAAATATCAGGTGGGTGAAATTGCATGTACTCAACCTTGGATCTTCAATTATGTTCAATTGATAGATGGGTCTATTTTTGTGCCAGTTTTTCTAACTATAACTATAACCAGTTTTATAACTATAGCTCTGTAATATAGATTGAAATCTGGTACGATAAACCCCTCTGCATTGCTCTTTGTGCTCTGGTTTACTTTGGATGTTCAGTGTCTTTTGAGTTTTCATAAGAATTTTAGTGTTTTCTTTCTAAGTCTGTGAAGAATGTCATGGGTATTTTGATTAGGATTACATTGAATCTATATATTACCTTTGGTATGATTGTAATTTTCACAATACTAGTTCTTCCAAATGATGAGCATGGGAGGAATGTCCATCTTCTGGTGTCTTCTTCAATTCAATCTCTTTGTTTAAAGACACAAAATTTTTATTGTAGAGCTCTTTAATGTATTTGGTCAGATTTATTTCAAGATATTTAATTTTTAGGCTATTGAGAATGGGAGGATTTCTGCGTACTCTTTATTCAATTGTTATTGGTATACAGAAATGCTACTGATTTTTATAGATAAATTTTATAACCTGCCACTTTACAGAAAGTGTTAATCATTTCTAGGACATTGCAGATGGAATGTTTGGTATCTTTTTTTAATTTAATTTAATTTAATTTAATTTAATTTAATTTAATTTAATTTAAGTGTATGAATGTACTGTCTGCATGTAGGTCTGTGCACCCATGTTGTGCAATGCCGCGGAGGTCAGAAGAGGGTGTTGGATTCCCCTGGAACTGGAGTTCTCCTGGAATCGGAGTTACAGACGGTGGTTCTCAGCCACCATGTGGGTGCTGGGGATCGAACCTGGGTCCTCTGCAAGAGCAGTCGGTGCTCTTAACCGCTAGGCCATCTCTCCAGCCCCCATGTTTGGCATCTTTTATGTGTATCATATCATCTGCAAAAGGGATAAGTTTTCTGCTTAGTACCTGTTTAATATTTTTCTCTTTTCTTATTGTACTAGCAAGAGTTTAAACACAATATTAAAAAGGAGTAAAGATAGTGGATAGCCTTGTTGGGTTCCTGATTTTAAGGAGATTGCTTCCATTTTGTCTCTAACTCTAACTATTTTTAAACAAAATAATTTGTTTGGAATATCATTGAATTACATTAATTATAAATTGACATTATTCTCTGTATTGCACATACAGGTTTGCAAACCTATTTGTTCATTCCATAGATTGGGTGATTTTTAATGTTGTCAGCTACAGAGGAGACAATCCTCTGGACATGTCTTTAGGATATTTTATAGACTGGGTTAATTGCTGCAGGGTGCCCCACCCTAACTGGGCTGAATACTGGACAGAATAGAGGAGAAAGTCAGCTGAGCCCCAGTGTTCTCTCTGATTCCTGGCTGTGGGATAGTGTGACTCAGTGCCTGAGACCCCAGCTGGCAGGCACCCTGACTGTGAAGGACTGTGACCCTCAACTCTAAGCCAGAAAAAAGCAAGTATTTTCCTGTAGCATTGAGAACAGTAACTCAATGTCTTTTCATTTTGCTAGTTGTTTTCTTTGACTTGGCTACTTTCTTTTTCTTGCTGCATCTGCTTCCACTATTATCTCTAAAAATCAATCACAGGATCAATATCAAGAGCTTTGCCCTACCACTTCTAGAGTTTAAATGGTCCAGGTTTTCTCTTTATGTCTTTAATGCATTTTGTTTTGATTATTTCAGAATCTGTAAGTAAAATAAAGGTTCAATTTCATTCTCTTGCATGGAGATAACCTGTTTTTATGATATCATTTAATAAAGGAACTATCTTTTGCATGTTATGTTTCTTTATTGAAGATTAGATCATATGTATATATGTGAGGTTGAGAGTTTTATTCTATCTCTTCATAAGTAATAATTTTTCAATGCATATATTATCAAAATCCATATTACCTATACTAAATTGATATATTTTAATCAATTACACCTCAATCAAACTTAAGGTAAAAGAAAAGAGTATGATTAAATGCTTGCCAGCGATAATCCACCATGGCACACACACAGTTTCATTGGTAGAAATCTCACACTGGTTTGTAGGCTATTGCAGTTACAGCATGTGACTGCTTATTACCTATATTATTATAAATTAAAATCCTTTTCAGGTCTTTTCTCCAACTTAAGTCAAACTCTTACCCCTCATTTTTTTTGTAAGCCATAATGTGCTTTGGTTCTGCTTCCAACCTTTCACTCAAACTTCCATACAATTGAGAGAAGCATGCACTTCTGGAGCTCCTCAAACAAGTGGTTGCCAATGCATAAAATCAATTAAGGGAATCCATCTACAAGTCAAAATATCTTATTGTTATATTTTTAAATTAATGTATGAAATCATATGTAGTTAACTTTGACAACTTTTTTTTTTTTTTAACTTTGACAACTTTTTGCAGCTATTTGTGTGTGGAGAGAGAACATGTATAAACATGCACATGCCACATTGCATATGAAGAGTTAATAGAACAGCACAAGGATTGAAATCAATTTATCAGGCTTGGTTGCAGTCACCTTTACCCACTGTGCTAACCAACTGGCCCCACAATGCTCATCTTAAATAATATAATTTCTCATGAATTTTGTGCATAATTTGAAATATATGATATGTTACATGTTAAGATTATACTCAGTAGCAGGGTCTTGTGTGGGTTTTTTTTATTCCTATTTTTGATGTCAAAGCAATTTCATGGGATAAAATCAAATGTGGAGAGTAGTACCCTAGTCTTCTCTATACCCTCTGTAGCTATGCCATTTCATATAAAATGTTCTGCATTGTATGTATAGCACTAAATTTAACAAATAATTATGAAACTCTTAATAGTCTTTAAATGGAACACTTTATCAATCTGTCATCTGTACCACTTCTTTTTTAATATTTTATTATTTTTATGAGTGTATTGCCTGCATGTGTTGTAGTGCACATATATGGTGCAATGCCACGGGAGGTTAGAAGAGGGCATCAGGAGCCGGGCATGGTGGCACACGCCTTTAATCCTAGCACTTGGGAGGCAGAGGCAGGCGGATCTTTGTGAGTTCAAGGCCAGCCTGGTCTACAGAGTGAGTTCCAGGACAGCTGGGCTTACAGGGAACCCCTCTCAAAAAGACCAAAAAAAAAAAAAAAAAAAAAAAAGAAGAGGGCATCAGATCCCTAGTACAGGAGTGACAGATGAATGGTTGTTAGTTGTCATGTGGGTGCTGGGACTAGAACCTGAGTCCTCTGCAAGAACAGTCAGTGCT
Organism: Rhizomys pruinosus; assembly: GCA_009823505.1. Lineage (NCBI taxonomy): Eukaryota > Metazoa > Chordata > Mammalia > Rodentia > Spalacidae > Rhizomys > Rhizomys pruinosus. The sequence goes on from VZQC01001486.1 coordinate 95,509, forward strand.
CTTATCCTCTGAGCCATCCCTCTGTCCCCCATCTACACCACTACTATCCCATATTACGCCTGGCTATTTTTTAACAAAGAGTATCCTGGCTCATTATACAGGTCAACTCAAGAACATACCTGAACTGCTAAGAACCTTACCCTTCATATTCTTCTTGAATCTGTGCTCTTGAGCAAGGGATTTGCTCATTATTTACAGAGAGAATATATCCAGCCTAAAATGAGGTTGTAACAAATCACTGGTATATTATCACAGAATATTGTCCTTTGATCCCTAGACCTAGAACACCATAGACAACTTCAAACAGTTTTCAATTTCTCTCATTGGTTGTAGTGAGAAAAGCACTGTTTGCCAGCTGTGAAGCTTTGACATTTGATATGTGAAACATACACATACGTGTTTATATGCTATCGTATCTGGAGGACAGAAAGAGTCATGAGGGATTAAAGCCCAATGGTCAGGTCACATATGAGCTAGTGAACTTGTTTACATTATAAACAGGGTGTAAAGTTAACTTTATGGTTGGAAGGTTAGGTCAAAGTCATTCTTCCATAGTATGTCCATATTGTTTTTTAAAGTATTTTATTCATAATTTTAATTTTATTTTATGTTTACGAGTGTATTGCCTGCATGTTTGTACATGTACTCATGTCCTGCAATGTCTGAAGAGGTCAAAAGAGGGCATCTGATTGTCTGAAATTGGAGTTACAGATGGGTGTTAGTGACAGTTTGGGTGCTAGGAACCAAACCATGATCCTCTGCAAAAGCAGCCAGGGCTCTTAGCCACTAAGACATCGATCCAGCTCTAGTCTTTTCATATTGTAAAAGTTCTTACCCTCAGGCATGGTGGCACAAGCCTTTAATCCTAGCACTTGGGAGGCAGAGGTAGGCAGATCTCTGTGAGTTCAAGGCCTGACTGGGCTACATAGTGAACTCCAGGCCAGCTGGGACTAAAGGGAGACTCTGTCTCAAAAAGACAAAAAAAAAAAAAAAAGTTCCTACCTACTAGCACAGTCATCTTTTTAATCTTCATACCAAACTTCTCTACCTGACTTAATAGCTTAAATACTGAAGTGTAACAGAATAGTTCTCCTCTCAATATCACTGTTATAAAAGGTATCCAGTGTTAACCAGAAACACAGACACAAAGAATGCTGGGATTCTTTTGGATATTTTCCCCTGTGTGGGACTAATGTTAAGCCAGGAATTCATATTTATCAGTAATTTCAAAGTTAAGGAAAGAACATGAAAGTTCCCCATTGTTTCAATAACCAATCTTTCCATCCCTCAAGAAAGTGAGGATAGCTTATTTTCTAGGCAGATGCTGACAAGTGCATGGTCCATGAGGAAATGTCCAAGAGGTCTGCCACCCCCTTACCACACAGCTTCTGTAGTGTTATTAAGGACTTGGGCATTCTTAGAATGCTCCATTGCTTCAAACACATTTTTATAATGTCGATTTCTCTTTTAGTCCTGGGACTGAGCAGATAATCACAGCCATCTTTATTCAGTCAGTCACTTCTTGAATTGTTCTGTGTTGCCATGGGTATAAAAAACATCATGTAAAACACAATTCTCTTCAATAAACACTTGCTCTTTTCTTTCCCCTAAGAAAAAAAGTGGTTTGCAGGGGGAAAATAAAAGACAGCTTAAATAAAAGGGCTTTCTGTGGAGTGATTGTTCGAAAATTTCTTTGTAGCTTTTCTTTTAACATGCCTTATATTTTTGTTTCAAGTAAATATAACTCAATGATGATGAGTTTGATTACCTTGATGTCTAGGATGAACGGCAGTATGAAAACAGTAGTGGATGGCCGCAAAAGTTGTTGCTACATTGGAAATAGAACCAAATGACTTTAGTTTGGTGTGTAAAGCCAGAAGACGGGTAAGGCATGGCATTCGGGGAAAGTTTGGCTTTTCCACTTAACTGTATAAAACAATAAACGAATCTCAACATTATTATAATGTGAAACATGTTCTCACATCAGCTGCAAAGCCAACATACAGAATTGATTCACTCCTTATTAACATCCACTGGATTGGGATTACATGAGTAGACTAAATTAAAATGGCCAGTGCTGTTGAGGGCACTTCAATACAGTCAAGAGCTGTACAGTTATATATCATGCTAAGCAAATGGAATATACAATTTTAGCTGGAGCTTATTCAGATTGTTAAGTAGAACTTAAAGTGGCACTACAATTTTGGAAAATGGTCTGTCAGTCTCCTCTGAGTTAGGCAGTGATGTGAGATAAGGCTGGATGGGGTGAACAGATGCTAGAGTTAACCCAGTGTCATTAAAAGGATACAACATCTGTATAGAAGTTTGACTAGAAAGCATAGAATGAAGCCAGAACCACACTCCCATTGGCGTTGCTTACAGACTCCTTCTGCTATTAACTGTCATAGGAGCACTTTTGGTTTGTTTGTTTGTTCTTGAAGTGACTCAGGATTTTATTGTCTTCATTACAAAATCAGCCTAGAACTGGATCACTTGGTCCTCTCTCTTCTTATCATCTCCCAGCTCACAATGCTCGCATCTCTTCATAGCCAGCATTCTCTTAGATCTGCAGTTGGACTCAACATACTTAAACCTCAACACAATCTTCCTTGTAGCTTTAGCCTTTTTTTGGGGGAAAAAGGCTTAGTCTGCCCACTATAGCCACACTGTTTCCTGTTATAACACCACTTTCCCTGGGCACACAAGGAATCCTTGCCCTTCTTGTACTGTGTCACGTTGTGGGGCGGGTGCTTTCCACCTTTCTTGCATAATGTTCAGTGGGCTTCAGGATAGTTCACCATGTTTGCACAAGTGCTAGCAGCACAGAAAGAAAGTGTTTTGTTTTTTTTAAGATTTGTATAATTGGGCACTTATTTGCTGCCTACATCCAGAAAGTCAAGAGTATAAACCACATTCTTCTTCAAGGGCCACATAAATTTACTGACCACATGGTGCTCCCAAATGATCTTCAGTAATATTACCAATTTAATTCCTGCTAGAAATTGAGACAGTGTAAATTTAATTTAGACAGAATAAGTATTTCAGTGTATTCATTTTGCAACAAATCTTACATACAGTTCTTCCTCAATTTTATAAATAGTATGAAGCAACAGTCTATGAGACTGTTAAGCTTGTGTGAGTGTGTATTTAGTCATGTATGTTTGTGTGTATATGTGTGCAAATGTGTATGTTTGGTGACCTGTGTGTGAATACACACACACACACACACACACACACACACATATATATATATATATATATATATTATTAAGTAAGTATAAAATATATAAATGCAACATTTTGTGGTATTTTTGTGTTGTAAATCTATCGGTCTTAATACCGTAGGTGTGTTTGTGAGCATATAGTTTGGGGTAGGTGTGGTAACGGTGTGGGGATACTGTTGGTATGTGTGGTAACCATGTGTAAAATGTTATTGGTATATATAGATACGGAATATAGTCTATCTATAATAGTCATATACACTTTAAGTCAACAGCATACTGAAAACATATATTAAATATACACATTTAATTTTTTTAAGTTTTATTTATTTTTTATGTGTATGAATGTACTGTCTGCATGTAAGTTGGTGCACCCATGTCGTGCAATGCTGCAGAGGTCAGAAAGAGGGCATTGGATTCCCCTGGAACTGGAGTTAAAGAGGGTTCTCAGCCACCATATGGGTGCTGGGGATCGAATCCGGGTCCTCTACAAAAGCAGTCCACACTCTTAACCACTAGGCCATCTCTCCAACCCCATTTGTATATATTTATATATTTTTTATATATGCATATGTTTATATGTTTGTATTTGTGCATTGTATCTATGCCTGTACACTTACATGTGTTTGAGGATGTGTTTGTGTGTTTTTATGTGTGTGTGTGTGTGCATGTGTGATCACAGCAATCACTGTACCTGAACCACAGTTAAGTCCTGCTTGTGTTTTCAATATTATTAAAATATAAGATTTACATATAATAATACTTCATTTAAATTCAATTATTCTTTACTTGAATATTTTGCAGATAAGCTTTGAATTTTAGCATTATTTCTTATTTTATTGTGGGTTACATTTTCCTCATAATTCAAATCAAAGTCCAAATAGCTACGTTGTGCTAAACTGTATTTTTCCCTAAATTTTATACACAAGCTAGCTGATACACAAAAATGTTTACCATTTACTGTCTTCTCATTTAAACGCGTTACAGCTAACTGAGCAAACAAAAGTTGTTCACATTTTGAAATAAAATGCAGTTTATTATGTGTGTATCTTATATAATCTAACATATTCATCAGCTCATGTTGTTTGTGGTACAAACATTTAACATGTAATATCTTAGCCATTTTGATCCACACATTTTCTTGCTGTTACCTAGAGTCATTATAACATATGTTTCAAAATGTTTTCTTTCCTTCTAACTGAAACATCACATAATTTAATTAAAATATCCCTTTTCTACTACCAGGCCTCTGTGTGCTGCCACCAGGGCTAGGGCTAGAAACTCAGCCATGATGGGATCTAAATGAGTGTCTTTGCGTTTATGGTAAGTACTTTACTGACCAAGTCAACTCTTCGAGTGCTGTTTTCCAGATTCAACACTTAAGCCAAATAATATAGTATTTGTCTTTTGTCTTTTTCTGAAGGGAAATACTTCCGTATGCAATAATATTGCTCATATGTTTTGTTTTCAAACTGCATATCCAAGAAGTTTTATAAATTCCCTTTACCAGTCAGGATAATGTCACAGCCTGGAATTCAGTGATGTCCCTGATACAGCATCAGCTTCTTTTCCCACATACTCCCTCACTATTGCTCCTAGAAAATACAGCATTTTTATTTTTTTAATTTTATTTATTTTTGTATGTGTATGCATGTAGGTTTGTGCACTCATGTTGTTCAATGCCGCGGAGGTCAGAAGAGGGTCTCGGATTCCCCTGGAACTGGAGCTCTCCTGGAATTGGAGTTACAGATGGTTCTTAGCCGCCATGTGGGTGCTGGGGATCAAACCTCGGTCCTCTGCAAGAGCAGTCTGTGCTCTTAACCGCTAGGCTATCTCTCCAGGCCCCAGCATTTTTATTTTTTAGAGACAGGGTCTCTCTATAGCCCCAGCCGGCCCGTAACTCACTCTATAGACCAGGCTGGGCTTGAACTCACAGAGATCTGCCTGCCTCTGTCTCTGCCTCCAGAGAGCTGGGATTAAAGGTATGCACTATCACACCCGGCTTAAAGATGGTTCTTATCTGCCATGTGGGTGCTGAGAATTGAACCCAGGTCCTCTGCAAGAGCAGCCAGTGCTCTTGACCGCTGAGTCATCTCTCCAGCCCAGAATATACAGCATTTTACGAAGCCTTGTTCCCACTTAGATCTGAATATATCCCATAATTTATTTGAGCTCCATTTCTTGAAGGTGGCTGACTGTCTTTATTTTTCTTAACCATGATTTGTTTCTTCACTCTTTCCATTCTAATTTGTGCTGAAAAACACCAGTTTTTAAACATCATAAAACATCATTGAAAAAATATCCCATTGAAGAATATAGCAAGACCCTATTATTGTCTGAACTAGAAATATCTATTCTGGTGATGGTTCAGAAGATCAGAATGCTGAGGGGATTACAGTTGGTCAAGGCAACATCACTGAAGTTTAAGATGGGAACAGGACTCCACTGAGATTTGGTTAAAGGCTACCCAACAGCTGAGAATTTAGATGCCTTATTGGAGGAATAGTTCATTTGACATGGGAAATATCAAGATGGCATGGCAACAGAGAGCAGTGTGAGTATTACAGCTGTTTTTACACTGATTTACTATAACAACTAGCATCAGAAAATAACAAAAGGAAGTTTTCAAAAATTTTTAGTCTGGCACAGGGAAACAAGATTAGGGAAGGCAGGGACACAGGCAACATACAGACCAAGGAGAAAGACCAGTTATCAGTAACTAAAATTTGCTTTGTATCAATGAGCCCTTAAGCAGGATGGATGTCTAGAGGTCATCTGAGGAATCTACAATGTTACTGCATTCATCACAGGACCAAAGGTATAAAAATGCAAATTGGTTTCAAACATATTAATTTGATTTGAGAAGTCTTCTGTCCTAGCTACTGCTCTGTGGCTATGATAAACACTGACTAAAAGCAATCTGGGAAGGAGAGGGTTTATTAGTTTTACATGTTACAGTCAGTCATCAGAGAAAGCTGGAGCAGGATCTCAAGGCGGGAACCTCGCTAGAGGCAGAACTGAAGCCAGGGTTACAGAGGAATGCTGCTAACTGGGTAGCTTCTGCCTTGCTCAGTGTTCTCCCACATCAACTAGAAATCAGGAAAATGCTTCAGAGACATAGCCATAGGCTAATATCATCGAAGAGATTTCTCACTTAAGGTTCCCTATTCCCAGGTAACTATAGATTTGTGACAAGTTGCCAGCTGAAACCAACTACGACATGTCCTGATGTCTACTTTTGACCCAAACTGTCTTGGGATTCATTTGTGCTTTCAGCTGCCAGTGTGTTCAGAGGTCACTGGAGTCAAGGGGAAGCTTGGCATTACACATGTGATACCAGCTTTGCAGCATAATGATTCAAGTGTACAGAGGGATACCATAAGACAATAGTGATTCACACAAGTACATGATCCAAAATAAAATAAAAATCTTAATTTGCATTTAATGTCCAGCCAGTCACCTAATCCTTGGGTCCTACCTCTGTATATTAAACTATCTCAGAAATATCTCAGAAAATAACTGCATATGTGCTAATTAAATATAGTTTGTTCTTGTCATTATTCCTTTAAAAATACAGAACTATGACTTACATGGAATTTATGTTGCATTCAGTATCATAATTAACCTTGAGATTACAGTATTTAGGAGGAGAACTGAATCAGTTATATGGCAACTGCCACAGCATTTTATGCAAAATACTTGGGCAACAAAGGGTTTAGGTTCCTGGAACTAGCATTCCCCAGGTACGAAGAAATGAATACATTAACTTAATAAAGCAGCAGTATCCCTACTTAGACATGTTTAGTATATATTTCACCAAAATATGTGAGGAAAATAACATTTATATGACCAGAAAGTTATGATCTATTTTTATCAGGAAGTTATGATTATAAACAGGAGTTTACTTTAAATGATAAATTGAATGTGGCAGCAAGGAAAATAATGAAGTAATCTACCACTTGTGAGTTTGTGTTAAACACCATCTACTGCACAAAGAACTCTGATGAATCTATGCCCTTTTAGCAAAATGGTAACAATATTGTCATCCCTGAGGCTTGTAAGCAATCCAGTCATGGTTCTTGATTATATTTACAATGCCAAGCTCATGTGTTTCTTCCTGTGGAGAGTGCCTTAAATCCAATAAAAAATAAAGTGGTTGGTTAACTCCATAGCATTTGTGCCACTATTGCATCCCTGGACCAATCTTGCCACCCTGGTTATTATTGTAATTCACAGGGTTCACTGCTGGATAATGCCTTGATTACTTTTATCCCTATGATCCTGAGTAGCACCTTCCCATGCTATGAGAGCTGGTCAGCAAGGTGAAATTTTCTTTGTTAACACCAGTCTGATCTCTCCATGATAAGGGACCAATATGTGTGGAGTCTTTATCAACAGGATCTTACCATCAAGTCATTGTCGGAAAACAGGAAAAATGGCAATAGCCTTTATTGTTTGCGGGGGGCAGTCCTCTGGGACACTGTTGCCAAACAACTCAAGAGGAAGTATCACAGACCTACACTAGGCTTTTTATTTGGAACCTATGGCTTCTGGAATGTGACTAGACTCCTATGTAGATTAATGAAATTAAACTTTATATTAATGAATATCCATATATATGTATATGAATTTATATAAATACAGGAAGGTTATCTTTTTTTTTTTTTTGAGTCAGGGTCTCTTTGCAATCTCAGCTGGCCTGGAACTTACTATGTAGACCATGCTGGCCTTGAATTCACAAAGATCTGCCTGTCTCTGCCACCCAACTACTGGGGCTATAGGTGTGTGCCACCACCTAGGGGAAGCTTGTAAAATAGTAGATTCCCATACATATTTTTCTTACATCTTAGTCTTCCTTAGCTCTTCCCCATCCTTCCCCATTCCTTATCTCTTCCCCATCCTCATCCAGCTGTGCCCTGCCGTCACTCTCCCCCATTTAAATCTCCTTCCTCATCACTATCATTTTCTACAATATACCACCTGCATTTTCTATACTCCCACACTTAAGATCTTTACTCATCCCTCCTATCAGTGGTAATTTTCTAATATCTGTATTTTATATTTTATAAGCACTCCAAATTATACATAGAAATCAAAAGATTTGACACTAAGTTCCACATATGACTGAGAAAATGAGAACTTTGATTTTTCTGGGTCTGGATTGTCTCACTCAGTATAATGTTTTCCAATTCCATCCATTTACCTGTAAATTTAACAATTTCCTCTATCATTAATGCTGAATAAAATGTGATTTTATATAGGTACCTTTTTTATTTTCTATTCATCAGTTTGGGGTCTTTCCATGTTTTAGCTTTTGTAAATAGAGCAGGCATGACCATCAAAGACTCAAAACTGGTAAAAAAAACAAAAACAAAAACAAAAAAAACCAGAGAATAAAGGACTGTAAAGTGTTCAGACACAATTGGGATGTTCATATCACAGCCCCTCCCCAAGGCTCAGCAACAAATCATGCAAAAAGAGTGTGGAGAGCTTCTTAGAGACAGTGTGTGGAGAGGACCAGAGGAAAGCAGTGACTTCTAGACATGACAGGAACATTGTGTTCATGAACTCATGGACATTGTGGTTGCTTGCACAGAATCTGCACAAGACTAAGCCAGTCAATATTCAAGCATGGAATGGTAAGGGGTCTATAGTTTCCGGTCCTAAGCCGAGGACTATGGAAAACTGATGGCTTCTGAGAGTGAGAGTGGAAGAGAAGAGAAAAGAAGAGAAGAGAGGAGAGGAGAGGAGAGGAGAGGAGAGGAAAAGAGAAGAGAAGAGAAGAGAAGAGAAGAGAAGAGGAGTTTTCTTTCAGGGTAAGGATGGTGCAATATGCAGAAATAGTTGGGTATCTCAACTATTTCTTACACTGCAAAAAAGAAGATAGCAATTTGGGAAGGTAGGAAGCTGGGAGGAATCAAGACATAAGTTGGGTGTGAATATAATCAAGATACATGGTATGAAATTCTCAAAGAATTAAGGGAATATTTATTAAAACAGCAAAATAAATATGTAAATTCAGAATGAAATGAAAATTGATAGATTTTTTTCATTTAGGCAAGAAACTTTTCAAAAATAAGAATCACAATTAGAGAAACATATGAGTCCATACATTAAACAAATATTTTGATTCTACTGGATTTCTTATCACTAAGAAACAGACACATAGGGTGAAATTACGCTGACCAAACGCAGATAGTGTGTGATGGAGAGATGGCCTAGAGGTTAAGAGCGCTGACCGCTCTTATAGAGGACCTGGGTTCGATCCCCAGCACCCACATGGCGACTGAGAACCGTCTGAAACTCCAATTCCAGGAGAACTCCAGTTCCAGGGGAATCCGAGAACCTCTTCTGAACTCCGCGGCATTGCACGACACGGGTGCACAAACTTGCATGCAGACAGTACATTCATACACATACAGAAATAAATAAAAATTAATAAAAAAAGGAGTCATTTATGTCAATATGTAAAATTCATTTGGTTTCTTTTGAAAGGATAATAAATATGGCTTACAAAAATGAAATCTTTAAATTTTTTGTATTTTATTATTTATTTCTGTATGTGTATGAATGCACTGTCTGCATGTAGGTTTGTGCACCCGTGTCGTGCAATGCCGCGGAGTTCAGAAGAGGGTCTCGGATTCCCCTGGAACTGGAGTTCTCCTGGAATTGGAGTTTCAGACGGTTCATAGCCGCCATGTGGGTGCTGGGGATCGAACCCGGGTCCTCTGCAAGAGCGGTCGGCACTCTCAACCGCTAGGCCATCCCTCCAGCCCAAAATGAAATCTTAAAACCTGAAGATAAGAAAGACAATAGTATTCAAATGAAGGAAACATTTATATAAATTACTGTCATTAGAAACTCACTAATAGTAAAACTGAACAAGCCTAATTACTTTAACTTGCAAAGCATTCACACCGAAAGGGGAAAAATGGCATGACTGAGAAATAGACAAGTTGGATAAAATGACCACAAATGTACTAAAAAGATAAGAAAAATTTCCATCCTTACAACTTAAGAAGAGTAACTGTCTGAAAAATTTCAAGGCTTGTTTGTGTCATTATTCCCTAAAGGTATAGGGATATAACTATATACATAGCATTTATGTTGTATTAGGTAATCTAATTAGACTAGAGATTATTACTGCTATAGTACCTTATGCAGGAAACTAAAGCAACAAAGTCTTTGGTGAATATCTGAAGCTATGTACAACTTCAAATAAGTTGCTGCCATATGCAGAAGAAAACTGATATGATCTACCAAAATCAAAGACGCATATATGAATTGTCAAAGGGCCCATTTCTAGAAACTTGTTCTACTTGTATTGATAAAAATTATCAATATTATTTATGGCCAAATCATATAAGACTGAATACAAGCTATGAATAGGAACTGTTCTTGGGGCTGATAAGGGAAAAAATGCAAAGCAGAAGATAAATCCTCAAAAACAACAGTATAATTAGCTGAGTTCACATTCTAGGTGGAAACTAGTATTGAGCACATATAAGATTAGTCATTGGTTATGAAATTCTCAAGGGAGTAATAAAATAATATATCATAAAAATTGTCATTGAATCATTACTTATACTAACACAAAAAGCATGCATGCATTTAATGTTGTATCAAAATATTACCTGTTAACTAAACAAACATATTTTCCACTCAAAAGATTATTGTTGTAGACATTAGAAGCATCTTGAAAATATGCATGTATTGGGCATACTTTGGAGCAGTACAGCTGGGAAGGAACCACAGCAGCATGAGGACTGGGTCAAGGAATGGACTGACGTGGTTGAATTCTGCCTAGGACAATAAACCTTTGCAGAGAAAAACTTTGGAGAGACTGAGAGAAAGATGCAGGACATGTATGGCAGAGTGCATGAACTGGGGTGGGGTGGGGGTCAGGGAAAGGGGACTATGTCTAAATTGAACTGAAAAATGATGTATGAAATGCACAAAACATATGGGAGCTGGAGAGATAGCCTAGCGGTTAAGAGCACCGACTGCTCTTGCAGAGGACCCGGGTTCGATCCCCAGCACCCACATGGTGGCTAAGAACCGTCTGTAACTCCAATTCCAGGAGAACTCCAGTTCCAGGGGAATCTGAGACCCTCTTCTGACCTCCGTGGCATTGCACGACACGGGTGCACAAACCTACATGCAGACAGTACATTCATACACGTATGAAAATAAATAAAATTTTAAAAAGTATCATATAAAAATAAAAAATGCACGTACTTATATAAAATGACAAGACAGCTAGATTCAATAAAATGAAAATGTGGTATCCATATCCTTTTCTGTGTATAAAACTTTTCTTCAAAATATGCAAGTAAAGATGGCTTAACAGAAGTATATTTTGGTAAGAATGGATTAGAAAAGCTTTTTATTTTCCTCTTATCTGAGTTTTAAGTATACCTCAACATAGTGCTAACAAAAATTACAGGAGATTTTGAAATTTCTTCACACATATATAACTATCATTAAAGGATAAAATAATCACAAAATAAATTTTTAGAGAAAACATAAACTTTGTCTTTCTGAATCCATATGTAATGGAGAAATCTTTTAGTGGCCTAAGGGGTAGTATGAATTAAAATTTATTATAAGAAGAAAATGTTTTACATTTTCAATTTTCCCCAAAAGCTGATCATAAACCATCCTCTTTACTGAAGTCTAAGTTAGAATCTTAAATGAATCTGTGTAATTCCATCCTTGTAATGAACAGCACCAGGGGCTAGAGAATTGCTGACACCAAGCAAACTCTCATCCTTGTTCAGAAGTCATTATAATGAGTCAGACTACTCTGTCTTTCCCAGGCAGGGACATTTCATTTATTTATTTTCTAAAATCTTATCGTGTTGCTGTTCTGTGTCATTTGCAGAATATAAGCTTTCATAATGAAATATTTTATCAGTTAATTTGACAAAGTACTAAAAGAAATAAAATCCAGATTGCTTTGCTTAATTAGTTTTAATTTGCCAAAGGCTTTAGAAACTAGGAAATTTCCAATCCAGTTTTTGCCAATTAATCAAGAACTTTAAAAAAATCTGTCTTTCGAGATCTTCCAAGATCCTAGATGTTGCTCACATTTAATGTTTTTCCTAATGAGATGTTTGAGATTGCCACTGTTTCTGCTCTGTAGTTCACAGAGGGTGGATCCTGGCTGAATTATTCATTACTGAAATGGTGGTATCTCTTGCTTAGACTGCAGTCAAAACAGTTCTTCTGACTCACCCCGTGTCTCCCATAGATATCATGAATTATGTAATGTGCAAATCTCTCCATTATAACATCACTGACTCTGGCAAGCTACTCAGCTATTTTTATTAAACGCTGCTCATCCGCCATGTGGACTCCTATTTTCAAGTTAATTATGAAACAGAAATGAAGACATTCAATTTGTAAAATATCTTTCCAATTAAAAATATTTTAGGAGACAATACCACATAAAATGGTTTCTGCTTGGTTCCACACAGCAAGAACAAGTGTTCCACTGCCTGATTATATGTAAAATGATACAAACTGTTAAAATGCTAAAAGTTATTAGCATTTTATTCAGGTGGAGTGTTAGAATTTGCTGGCAATATATTATCTCTTCAAAAAGAAGATAATTGTTTCCATTCTTTTCGCTGTTTTTGCTTTATTTTGTACATGTATGAAAACATGCAAGTGCACATGTGTGTTCAGGTGCATATTTGCCTATCTGTACATGTATGAGGAGTTCAGAAGAAAATGTTAGGTGCTGCTTTTCAGGAGCTGTCTGCCTTCTCTTTGGAGACACAATCTCTCATGCCCGGGAAATCACCAATTAAGTTTCTGACTGAGGAGTCCTGGGGCCTGCCTATCATCATCTCCCAAGACTGGTATTATAAGCACACACCACCCAGAAGCTTTCCTTTTTGCTTTTTGTTTCCTTTGTGGGACAGAGTGCTTCCTGTAGTGCCAGCTGGCCCGGCACTCTTACTATGCAGATCAGACTGTCTTCCATTTCACAGAGATCCATCTGCCTGTGCCTCAGAAATCGTGCTATTAAAGTCATGTGCCACCAGGTCTGGTTTCTTTTTCAAACATGGCTTCTAGAGATCCACCTCAGGTCTTTGTGCTTGAAAGGCAAGCACTTTATGAACTGAGGCACCTGTAACTGAAGCAACTTCCAGGGCCATGAATTTTTTATACATAAATTTATGGTAATTTTAATAGGGTACAATTTTTTATTAAAGTTTTGTGCATTTCATACATTTCTTAATCAAATTTAGACCCAGTCCCCCTTCCTTGCCCCCAACCCAACAGAGCTCATGCATTCTGCCATACATGTCTTGAAGCATTTTCTTAGTCTTTTTAAATTTTTTAATGCAGAAGTTTACTGTTTGGGGCAGAAGTGTACTGTTTCAGTCAGTTATTTGATCTGGTCTTTTGTTGTTCCTTTCAATTAGTACTGCTCTAAAATATGCATATATACATGCCACACATATACTAAAGTTATGACATCTGAAAATAAAATATAGGTTCATTCCAAAAACATGTTTAAGGATTCACATTTTTTTTCATGTGTATGAGTGTACTGTCTGCAAGTAGGTAGGTGCACCTGTGTCATGCAATGCTGTGGAGGTCAGAAGAGGGTGTTGTATTCCCCTGGAATTGGAGTTAAAGATAGTTCTTAGCTGCCTGTAGGTGCTGGGAATCGAACCTGGGCCCTCTGCAAGAGCAGTTGGTGCTCTTACCCACTGAGCCATCTCTCCAGCCCTGGGATTCACATTTTAACAGTAGAGTTGTTTGCAGGTAAAGAAAAAACTATTACTTTACATTCCTACATTACATAGTACGTTAATGAGTAACATTAAGCATTATATTTACTGAAAGCAGAAAGAAAGAAAAGTATTCAGTTTGCCTCACAAATAGAGATTTGGTGCTAGGATTGACAAATGAGGGACACCATACCTCTTTTGTTTTTCTGGGAAAACAAAGTGTTACTTCACTTAGCATAATGGCTTCAAGTTCCATCCATTTACCTGCAAATTTCATGATATCATCTTTCTTTACTGTTGCATAGAATTCCATGTGTAGATGTACCACATTTTCTCTATCCACTCCTCAGGTGAGGGACACAGGTTTTTTCCACCTCTTTGCTACTGTGAAGAGAGCTTCAATTAAAAATAGATGTGCATGTATCTCTGCAATAGGATACATCTGTGGGTATATACCCAGGAGTGGTATAACTGGGTCAGGTGAGAGGCTCCTTTTCAGTTTCTTGCTTTCTGTAGGGGTTGGACGAGTTTGCATTCTCACCAGCAGTGGATGAGTGTTCTGCTTTCCCCACAACCTCTCCAGCATTTGGTATACTTTGTTTTCTTGATCATAGGCAGTCTTACTGGATGGCATAAGATGAAATCTTAAGGTGGTTTTAATTTGCATTTCCTTAATTATTAATGATGTTGAACATTTTTTAAGATGTTTCTCAGCCATCTTTATTCCTTCAACTGTGAAGTCTTTGTTGAGCTCTTTATCTTCTGAGTGAGTCATTTGTTTTCTTGCTCCTTTTTTTTTGTCTTTTATTTACTTGGAATGTTAATGCTCTGTCAGATGTATCACTGGTGAAGGTTTCCTCCCACTCTGTGGGTTTTCTCTTTGCTTCTTTGATTGTTTCTTTCACTGTACAGAAGCTTCTGAGTTTAATAAGGTCCCATTTGTCTATTGTTGAACTTATTTCCTACACAGGTGCTGTCTGATTTAGAAAGTCTTTTCCTATGCCTATGTTTTGTAGGTTCCTACAAACGTCTTCTTCTACCATTTTCAGAGTTTTGGGCTTCACATTGAGGTCATTGATCCAGGTGGAGTTACTTTTGTACAAGGTGAGAGGTAGGGGTTTAATCTTATTCTTCTATAAGTGGTGATTCAGTTTTACTAACACCATTTACTGAAGATGCTGTCTTTCCTCCATTGAGCCTTCTTGGCCCCTTTGTCAAATATGAGGTGGCTGAAATTGCATGTGCTCAAGTTTGGATCTTCAACTTTGTTCCATTGATCTATGCATCTGTTTTTGTGCCAGGACCATGTTGTTTTTATGGCTATACCCTGTAATAAATTTTGAAGTTTGGTATAGTTATTCCAACTGCAATGCTCTTTTTGCTCAGTGTTGTTATAGCTATCCAAGATTTCTGAGTGATTTTCTAGGTCTGTGAAGAATCTCATGGGTATTTTAATTGTGATTGCTATGAATCTGTGTATTACTTTGAGCAGGATGGTCACTTTTACTATATTAGTTCCAGTCCATGGGCATGGGAGCTCCTTCCATCTTCTGGTGTCTTTTTCAATCTCCTTCTTCAGGGATTTAAAATTTTCATTGTAGATATTTTTAGTGTCTTTGGTCAGGTTTGTTCATAAATATTTTACTTTTTTGAGGCTATTGTGAATGGGAAGGTCTCCTTGTATTCCTTCTGCAATTGCCTGTTATTGCAAGAAAGCAAAAAAAAACAAAAAAAAAAATGGCAAAAAAAAATGTACTCGCACTCAGAAGATGAAAGAGCTCAACAAAGGATCCTTCACATGTGTGAAGGATAAAGAATGCGCTGAGAAGAAAATCTAAAAATAAATTTTCCGAATATCATAATAATAATTAAGGAGATGCAATTAAAACCACCTTAAGATTTCATCTTTAATTNGAAGAGAGTGTCTGCCTTCTCTTTGAGACAGGTGACAATTCGTCATGCCGGGGGAAAATCACCAATTAAAGTTTCTGACTGAGAAAGTCCTGGTGCTGCCTAATCATCATCGTCCGCAAAGACTGTATTTATAACACACACGCACCGCAGAACTTTCCCTGTTTTGCTTGTTTTGTGGTTCGCTTGTGGGACATGGAGTGCTTCCTGTAGTCCGAGCTGCGCCGGCACTCTACATGTGCTATGGATCAGACTGTCGCTTCCATGTGTCATCAGAGTCCTGCTGCTGTGCGCTGCAGTGGAAATGGTGCAGTTATTTCGCAAAGGATGTGTTGCCACCGGAGGTGGGCTGGTGTTTCTTATTTCAAAAACAGTGGCTGTCTGAGGAGGAATGCCACCGTCAGTGGGGCTTGTGCTGTAGGAAAGGCAAGCCTTTATGAACGAGTGGGCTACTTAACGTGAAGGCGGGGGGAACTTCCAGGGCCAGTGAAGTTGGTTTTAGTACATAAATTTATGGTAGAATTTAGAAATAGGGTAGCGGCAAATTTTTTAATTAAAAGTTTTTTTTTTTTTTTTTTTTTTTTTTTGTTTTTTTTTTGTTTTAAAGTTTACGTACGGTGTGAATGAATGTATTGGTTGGTGGTCAGTCAGGCATATGTCGTGTGCAACTGCTGCCGGGTGACTGTGCAATGGCGATGCGGAGGGGTGCGAGAAGGATGGGCGTCGGACTGCGCTTGGAACGGAGTTGCTCCTGGAAGGGGGGTTGTGATGTTGGTTGGGCAAGGACGGGCTCGTCGGGCTGGCCAGTGTGGGTGCGGGGGATCGATCCTCGGGTCCTCTGCAAGAGGCGGGTCCGGCGCTCTAAACCGCTAGGCTCAGTGCGCTCAGCCCCCAATGACATTTTCTTAATTCAAAATTGTAGACCCTCAGTCCCCTCTTCCTTGCCTGCCACCCAACGAGAGCTCATTGGCATGTTCTGCCATACATTGTCTTGACAGAGCTATTTTGCTTAGTCTTTTTAAATTTTAATGCAGAAGTTTAAGTTGTGGCAGAAATGTACTGTTTTCGAGTCGTAGTTATTGATTCGGTCTTTTGTTTTCCTTTCAATTTAGTATGTCTTCTAAAAGTAGCGTATACATATCGTTTACATTGCCAACATATACGGAAAGTTTATTGAATCTGAAAATAAAATATTAGGTTCATTGGCCAAAACATGTTTATGAAGGATTCACCATTTTATTTATGTGTCTTTGGCTATGTAGTACTGTCTTGCTGAAGTTAGGGTAGTGTGCATCTGTGTCATGCAATGCTGATGGAGTCAGAAAGAGGGTGTGTTACTCCCTCTGGATAATTGGATGTTAATAGCATAGTTCTTTAGTCTTGCTGTTGAGGTGTCTGGTGAATCGAACCTGGCCCTTCTGCAAGAGCAGTTTGGTGCTTTCTTACCCACTGAGTCCATTCTCCTCCAGCCCTGGGATTCACATTTCAACAGTAAGTGTTTGTCAGGTAATATAAAAGAACTATTCTTTCAGTTCCTATTACATTATACGTATTAGTAACATTATGACTTTTAATATTATCTTACTTGAACAGCAGTAAAGAAAGTACAGAAAAGTATTACGTTTGTCTCACAAATAGAGATTTGGTGCTAGGATTGAACAAATGATTGGTGACAGTCCATACCTCTTTTTGTTTTTCCTGGGAATAACAAAATTGGTTCTTACTTCCCCCCATACCATTTTACACCACCCCCCACCCATTATATGGCTTCAAGTTCATCCATTTTACCTGCAAATTTCGATGATTATTCATTTTCTTTAACTGTTCATTAGAATTCTCATTGTTTGATTTTGGTAGACCACATTTTTCTTTATTTTCCACTTTGCCTCAGTTGGAGGGACACAGGTTTTTTCCACCTCTTTGCTCTGTGTATAGAGAGCTTCATAAATAGATGTGGCATGTCATCTCTGCATTAATGGATACATCTGTGTGTTATATTATTTACCCAGGAGTGGTTATAACTGGGTCTAGTGTGAGAGGCTTCCTTTTTTCATTTCTTGCTTTCGTGGGTGTTGATTTTTTTTTTTTTTTTTTTTTTTTTTTTTTTTTTTTTTTTTGTGCAGTGTGTATTTGTAGGGTCTTGCTTTCCACACTCTTCTCTTTTTTTTTTTAGCACTTGGTATTATTATCTTTTTTTCTTGATCCTTATAAGGTAGTCTTGACTGGATGTGCATATTTAGATGGTTAAATTTAGGTGGTTTTAATTTTCATTTCCTTAATTATATGATTTGAATCATTTTTTAAGCTAGTTTCTTCAGCTCATTCTTATATTCCTTCAACCTGTGAATGTCTTTGTTGAGCTTTTATCTTCTGAGTTACGTCCATTTGTTTTCTTGCTCCTTTTTTTTTTTTTTTTTTTTTTTTTTTTTTTTGAGTAGCTTATATACTCTGGATGTTAATGCTCTGTCAGATGTATCACTGGTGAAGGTTTCCTCCCACTCTGTGGGTTTTCTCTTTGCTTCTTTGATTGTTTCTTTCACTGTACAGAAGCTTCTGAGTTTAATAAGGTCCCATTTGTCTATTGTTGAACTTATTTCCTACACAGCTGCTGTCTGATTTAGAAAGTCTTTTCCTATGCCTATGTTTTGTAGGTTCCTACAAACGTCTTCTACCATTTTCAGAGTTTTGGGCTTCACATTGAGGTCATTGATCCAGGTGGAGTTACTTTTGTACAAGGTGAGAGGTAGGGGTTTAATCTTATTCTTCTATAAGTGGTGATTCAGTTTTACTAACACCATTTACTGAAGATGCTGTCTTTCCTCCATTGAGCCTTCTTGGCCCCTTTGTCAAATATGAGGTGGCTGAAATTGCATGTGCTCAAGTTTGGATCTTCAACTTTGTTCCATTGATCTATGCATCTGTTTTTGTGCCAGGACCATGTTGTTTTTATGGCTATACCCTGTAATAAATTTTGAAGTTTGGTATAGTTATTCCAACTGCAATGCTCTTTTTGCTCAGGGTTGTTATAGCTATCCAAGATTTCTGAGTGATTTTCTAGGTCTGTGAAGAATCTCATGGGTATTTTAATTGTGATTGCTGTGAATCTGTGTATTACTTTGAGCAGGATGGTCACTTTTACTATATTAGTTCCAGTCCATGGGCATGGGAGCTCCTTCCATCTTCTGGTGTCTTTTTCAATCTCCTTCTTCAGGGATTTAAAATTTTCATTGTAGATATTTTTAGTGTCTTTGGTCAGGTTTGTTCATAAATATTTTACTTTTTTGAGGCTATTGTGAATGGGAAGGTCTCCTTGTATTCCTTCTGCAATTGCCTGTTATTGGTATAAAGAGCAGCTACCGATTTTTTTCAAGGTTAGTTTTGTATTCCTCTACTTTACTGAAGCTGTTAATCATTTCAAGGAGTTTTCTGGTAGGGTTTTTGGCCTCCCTTATGTAAACTGTCATGTCATCTGTAAAAAGGGATAGTTTGACCTCCTCTTTTCCAACTAGTACTCCTTTAATTTCCTTTTCTTGTCTCATTGCTCTAGTGTTTCAAGCACTATATTGAAAAGGAGTGGAAATAGGAGGCAGCCTTGCTGGTTTCCTGGCATTAAGGGGAATGCTTCTAATATTCCCCATTTAGAATAATGTTGACTATGGGTTTGCTGTTTATGGCTTAATTATGTTGAGTAATATTCCCTCCAAGTCCAATTCCTTCTGAGATTTTAAACATGAAGTCATGTTGAATTTTGTCAAAGGCCTTTTCTGCATCAGTTGAGATGACCATTTTTTTGTCTTTCAGTCCATTTATGTGTTTTATGACATTTATTGATTTACATAAGTTGAACCATCCCTGCATCTCTGGTATGAATATAATTTGGTCATGATGAATGCTCTTTCTGGTATGCACCGATATGCAGTTTGCATGTATTTTGCTGAGGATTTTTACATCTATGTTCATTAATGAAATGGGTCTATAGTTTTATTTCTTGGCTGTATCTTTGCCTAGGATTGGTATTAGAGTGATGATGGCTTCATAGAAATTATTTAATAGATTTCCCTCTGTTTCTATCATTTTTATTAATTTGAGTAATACTCGTTGTAGGTACTCTTTAAATGCCTTATAGAATTCTGCCATAAATCCATCTGGGCCTGGGCTTTTGTCAGTTGGGAGGATTTTTTATTACATTTTCACTTCCCTCATATATTACAGGTTTGTTTAAGCTGTTGGTCTCTTCTTGGTTTAGATTTGGTGATTTCCATGATCTCAGATATTTATTCATTTCTCTTAAGTTCTCAAATTTAGTAGAGTATAGGTTTTTGAGATATTATCATATGATTTTTGGATCTTTTCATTGTATGTTGTGATGTTTACCTTTAATCTCTAAATTTATAGATTTGGAGTTTCTCTTTCTTTCTTTTGGTCATCTGGTCTAGAGGTCTATCTATCTTGTTTATCCTTTCAAAGAACCAGCTCTTGGATTCACTGATTCTTTGTACTGTTTCTTTGTTTCTATTTCATTGATTTCCGCTTTGATTTTTGTTCTTTCTTCCTGTCTGTTGGATTTAGAATTCATTTGTTGTTGTCATCCCTCAAGGTGCAGTGTTAGGTCATTTATTTGTGCTCTTTTTGTTTTCTTAATGTAGACACTTAGAGCTATAAATTTCCCTCTTAGGACTGCTTCTAAAGTGTCCCATAGGTTTTGTTGTATTGTAACATCCTTTTGGTTTACTGCCAGGAATATTTTTATTTCTTTTGTTATTTCTCCTTTGACCCATTTGTTATTCAGGAGTGTGTTGTTTAGTGTCCATGAGTTCTTGTAGATAGTAGGGCTCTTTCTGGTCTTGACACCAAACTTTATTGCACTGTGCCCTGATAAAATCCATGGAATCATTTCATTCTATTTTGTATCTGTTGAGATTTGTTCTATGTCCCAATATAAGGCCAATTTTGAAGAATGTTCCATACGGTGCTAAGTAAATGTATACTCTTTGGAATATTCAGTAGATGTCTGTTAGGTCCATTTGGTATATCATATTGTTCAGTTCAGATATCTCTCTTTTTATACTTTGTCCATTTGACCTGTCTAATGGGCTTAGTGGGGAATTGAAGTCTCCCACTATTTGTGTCCTGGAGTTAATCTGTGCCTTGAAGTCCTGCAGAATTGTACTTACTAGGGCTGGAGCGATGGCCTAGCGGTTAAGAGCACCGACCGCTCTTGCAGAGGACCCGGGTTCGATACCCAGCACCCACATGGCGGCCGAGAGCCGTCTGAAACTCCAATTCCAGGAGAACTCCAGTTCCAGGGGAGTCCGACGCCCTCTTCTGACCTCCGCGGCATTGCACGTCACGGGTGCACAGACTTGCATGCAAAACAATACATTCATACACATACGGAAATAAATAAAA
>VZQC01001486.1:117168-176130 GCA_009823505.1 Rhizomys pruinosus
TTTATTTATTTCTGTATGCGTGTGAATGTACTGTCTGCATGCAGGTCTGTGCACCCGTGTCGTGCAACGCCGCAGAGATCAGAAGAGGGTGTCGGATTCCCCTGGAACTGGAGTTCTCCTGGAATTGGAGTTTCAGACGGTTCTCGGCCGCCATGTGGTTGCTGGGGATCGAACCCGGGTCCTCTGCAAGAGCGGTCGGTGCTCTTAACCGCTAGGCCATCTCTCCAGCCCCCAGGGTTAAATTTCTTAATCCAGCCTCCCAGTTTGTGTTTCTTGATTGGGGAGTTCAGATCATTACTATTCATTAGGTTATTATTGAGAGATGTATATTGTTTCACTTCCATTTATTTTCAGCTTGCATTTTGGATGTAGGTTTGTATTTCTGTGGTAATAACTTCATTAATTACTCTCTATTGCTGCTTGGGGATAGTTGCACATTTCTTTTGTCCTTTGAGTTGCTTTAAGCATTTTCTGAATGGGTGGTTTTCTGGACATATATTGTTTCATCTTATTTATGTCATAAAAGATTTTTCTTTCTCTTTCCAGTATAATTGATATTTTTTCCTGGGTAATGTTCTCTGGGTAAGCATCTATAGCCAGTTAGTATTGGGAATATTTTGGTCCAGGCTCTTCTAGCTTTCATCATGGTTTGCATTGAAAAGTCATCTATAGCCAGGTGTGGTGGTGCACACCTTTAATCCTAGGAAGCAGAGGCAGGTGGATCTTTGTGAGTTCAAGGCCAGCCTGGTCTACAGAGTGAATTCCAGGACAGCTGGGGTTACAGGGAGATCCTGTCTGGAAAAGACAAAAAAAAAAAAAAAAGAATGAAAAGTCATCTATAATTCAGATGGGCTTCCCTTTGTATGTGACGTGCTGTTTTTCTCTTGTGGTTTTCAGTATTCTGTCTTTATTCTGTGTATCTAGCATTTTTACTATGATATGGTGTGGGGAATTTCTTTTTTTTGGTCTGGTCTATTTGGTGATCTGTGTGCTTGTTGTATGTGTATGGTTACACTTTTTTCAGTTTGGGGAAATTTTCTTCTATAATTCTGTTGATGATCTGGTCAAAAGCATTATCCTGTGATTCATCTTCTTCCTCTATACCTATGATGCAGATGCTCTTGGCATGTGGATTTATTTGTTGCTGTATCCTGTTAAGAAACTCAAGTGGTTTTTGTTGTTGTTGTTGAGTTGAAGGTTGACTTTGCTTGTTTTCTTCTAGTACCTTCATTGTCTTCTTATTAGTTATGAAAGGCTGGGTTGTCTAGGCTTCAGGTTTTCATGTTTGGTTTAGTACTGGAGGGACCAGTCAGTTCTTGCCATTCTAGTCAGGAGCTTCTCCAGAGGTCCAGGAGAGATAATAATCAGGTCAGCTTGATCCTTGCACCCCACCCCCCAGATGCAGATGCAAGTCTACCAGTTCCTCAGGGATGGCTGCACAGACCTGTAAGACCAGACCTCTCCTCTGGGTTGTCTCAGGGCACCACCTGCTTCAGTGTGCCTTTGTGGGCCTGATAGTGTACAATTTTTAAATTATCACTTACTTTAAAATGATGGGGGAGATGTGATGTTCATCCTGTAATTTATTAAGAAAGTATCAATGTGAACTCATAATTTTTAGTATTTTATTTTTTATTTTATGTGTATTACTGTTTTGCCAGCATGTATGTAATTGCACCATATGTCTCCAATGCCACACAGAGGCCAAAAGAGTGTGTCAGATCCCCTGGAACTGGAGTTTCAGATAGTTGTTTTCCACCATGTGAGTGCTAGGAATCAAACCTGGGTGTTTTGGAACAACAGCAAGTGTTTTTAACCTCTGAGCCCACTCTTCAGCTCCATGAACTTAAAATTTAAATGAAAAGTTGTAAATGATGACTCACTTTCACTGCAATGCCAACTAGTGCAGTCTTTAACTCACAACCATCTGTTTAAGCTTCACATAGCTTCTGAGCTAATTGCTTTTACTCTATATAACATTTCAGTTAATACAAAGTATTCGTTCAGTTTAAATTATCTCATTTTCTTCTTTATGTGTTTTGCCTGACTAAGCAAGGTTGATCACTACAATATTGCAAAAAATTATTTAAATCCACTTGACTTCACTTCCTGAGAGTCCTGTTTACATTATTAGTTAATTGTATGTTGGATATTCAAAATGAAAATCAAACTACATTTTTCTAGTATTAAAATAAAATACCAGATATTTTTCTTTCCCTTATTCATTCTTTTTAAACTTTTGGATTATTAAATGTTTAGTAAACCCATCTATTCCTAACTATAACCATTTTAAAAAGGAATTAACTCACAAAATAGAAAAAAGAAAACCAAGTAAGATTTCCACAAATCATCTGATATTTCACAACCTGACAGTTAATTCACTATTCAACTATTAAGATTATGGACACTGATAATGATCCTTCGTATGAAATAACACACAGCTTCTAACTTTTCAAATCAGAAACGTCATATCAATTTATGATATGCAAAGCAATGTACTAGGTACAATGGAGGTTTGAAATTGAAATGACTATGTGTTTGTCTTATTTCCAAGAGTTCTAATGTGAATTGGTAAGAATTTGTGTGAAGAAGTAAATAAATGAATAACTAAAAGAATACACTATAACCAATTAAATATTACATTATTTTATATGCTTACAGAAATGTAAAAGAACCTACTAAGTTATCTTAATAACTACTGATGGATAAGATTCTAAAATATATGTTTTTTAACCCTTTAACTCTTTTTGAGTGGGAGGATGGAGCAATGACTCAGTGGTTAATAGTGCTTGCTACTCTGTCAGAGGACTCAAGTTAAGTTTCCTTCATAACTTTTTGTAACTCCAGCTCTCAGGTTTCCAATGCCCTCTTCTGGGCTCTATAAGGTATTCCTACACATGAGGTATTCATACACACATACACATGAATAGAAATAAGAATAAATTTTTATTTAGAAAAAATATAGTGTGAAAGCTAAAATCATAAATACCAATATATGTATTATTCCATTGTTCATTTTAAAAATAATCTTCAGAATAAATCTATAATTTATCCTTTATTCAATGCTGTAATACAATAGAATCAAAGTCAATTTTCATCCCTTGATAAGCAAGGAAGATTGAAAATGTAAAGTTTGGAAAACATGGCAGATATAGCATACTAACACAAGTTAATATCACCTTATCTACAATAACATACATTGCAAATATTAGTTATTCAGCCCAAGAAAAAAAATGCCTTACTTATTTAAGTTAGCCTAAGACCCAGTTTAGTTAATAGTGAGGGTTTGAACCCTTAATGAGTCAGAATGATTGACTTTCATCTCTTCACCGTGTGATTCATCCGAACTATCACGTCTGAAACAGGTGTGAAGTTGCATATTAAATTGCATCAAAATTACTTAATGACCAAAGGGGTGTCTACTCCCCTACTATTTAATGCACAATCTATGGGCCAAAACTTAGTTATATGGTTAGAGTTATAACTTCACTCAAACAGAGGCTGGGAATAGAGATGCTTTGCTTTGATTATTTGTTACTGTATTAAAAATAATCAAAATATTAATAATTTTTACTTACTTTAAATTTGTTACTGAAAGAAAAAGACTCTGATGATATACTATTCTTTTGAGTGGCTCAAACACTGTCTAGAATTTGCTGGACCACTTTCAGATGGTCTTATTTATGGCTGCAATGTGAAGATGCTGGCTCTAAAGATAAGAAATAAAATTTTCTCCTCTCTTCTGTCCTTTGAATTGCTTCAAATATTTTTTGAAGGGTTGGTTTTCTGGACATGTATTCTATCATCTTGTTTATTTCATGGAAGATTTATCTCTCTCCTTCAGCTATAATTGACATTTTTGCTGGGTATAGTAACATGGGTTGGCATCTATAGTCCTTTAACACTGGGAATGCTTTCACAGTTTGCACTAAGTCAGTTGTAATTCTGATGGGTTTCACCATATATGTAACTTGTTTTTTCTCGTGTGGCTTTCAGAATTTTGTCTTTGTTTTGGGAGTCTAGCATTTTAACTATGATATGATTTTCTGATCTTGTCTGTTTGGAGTTCTATGTGCTTCTTGTATTTGTATGGGATTGTCTTTTTTTAGTTTGTGGAAATTTTCATCTATTATTCTGTTGAAGATCTGATCAATACCATTCTCTTGGAATTCTTCTCCTTCCTCTATCCCTATGATATGGTGGTTTGATCTTTTCATAGTGTCCCACAATTCCTGGTTGTTCCACTTTTGTGTATTTTTAAATTTTTCATAATCTTTACTTGAGGTTTTTAGTTGTTCTCTTCCAGATCTGATATTCTTTGTTCTGTTTCCTCCATTCTATTTCTGAAGCTTTTTCCATTCCTTTCCTCTTGATTGGATGAGTGTTCTATTTCCTTTTTCATTTCATCCTGTGATTTCTTTAGTATTTCCACTTACTTCTGGAGCTTCTTGATCTCTTCCTGTAGCTCCTTGCTTTGCCGGGAAGTTTCCTTTTTCAGTGTTTCCATTTCCTTCTGGTGTTTGTCATTCTCTCCATCTAGGTTTTTCTTGGGTTTTTCATTCTCTCTCCTTAGTTATCTGACTTGTTCTTTATATTCTTTGATTTCTTTGGAATATGTCTGTGATTGTTCCTCTAAGATCTGTGTCCTGGGCCATCCCCTGGGGGATCCCACTGTAGGAATCTCCCACATGGTTGGTAGATCTTGGTGTGGAATTATCCTGCACCTTTCCCATGTTGTCCCTTTGTTGTGTCCCTGGCATGTAGGTTTCCCTTTTTGCCTGTACTCCAGTGAGAATCACAAATGCCTCTTCACTATGTTGAAGGCTTGCTTTGCTTGCCTCCTTCGGATGCCTTTTTTTTTTCCTTGTTTAAGGAGTGTTGACTTGTCTAGGTTTCAGGCTTTCAATTTTGTTTATATATTGGAGGTCTAACTCACTCTTCCCTTTCTGTTCTGAAGGTTCTCCAAAAAATCCACTTGGACACTCCCTCAGCAATTCCATTTGGGAGGGTGGATATGCCTGGCTTAGTCCGTGCTACAGTACTCTGTGATTCAGGTGGTCCTGGGAAGTCCCTGATCTATGCTCTGTGCACTCAAGTCTCACAGTGGCAACAGGCCCACCTTTAACACCAGCTAGCAAGGCTAGCTTAAACAGACCCATATTATATGAAGAAATTGAAGAGGGCTAGCTTAAACAGACCCATATTATATGAAGAAATTGAATAGGTAATAAGAAATCTCCCAACTAAAAAAAGCCCAGGCCCAGATGGTTTTACTGCAGAATTCTATACAACATTTCAAAAAGATTTACAACCATTATTACTCTTATTGTTCAGAAGGATTCAAACAGAGGTAAATCTCCAAAATTCCTTGCATGAAGCCAGCATCATTCTAATTCCAAAACCAGGGAAAGATACAGCCAAAAAGGAAAACTATAGACCCATCTCATTAATGAACACTGATACAAAAATTCTCAACAAAATACTTGCAAACATCATACAGACCCACATCAAAAAGATCATCCATCATGACCAAGTTGGATTCATACCAGAGATACAGGGATGGTTCAACATATGAAAATCAATAAATATCATAAAACACATAAATGGACTGAAAGACAAAAAACACACATCATCTCAATTGATGCGGAAAAAGCCTTTGACAAAATCCATCATCCCTTCATGCTTAAAGTCCTAGGGGGAAGTGGTTTCGAGGGATCATTCTTCAATGTAATCAAAGCTACATACAGGAAACCCACAGCCAATATCATCCTAAATGGAGAAGAGACAAAAGCATTCCCTTTAAAGTTAGGAACTGGGCAAGGCAGCCCCTTATCATCACTCCTCTTCAATATAGTGTTTGAAACCCTTGCTAGGGCAATAAGGCAAGAAAAGGAAATTAAAGGAGTACTAATTGGAAAAGAGGAAGTCAAGCTATCCCTTTTTGCTGATGATATGATTGTTTACCTAAGGGATGCTAAAAACTCCACCAGAAAGCTCCTAGAAACAATTAAGAGGTTCAGTAAAGTGGCAGGATACAAAATAAACTTAGAAAAATCAGTAACCTTTCTTTACACCAACAACAAAGAACTGAAGAAGGAATTCAAGGAGACCTTCCCACTCACAATAGCCTCAAAAACAATAAGATACCAAGGAACAAACCTAACCAAAGACACCAAAGATCTCTACAAAAAAAAGAAAGAAAAAACAACAACAACAGAAAACAAACAAACACAGAAAAAAACCCCAACACTTTTACCCCTGAAGAAGGAAATTGAAGAAGACATCAGAAGATGGAAAGGCCTCACATGCTCATGGATTGGGAAGTTTAACGTAGTAAAAATGTCCATTCTACCCAAACTAATATTACAGATTCAAAACAATCCCAATTTAAATCCCCAAGAGTTTCTTCACAGTCTTGGGAACGAAAGTCCTTAATTTCATCTGGAAATACAAAAGACCTGGAATAGCCAAAGCAACCCTGAGTGAAAAGAGCAATGCAGGGGGGATCTTTATACCAGACTTCAAACTATACTACAGGGCTATAGTCATAAAAACAGCTTGGTTCTGGCACAAAAACAGACCTGTTGACTAATGGAACAAAACTGAAGATCCAAACTTGAGCACATACAATTTCATCCACTTCATATTTGACAAGGGGTCCAAGAAGACACAATGGAGGAAAGACAGCATCTTAAGAAAGTGGTGCTGGCAAAACTGGAACATCACTTGTAGAAGAATAAAGTTAAACCCCCTACCTCTCACCCTGTACAAAAAAAGTCAACTCAAGATGTGTCAAAGACCTCAACGTGGAAATTCTGAAGGTGACAGAAGAAAAAGTTGGCAGCAGCCTATAAGACATAGTCATAGGAAAAGACTTCCTAAATCAGACAGCAGCTGTGCAAGAATTAAGGTTGACAACTGACAAATGGGACCTCATCAAACTCAAAAGCTTCTGTACTTCAAAATAAACAATCAAGGAAGTGAAGAGAAATCCCACAGAGTGGGAGGAAACCTTCACCCCTGTTACATCTGACAAAGCATTGATTTCCAGAGTGTATAAACTACTCAAAAAACAAAGAAGAAAGAAAACAAATGCATCACTCAAAAGATGGAGCAAAGAGCTGAAGAGACTTCATAAGTAAGGAATTAGAGATGGCTGAGAAACATCTTAAAAAATGTTCAAATTCTTTAATAATTAAGGAAATGTAAATTAAAACCACTTTAAGATATCATCTCCCTCCAATAAGACTCCTAGGATCAAGAAAACAAATGATACCAAGTGCTAGAGAGGTTGTGGGGAAAGTGGAACAATAATCCACTGATGGTGGGAATGTAAACTTGTACAGCCACTTTGGAAAGCAGTGTGGAGAATTCTTGGAAGACTCAACATGAGCTTACCACCTGACCCAGCCATACCACTCCTGGGTATATACCCACAAGACTCATCTTTTCGCATAGATACATGCACAGTCATGTTTATTGCAGCTCTGTTCACAATAGCAAAAAGCTGGAACCAACCCGAGTGCCCCACAACTGAGGAATGGATAGAGAAAATGTGGTACATCTGCACAGTAGAGTTCTATGCAGCAGTAAAGAAAGATGACATCACGAACTTTGCAGGTAAATGGATGGAACTAGAAGATATTATGTTAAGTGCAGTAACACAGTCCCAGAAAAACAAAGGACAAATGGTATCTGTCATCTGTGCAGGGCTCCTTGAGCTTTTGTCCAAGTAGTTGGGAGTGATGCATATTGGGAAGAAGAAGGAGAAGAAGGGAGAGGAAGAAGACGACAGACGACGAAAAGAGAAGAAAAGAAGAAGAAGAAGAAGAAGAAGAAGAAGAAGAAGAAGAAAAGAAGAAAAAAGAAAAGAAGAAGAGAGAAAGAAGAAAGGAAAGCTGAAATGGTGAACTTCTGCTCCAAAGAGTCAACTTCTACATCGAGATGTTTGAGAAAGACTTATGGGGCTGGAGATATGGCTCAGTGGTTAAGAGCACTGACTGCTCTTGCAGAGGACCAGGTTCAATTCCCAGCACCCACATGGTAGCTAAGAACCATCTTTAACTCCAGTTCCAGGGGAATCGAACACCCTCTTCTGACATCTGTGGCATTCTAGTGACATGGGTGCACCAACCTACATGTCGGCAGTACATTCATACACATAAAAAAATAATTTAAAAAAAGAGAAAGACTGAGAAAAAGAGGAAAAACCCTGTTTGGTAGAATGCGTGAGCTCTGGGTGGGGTGGGGGAGTAGAGAGGGGCACGGGTCTAGATTTGATTGTGTAACATAATCTTGTAATAGATATATAATGAATATATATATAGAATTAATCTGGAATAAATTTTAAAAAGTTAAAATACATTAAAGAAAAAAAAACCTTCAGATTCAAGCTTCTATTGTAGAAGTGACAATTACTTTGTCAACTGCTTATTTGTGGAGTTATCAGGTGGAAGGGTAGACATGGTACTAACAAGCAGACTTCCACGTATGGTGAGAGTCTTCTACATGGTAGCTGAGATCTTAGATGAAGAATTCTAAGAGTCAGTTTTTCCAGGGACAGGTAGAAGCAGGCACTTGTTGACTGCACAGTTATGCTAACACAAAGAATCAAGCCATCTCTGCTATGTTATGTGAGTACATAATCCACTCTTTGATGTATGAAGAGCAGTACTCATTGAATGAAAGGGGGTGACTGAGAAAAAATTCTGTAATCACTTTTAGAAAAAAGGAAACACTTCTAGAATGATTGCCATAGTAATATATATATATCCATGCTTCAGCAAAGCAACAAAACAATCCAGGTAAAAACTAGCCTGTTTCTTCCATATTCTATCAATATGACACACACACAGGAAATAACCTGTTCTCTTGATTACTAGGCATAATTATTAAATAATCAAATTGGAATGAACTCTTATGATTAGTTTTCAACCATTCAGCTCAATGAGGGGCCCACAGAGTAATGGCATTAGGCTAATTGCTGTTTACATTGAATTATTTACCATTCTCTTAACACAGACTGGCCCCAAATACAAACACGACAGGCAAGAACGTGCAAGCAGGCATCTCACATTAGAGAGAGTATGCCTTTTTCTCATTGGAAAAGCCTTATTTTTCAGTAGAAAAGTATTTTCCCTTTTTGTAAGTTCTTATGTAGGTGCTGTTCTTAACATGTCTGAGTGGGTCTTCTTTCTGTTGTACTTAGTATATTTTTGTCTGAAAGTCAAAAATGAAAATCAGAATTGCTCTAAAATTGAACCACCTCAGTGCTCTTTTTGTTAGGCTCCTAAACCCCTGGAATTCCTTGGGTTGAATGTGTAGTAATCATCTAATTATCTTAGGCATGTAGCTTGCCTCCACAAAGGTTAATTTCTTGCTCACGTAGTCTGGCTGAATATCTCTTCTACCTTGTGTCTTACATAGACCGGATTAACCATTTTTTTTTCTTAATGCATTGTTTCTGTGATCTGAATGAATGGGGGAAAGAAGGATATGGAGATCACGTCATCACTTAAGTGTCACAAGTCAGTGATCTTATATCATCTCCACTCAGATTTCCACTGGTCTTCAGTGAACCCATGGCCTAACCTCAGCTACAAATAGTGTAGGAAGAGTGTTACTATTTGCTGACCTCTAAGGTCTCTTCCTCAAAGAGACCTTAGATATGGTTCTTCTACAATCTAAGTCAATATTTTCACCAAAGTAGAAGTTGAAATGGCAACTTTAGTTTCCTTTTTCCTCTGAACCAACTGTCAGAGATTTGAAAAAAAAAATAGTGTTTTAATGGTAGGGATAGCTAATCCTGCATATCAAAACAAATCTTTGTTCTTATACAGTGGCATGAAGAATGAAGTCAGATACTCAATAGGTTCTCTGGGGATGTATCTTCATTTTAAGCTAACCAGAGGAAGACAGAAGCTAAAGAGTAATTGAAGACTAATGTCACCGGTGCAGTAAAGCAAAGAAAATGTACTGGATTTTTCTACATCGTATAACTTCATTGAACACAACAAACATCTGAAATTTCAGTGATTAAAAATTACAGCCACTGCCACTCCCACTCCCACCTGGTCTCTGGTGCATGAGACACCTGTGGTCAGGTCTGAAGGGGTTAAATTCAGCTAAATGGGATTGGAGTCCAGGGTCTGGAAAAAGTCCAGTTTTATTGGAAGTTTCCTAAGGCCAGGCTAAACAGATCATGAGACACCCTTGAATCTGCAATTTTCATAGCCTACCCTGAGAGCAAATCATATTTAAGGTTCTTGTTTATATCACATAGTATAACATCCTATAGTGCTTTGAGCAGATTATATACACAATCCTTGCATCAATACAGCAAGGAACAGACCTTTATATTTTTCCTGGTCTGAGCCTTGAAGCTATAAGAAGAATAATATGAATATATAATTTCTGAAAGAAAGGTTATCAAATATGAACATGATAGATGTAAGAGATACCCCCTTTATAATATTATCATATGTAATGAAACTTTCAGCTGATAAGACATTAAGTGGTGAGATTTTTGGCTCAAAGTAAAGGAAATAGAGATTTGAGACAAAAGTAAGCAAATATAAATTAGATCAGGTTCATAGAATTCTGCTAGTCTCCAACACAGAAAGCTTTTGACTTGGGTAACCTTTATGACATTAGGAAGTGACCTGATATTCAACCAGTCATGAGGGGATGAAACTGATGTCATTACTTAAAAATTTTTAGTCACCTGACCATGCCAAGAAAATGGTAGCATTTAGTTTTCATGTATGTAGACTGCTGTGTTTGGAATATCTTTGAATAAATTTCTGTTGATTTAGTTGTCTCTATAATGGTTCTTGGAGATGGGATCTATCAGATGTATCTATCTCTTGAGGATTGAAAGTTCATGATATATTCATTCACCTGTTAATTAATGCTGAGTGGTCGAGCATTGTGCAAAAGATAAATTTACTTCAAACAATTTCAGAAGAATATAAATTTGGATATCATGATGCCAGCATCTGACCAAGGAGTTCGAGCTTCATCTTAATTTGGCAGAGGTCACTACGCAATGAGAGAGCACTCAGGAGACAGAGGGAGGGAGTGAGCAAGAAAGAATAGACAAGGAGGTGTACAGCCCTGTGCGGATAATTTGAATAGTCCCTAAAGAGATGTTCTGTTTGCTGTGTCAGAGTCAAAGGTTTATGATAAGCTTTATTATCTTCATCTAAGGGTCACAAGCAGCTTCTTTATTATCTTCCTCCTCATCTTCCTCCTTTCTCCTTGTCCTCTTCCATGTTCATCTCTTTTTCCCCTTTGTCTTGCTCCTATCCCCCCTCCTCTTTTCTTCTTTAAGTCCTTTGTCTACATTTTTTCCTTCTCTTTCTCTTCTTCTTCCTGGAACCCATAGTACATTTTATTATATTAATTTCTTTGATTAGAAAACCAAAAAGTGTTTCAATTATTCATGATGCCAAGGATAATTGTCATAGAATGCACCTCTAACCTTCAGAGTTGCCTGCAAAGCAACTGTTTCTTCTATAATATCATTATTGGATCTCAAGGGTGTGAATTTTCCCAACTGAATCATTCATATAAGAAGAATTCTTACGTAAAATATTCAACAATTTTACCTGCAAACAGAGGTCAGCAAAATAAGTTCAGAATAAAAATTGATTATTTAAATCATTCTGCTATTTAAAATTGTGTAAAAGTTCTGGGTAATTCTAAAATAAAATTGTTTTGAGGAAAGAGACCTATTGTAGTTAAGTATTTCCACAGATGGAAATCTGTCACGTTCTTCAACTCTGCCCAAGCAGTTATTGCTTGTCTCTTGGGACCAAGAGGATAGGTGATAGGTATGATCTGAGGAATGAAGAAAAGAAAAAGACTTCTAAATGATAATATTTTGGGAATTTACATGTGAATCCTCTAGAACTAAAAAAAATGATTCAATGTCTTATATAATTTATCACTTTTAAGAATTTCAATAGGATCATTATATAGGAAATACTTAAAAATATCTCTCACACAATAAAAGCATTTCATGATAGATACATATAGATGATAAATAGATAAGTACACAGATGATATACAGATGATACATGATATTATATATATAGATGATAGATAAATAGATACATGAATAGATATAGTTACATATTAATGATAAATAGATAAATTCATAGATGATAGGTAGATGAGATAGGTAAGTGGATAGATAGATAGATAGATAGATAGATAGATAGATAGATAGGCAGATAGAACTAAATACAACTTCCTGGTCCAGCAACAAGGAGGTCTAGAGTATCATGGGATACTGACCCTCTCCATCAGCCTGGCAACTTCAGTTCCATTCTCAGAACCCACAACATATAAGGAAATAACCAGCTTCCACAAGTTGTCCTCTAACCTCCGCAAGCATACCGAGGCATGATATCAGGAAAGCCCCACTGCTTCCCAAACACAAATAAAGAGATGTAAGAACTTTTTCCAAACAAATATTGGCAGGCTTTTACCAGTATGCTACTATGCTAGACCACTACTCTGCCTGTTCTTCTTCTTGCAGCCTCAGTGTCTTGTTCCTTGAATTGACTCATAGTGTGATGGAATTACCTCATGTGGATTCTGATCTTGGGTCTGAGGTACCAAGAACTAGTGCATATTCATCCCCACATTGTCTTTTTCTGTTCTCTCCCCCACTCCTGTGGTCCCTTCTTCCTGAATATTTTCCCTTATAATTTCATGGCTTACATATTTTTAACATATATATATATATATATATGAAAGCATGTGATATTTGTCTTTTGAGTCTGGCTCATTTCAGTTAAAATGCTGTTCTAGTCAGTCATGTTTCTGTATCACAGTTAAACTAGTCATCTGTTAAGGACTATGTGGACTGTTTGGAATTTTGGACTATTACAAATAAAGCTGTTATACCATTGCTTATGCATTTGTGTGTAAACATAAATTTGCATCTCTCTGTGATGAATGCAAAAGTGCATAATTACTAGAACATTCCAAAAAGGAATCTTTAGCTTTCTGAGAAACTGTCAAATTTGTTTTCCAAAGTGACTGTACATTTTACATAACAATCACTGATATATAAATTATACCGTTTCTCTGAGTCATAACTAGGGTTTGGTATTGTCAATATTTGTGGAAGGAAGTTCTGGTAGGTATATAAATATTTCTCACTGTGGTTTCAATTTGCTTTGTCCTAGTGTCTAAAATGTTGAACATATTTTCATAAGCTCATTACTATCTATATATCCTCATGAACTGTCTGTTAGTGACTTACTTTTATCTCTCTTATTTTGGGATTGTTTAGTTGGTACTGGCTTCTCTATATATTCTACATACTATTCTTTATTCACATATACATTGGCAAACCCCACCTGAAAATTGATTGCATTCAATTAATGTGTTTCCCTAAAAGTACAGTTGACACAAAAATGAGTTTACCATTTTAAGCTAAAATAAATTAATAGGTAACAGAGTAAAAATGTGATGTATTAGTTGTTTTCCTCATGTCTGAAGCAAAAAGAAAGCAGCAAAAGCAATTTAATAAAGATCTATGTTTAGGGCTTCTGGTCTCAGGGTCCATTTTTTCATGGCGGGAAGTCACAGTGGCAGGAGGGTGAGATAGCTGGTCGCGGTGTAACTGCAAGTGGGAAGCAGAGAAGGATGAACCTCAGTACTCAGGTCAGGTTCTTCTGTTTGTCTCATGTAACTCTGGGTCTTTGCTGTCCACCTTCACACTGGAAATTCCTTCCTCCTTAGAGAAACTCTTCCAGAAACATCTTAAGTTCCTTGTTATTCTCTGTGAATTCAGAGTTCTAAAACATTCCCACTAAGTAGCTTGGATATCCTGCCTTGGAGGCCATTATGAAATTTACTGGGGCTAGATCCCTAGAAACTTAGCCTTCAATGTCTTTAACAACCAAAAAGAGGAGTCATAAAAAGCAAAGTGGATCACCAGCTGCTAGCCTCTGCTATGCAAACTCAGACAAGCTGAGACACAAATAATCCAATAAGATTCCCAAAACTAACCCCAGTAGGTGTGACCAAAAAGCCTTTTGTGAGGGCAAAAGACTGAACAGAGTAGGGAGTATGCCTGCCCTGAGGGCAGTCCCATTTCCGATCTTCCCATTGACCACAAGAGGGGCTAGATTGGTAGCAGACAGAGGGTGAGGACACTTGTCCAGTGCTGGTCTCTACCTAACAAGAACCAGGTAGGTTTACTTTGGGGATGTGGCCTTCTACATAGACTAGAGAATAACCTCTGCATTCTCCAAATCTGCTCATCTCTCTCCCAGAGGGCCTCCAAAATCTTCACTTTACTGATGATCCTAATTGAACCTCCTGTTAGGTCAGCACCATACAGTGGCTGCCAACTGCCTCTGTTTATTCATATCCATCTGAACATCTGGACACAAACCAAGGCCACCTTCAATAAAATCAGGATCCATATTTTATGGGAGAAGGTCCCAACCCAATATACTCCACACCTGGCTTAAAGGAATTGAAGGAGTTATAGGCCCAGCCCTTGAAGCTTCCTCTGCCTCCTCAAGGAGGTGCTGCCACGGTTCAATGCAAGGCCAGCAGTCATCCCTGGCAGGCACCCCTTCCTTCTGGTCTCACCTCCCCTACTCCTTTATTTAGTAGCCTTCTGGCAGGGATGCACCCCCTTGTATGTCTTCCACTATTTGTCATGGCACCTACCTTTGCTGTCAGCAAGAACTCCTCTGAAATAGCCAACACATGGCTCTTCTCTGTGACCTTTCAAAAGATTGAAGCACTCCCTTCTGTCTGAATCCTCAGTGCTCCTTCAGCCTTTGTCTGTGGCCTGGGCAGGACCAAATAGACTCTGTGCCCATGGTACTTTCCAATGGTGCTTAGACCTTCTGATCACGGAGAAGGGTGGCTTGGCCTCTATTTTAGGAAGGGGCCATAGCCTTTTTACCAACAGGTCAGGTGTGGTTCAAGAGGGAATAAAGAAACAATTACAAGGTTCCTCCTTGGGAGGAAGTGCTGGCAGGGATTTTCTCTCACCTGTCCCCTGACTCCTGCCTGCTCGCTCCTCAAGGACCAGGACCGTAATTTTCCAGCTACTGACTCTTGAGGTGTTTTTTAGTCTATTTCAGACATCTTTTGTTAACTTGGGCACAATTTCTGAAGCTACCCCTCATGATCACATAAGCAAGGTCTTCCTCTTAAGGGATGTGTATGACCAATCAGCCTCTCTACCCCTCCTCCATTCACACTCCTTTAGGCCAGCAGGAAGCCTTCATTCAGGATGTCAATGCCCCATACCCACCGATAGCTCTTTAGACTCAGGAGAGGTAGAGAGAAACATTGGGTCCTGAGTGCTTCTTACATGGTTGTCTCATTCCATACAGACACCATTCCTGGAACCAAGCACTTCACGTGACTACAGCCCACCCTCCCCAATTTCCCTACCCCCCTCCCCGACTCATGCTCCACCATGAGCTGTGAAATAAAGTAGTCTGGGAAGTGAGTTGTTTACAAAAAAATATACTGAGTAAATATAGTACCCAATTAGAGCATTGGTGCAGAGATTTTAGACAGGTGAGCCACCATAGGAGTAAATCACAGACTGATAGGCAGGCCTAGATAAGAAATGGGCTTTTAGTGTCAAACAGTGGACTTTCTACATACTGAGCAGTATGTTCCTTCTGCAAGTTATTGAATGATCTGTTACAGAGGTGTAAAGCTATGCCTTGAGAGTCAGGCTAAGGCTTCACTGAGAAGGAGGCCAGTAAGAACACACCATGACAAAACAGAAATGGAAGCAAAAGAAAAGCAGAAAACATGCTTGAAATTCTAGACCACAAAATGTAGACACAAATGTAAAAATAAAAACAAAAAGTACATTCCTGTGAAAAATGCTGATGGCCTTAACATCCAACAAAGCTCAAAATCCATGAGATCACAAAGTTGACTCCCTGATTAAATGAATGTTTTATCTTAATATTTAGTACTTTAGTTGACAGAGCCCAGGGCTTTCAAGAGCTAAGCCATACGAGATGAGCTGTATTTCCAGAAAATAGACTACAATTGAAAAATAAAATGCCTAGAGTTAGACCAGACTGTATAAGAACATCCTGTTATAAGAATCCCAGCAGAAAATGGAAAAGAAAATCCCCTGAAATATGCTTATCAGCAAATGACCCGATCAGATGTGATCCATCATGGGCAGACTGTAGGTTGGTAAATCAATGCAACGCAGAAAGCCACTTTAAGTAGATTTGAGATTACTGAGAATTCTTATTAAAGTCCCCACATAACACAGGGAATGAAAAATATAATGTCCTAAACTTTATAACTTTCAAAACTTCAGAGATTATCTTATTTAAAGCAGAAAACTTTCTTATTCTAGTCTGCTTTATACATGCCTTACAACAGTACAGTTTTCCTGAAGAAGAGCTGGCAGGTTTTACAGACTGAAATTTCTGCCATGGTTTAGAGATCACAAAAATGGAGGGATCTCGAGCAACTCTCTGGATAGTTCCCCAGGTACCACATGGAATGTTCTAAAGCACAAACTTAAGGCATGGAGATTCCAGAAGAGTGATCCAAAAAGCTCTGAAAATATGCAGGGGGCTTTATATTAACATCAGAGAAATAGGCATTTGTTTTTTTCAAAGCTGAAAATTTGGAAGCCCTCCTCTTATCAAAAAGCCTTAAGAAAATGATATTTGCTTTGGGGAAGTATCCAGGTGAGGTTAGATTTCCTAATTTGCAAACCTTGTCTGACCTCAGTTCTTCAAATAGCCTTAATGTGAATTCTGTATCCATCATTTTCTGTTATATTAATT
The DNA here is from genome assembly GCA_009823505.1 of Rhizomys pruinosus. Lineage (NCBI taxonomy): Eukaryota > Metazoa > Chordata > Mammalia > Rodentia > Spalacidae > Rhizomys > Rhizomys pruinosus. The sequence continues at coordinate 133,986 of VZQC01001486.1, forward strand.
AGTTTTACATACTTAAGCAGCAAATGTAAATTTTTATGCTAAGTAATATAAATACTCTTGTCCTAGATTTCTTGAAATGAATACACTTTTCAGTGTGTATATTTAATGTAGAAAGAATTTTTAGTTTTGTGTTTCAATAGTAACATAACAAGGCAAAAAATACTAATAATCTTAATCTTTTAGTAACCACACCAGGCTTAACTCTAAACCCTTCAAGTAGTTTTCTTGGAAACATCTTTTAATCTTTGTTTCCTTGATTTTAGCTAAAATTTGATATTCTGTTTTTATTAATGGATTTTCATCATTTTCTTTGACAGATTTACAACAGACAGAATGAAGATACTAACTAGAAAGTTCAACTAAACTAAAACCACATAAAGGCACTTACATTTTCTTATTCTCAAGAAACCTTGGGGTTCTTTTTAGTTCTTTCTATACAGCCAGTCTTTATTGGTATATTAAAGAAAATCTCTTTAACTATTAATCAAAAAACGTTTCTAGTAATTAAGTAAAATGAACAAAATTAATTTTTCTTTTAAAATGATTCAAATATTCTAAATTATTCTAAATCTAATCTCTGAATTTCTCCTTGTCTCCTGTCTAAACCTACCTTACACTGCTAAACATGAAGGCTTCTCTGTTGCAGCTATTGCTTGGGCACTGTAACATTTGAATACATTTACATATATTATTAGAGCATATGTCCCTATTATTTCCTGTTTCACTCCAGGACTGAATACCTGAGCAGAAGCCAGGCAAGGACAGAGATGCTTATCTTGGCTCATGATGGAATGGCAGGGTAGCAGGAGTGTGGCTCAACTGGTCACATTACATCTGCAGTCTGTAAACAGAAAGATTAATGCAGGGACTTATCTGGCTTCCTTACTTTTCCCTCCATACTCTGCCCATGGGATGAGGCCAATCAAATTATAGGTGAGTCTTCCCTCTTTAAATAACCTCTACAGGACCTGCCCAGAGTTAAGTCTACTGGGGAAGTCAAAGTTCAACCTAGTTAGCAATTGTGGACACAACCACAGTTCTCACCACAATGAGAATCTTAGAGAGTTTATTGTAGCATCAAATATGACTGGGCATGGCCTGGGAACATAGATTGGGGTTTCCCCAAATACCATGTGGTAATGGTTATGTGAGATTTTTTAGTTACAGAACAAACACTCACAAATCAAAGTGTTTACCATATATACATTGGTGGGGTCACATGTAGGTTGACTACAGTAAAGCAGGATAAACTATGCTATAAGTATGGGACGAACCTGATGACATTCTAAGCTTTTGGATTGGTGAAAGCTAGTAGTCTGCTAAGAACAAATTATAGTATTTTGATAGTTACAAGGATGTTAGATCAACACAGTTGTGTGTAAGGATGGCTGTAGAAGGTGCTAAAGTAGCTTAAGAAAATTTGGCTCTGTCTACATTTTATTTAGGTCTCCATAATCTTGAAGTTTAGTCACAGTCTCTCTCTCTCTCTCTCTCTCTCTCTCTCTCTCTCTCTCTCTCTCTCTCCCTCTCTCCTCTTCTTGGGAATGTAGATTCTGAAAATTAACTATCACCATACTTACATAAACTTAAATAGCAATAAATTATATGGGGAAAGCTAATGCATGCATTATGAGGCTATTTCACTTAACCTTCCTTTTTAACAGCCATGCAGTGTTATGTTGTGAAAACATGTCACAGCATGTTTAAGCACCCTTATTTCTTATTTCTTTTTTTTTTTTTTGGTCTTTTTGAGACAGGGTCTCCCGTAGCCCCAGCTGGCCTGGAACTCACTCTGTAGACCAGGCTGGCCTTGAACTCGCAAGGATCCACCCCTGCCTGATCCCAAGTGCTAGGAGTAAAGGCGTTTGCCACCACGCGGCAGCTATAAGCCCCCCTTATTTCATGAAGCCTTTATGAAGCTTCAGATGCTTCATTAGTAAAAGAAAGCTAGAAGAAACATTCTTTTTATTATTTTGTTTTTACAATGTATGAATATATTTCCTGCATGTATATAAGTTCACTCACATTTTACAATGCCCACAAAGATCAGAAGAAGCCATCAGATCCCCTGGAACTGGATTAAGGGTGGTTGGTTGTTGCCTTGTGGGAACTGGGAATTGAACACAGGTTGTCTGTAAGAGCAATCAGTGCTCTTAATCACTGAGCCATCTCTCCAGTCCCTAAAAGTAACATTCTTAAATATTTCCTATCTCTACTTATAAACATAACTCTTGGGTAAAAGTAAAAAACTAAAGTTGATATGTCATTTGTATTTTTAAGTAAGAAAATATATTTAAATTACTTTCCAGTGGCTGACTAGAAAAGATAGCTCAGCAGTTAAGAGTGTGAGGACTCGGGTTCCATTCCCAGCACCCACTGGGTGGCTGACAACCATCCATAACTTGGGCTCCAGGGGATCCCACACTCTCTTCTGATCTCTGAGGGCATTGCACAACAGGGGTGACTTATATCCATGCAGGCAATACACTTATACACATAAAATAAAAATAATAATTTCTTAGATTGCTTTCCAAAGAAGTTTCTCTTTCTATTTGCATTTCCATAGAATAAACATTATTAGGTGGGACACAAGTGTGTGTTATAGATGGTTTTTCTTTTTCTTTTATTTTTTTTTTTTTTTTTTCTTTTGGTCTTTTTGAAACAGGGTCTCCCTGTAGCTCCGGCTGTCCTGGAAATGTAGGCCAAGCTGGTCTTGAACTCACAAAGATCCACCTGCCTCTGCCTCCCAAGCTAGGATTAAAGACATGGGCCACCACACCCAGCTGGTTTTCAAAGCACTTAAAGTAGCTGAAGATAATTTTGAGTATGATTATGATCTGTGATTATTTCATTTTTGCACATTTTCTGAACTTACAGGTTACTAAAGTAATTATTTTCCTGTCTAATTTTTAGCATTTGTGTTTGTTCAAAAATGTATTGACATGGTACTTGAACTTGCAATTTTAATATATAAGGGCTATTACCAGTCTATTCACAATCAGTCTCTCTGTGTCTCTATCTCTTCTCTGCCCCTACCCCTGCACCTTTCTCTTACGTCTTCCCCCTTCTTTTTTGTAGCTTCCACTTTTGAAAAAGATTCAGCATATGTAACTGCTACAAGGCTCATGGACCAGTAATTTTAATCATTTTAATCAGATCATAAGTATAACTCTATTTGGCTTTCTTTTGCAGTATATTGGGACTATCAACAATTGTGGCTTTTTTAACTGATAAGGTATGAATTGTTTTAAATAATTTGTTTTCTTCTGGGTCATTGATAAAAATAAAATTATTGGGTTAAAATTTTAATTTAATAAATAACATACAAAATATAATAATTTAAGCTATTCTCACAAGTAAAGTGTTAATAAGCATGAAGTATTTTGTTTTTCTAATAAGTACTTTTTCTAAATTAAAATTTTTGTAAAAGGCCTTTCGAAGATGAAAATTTACTACACTATGTGGAACTGGAGCCTTAGTCTCACCCAGTGCCACATGGATCTTTTAAAATGATCTCCTGGTTTTAATAACATTAAAAAATATTGGCTCAGAAAAGAAAGACTTTAAACATTACTGAAATAATTGCTTATGTTTTCTATAAACTTTGTAAACCTTCAACTACATAGGATATCCAATCTTAATAAAATCAAGGTACATTTAAGTATCTGTTTATGTTAAAGTCTTTTTATGACATTTCTATAAATAATCTTTTTAGATGATTTTAGTATATTTAACACCCTACAAATCTATAACTAGAAATGTTTATATATATTTACAGGTCATGTAAATAATATACAATAGACTGCCAATTTAAAATCATATAAAGCGACCAATGAGAGCTTTCTTTTATAAAATATGCATTATATTTAGATTTTCAACATACAACATGGCTAATAAAATTCTATTGACATTCTTACTACTTATAATCTGTATCATTCAGGTAAATAATTTGCCATTTGGGCAATTAGGCAAATCAAACATGATCAGAATCAACTTGCCATGATTAAATAAGTATTTTAGTGTTGCATATTTGGAAAGTATCTGTACATTAGTAATTGACTTTACTCCCGCTCACTAACACTGTTCCCTGAATTTATAAGAAGTCTGACATTTTTCAGTGCTGTACACTTGTCAGCCAAAAATTATATATTTTTCTTTAAAAGTACATTAATTAATATATAAAAGACTTTTATATTGCTGTGTTGTTGATTGTTGCTGGCCCCTCTGTATGCTGTATGTTAAATGCATTTATGCTCCTGACATATTTAAATACTAAAGTGAAAAACTTTGAAGAATATTTTATCATACCAGTGTTCTCCAAATTAAAAATTTTAGTAGTTCTACCCATTTCAAGGTTCCTGTTAATGTTGTGATGGGGGAACAGGGCCCCTTCATTGGGTTCTTAGTCCTGTTTATAAAATAATTTAAAAATGGACTCAAAGTGAAGCTTTAAGAAAATTTTATTACAATTTAAGAGGAAAAAAATCCTCTGGGCAGAAAAGTTCCAAAATTCAGCAACTGCCTTGAGTAGGAGGATGGAAACAGAAGGGGCAAAGCCTTAAGGGATGCCAGTGTGGAGCCAGCATGCATGCCAGACAGACACCTGGAGGATCCACCTTCACCTGGAGGGAGAGAAGGGAGCGTTAGAAGAAAAGGAAACACACAATGTCGGGGCATGCTTAGGAAAGAAATATAAAGAAGAAAAGGAGAGGTCACACTTTTTTAAGAATTTGGAAAAGCAGACAAGATTTACAGAAATATCTGTAACTCAGTCCATATATACTACACTGAAGTGCAGGCATTCTGGGCAGGAAAGAAAGGTCACTGCCTCATTAACACATTGGGTCTTCAGCCTATCTCTTTAGCATTGCTTAAATTAAGCCCATTTTGACCCTATTAACAGCAAAACTGGAGGCTTAGATCTTTCTCCAGACCACTTTGCTGTTAAAGAGCTTTTTGTTGTTTGTTTGTTTGTTTGTTGTTGTTGTTGTTGTTATTGCAACAAGATGTTGCTTAATAGACCATGGCAATCAATTTAAGCAAAAGTAGTTAAAGGCACCTTAATATTGTGTGTGTGAAGTGTATTTATAAGAATTAAAAACTAAGCTGAACATGGTGATTCACACCTTTAATTACAGCACTCATTATGTAGTAGATCTCTGTGAGACTGAGGCTGAGGCTGAGGCCAGTCTGTTCTACATAGTAAGTTACAAATGGAGCTAGACGTAGACCCTGTTTATAAATAAATAAATATGGGGGCTGGAGAGATGGCCTAGTGATTAAGAGCACTGGCTACTCTTGCAGAGGACCCAGGTTCGATCCCCAGCACCCACATAGTGGCTGAGAACCGTCTTTAACTCCAGTTCCAGTGGAATCTGACATCCTCTTCTGACCTCTGAGGCATTGCACTACATGGGTGCACAAACCTACATGCAGACATTATACTCATACACATAAAAAATAAGTAAAATTAAAAAAAAAGTTCAGATAGTCTTTAACAGTCTCAGTACTGTTCAAATTCCAATTCTCTTAAATTTAAGCTCCTGTAAAATCAAATGACACATTCCATACTTCCAACATACAATGGCACAGAGTACACATGCTCATTCCAAAAGGGAGAAATGGGGATATGGTAAGATAATGCCAAAACACAGTCAGACTAGAACCAGCACAGCAAACACAAAAGCTTGTAGCTCCAAATCTGACATCTGGGACAATAGTTCCAAAGAGTGTGATTGCTCAGCCCTTCTTACTTTGCTGTTTACCACATATATCTCTCCCTCAAGTTGGTACCAATCCTTGTATAGAGCTCTTCTTGGCAGAAGTTGCATGTCTCTGACATCTTTTTCATGGTAGGGTCTCCATTATCCTCCAGGCTTCACCTTTAGAGCATGGGTTTCTCGGGTCTCTTGGCCTACCAGGACCTCTTCACCCAGGGAATTCCCAGCTCTAAGTTGCCTGGCCACCATGTCTTCTAAACTTGATGAGAAGCAGAAGATGCCTTCACTTTGCATCTTCCAAGCTTCAAATGCAACATCACAGGAATGGAATTGGTAAATTTTGCTTACAGTTTAGCATGGGCTCTGCCCCTCTTCTTTACATCACCAGCAGCTAATTTAGTATGCTGTAGATTTTTTAGACTTTTCATTTTCACAAGGTGGAAGCTTAACTAGGTGGAGTCTTTTCCCAAGGACTCTATTTCTCAATTATATATCTGTAGGAATCTGTAATCTTACCAAAAAGAGAGTCTTCCAACATTTGCTTTGGCCACATTGACTCCATTATTAAGCTTCTTGGTGTTATTCTTTCTAATCTAAACTATACATTTTGTATTTTTGTCTGTCCCATTTACTCTTTTTTTTTTCCATTGTAGGTCTTTATAATACTCACTATTAATGACAACATCACCAATTAAATATTAAGCTTAGTTGAAATTTTCTCCAATAAAGAATTAGTCCATTACTTTCTATTTAGCCTCAGGAAATTTCTGAGGACTCCATAAGACAGTAGCCAGATTCCTTACCAAAATATCAATTTCTGTTTAAATCCTTATTTCCATCTCTCTCTGGATTATATTGAGCCTGGCTTTTACTCTAAAGGCCCAGTAAGCTCTACTTAGAGAATGCAAATGTTTTTCTATTCCAAACTTCCAAATTCTTCCACAAGAGAAAAGCAACAAGTTACATATAAGGGGAAAAAATCAGAATTACATCTAAGCTGACATCTCAGTGCAAACTATGAAAGCCAGAAGAACATGAAATAGTGCTAAACAACTTCAGATGCCAACCCAGACTATTATACCCAGCAAAAATGTCAATTATACTTGAAAGAGAAAGAAAGATCTTTCATGACATAAAGAAGATGAAAGAATACATGTCCAGGGGCTGGAGGGATGGCCTAGCGGTTAAGAGTGCCGACCACTCTTGCAGAGGACCCAGGTTCCATCCCCAGCACCCACATGGCAGCTGAGAACCATCTGTAACTCCAATTCCAGGAGAACTCCAGTTCCAGGGGAATCCGAGACCCTCTTCTGACCTCCGCAGCATTGCATAACATGGGTGCACAGACCTACATGCAGACACATTCATACACATACAAAAATAAATAATAAAAAAAATTAAAAAAAGAATACATGTCTAAAAAAACCAATACTTCCTGGAGAGATAGCCTAGTGGTTAAGAGCACCGACTGCTCTTGCAGAGGACCCGGGTTCAATCCCCAGCACCCACATGGTGGCTAAGAAATGTCTGTAACTCCAGTTCCAGGAGAACTCCAGTTCCAGGGGAATCCAACACCCTCTTCTGACCTCCGCGGCATTGCACGACACGGGTGCACAAACCTACATGCAGACAGTACATTCATACACATAAAAATAAATAAATAATAAAAAAAAAATTAAAAAAAAACCCAACACTTCATAAAATACTCGAAGCATTTCAAAGAACAGAGGAAAGAAGCATCTATCTGGGCTGGAGAGATGGCCTAACAGTTAAGAGCGCTGACCGCTCTTGCAGAGGACCCGGGTTCGATCCCCAGCACCCACATGGCGGCTGAGAACCATCTGAAACTCCAATTCCAGGAGAACTCCAGCTCCAGGGGAATCTGACACCCACTTCTTACCTCCGCGGCATTGCACGACTCGGGTGCACAGACTTGCATGCAGACAGTACATTCGTACACATACAGAAATAAATAAAAAATTAATAAAAAAAGAAGCATCTATCCCCAAGAAACTAGAGAAAGAAATTAACGAAAGCATAACAGCATAAATACAAACTTAGACCAAGAATGCAAACAAAAACTAAGGAAGCTACACACATCTCTCAATAATAACCTGAAATATTAATGACCTAAACTCCCCAATCAAAAGACATAGTCTTGGAAAATGGATTAGGAAAAAGAATCCTTCTATATGCTGTCTACAAGAAACCCATGTCACCCTCAAGGAGAGACACCACCTTAGAGTGAATTGATGGACAAATATTCCAAGCAAATGGTACCAAAAAGCAAGCAGGAGTGGCTATTCTAATATCAGACAAAATAGAGCTCAGAGTGAAATTACTCAGAAGAGACAAAAAGGGCCATTACATCCTTATCAAAGGAAAAATTAACCATGAAGAATTAACAATCTTTTTAAAATTTTTATTTATTATTTTATTTTTTTATTTTTTTGGTCTTTTCGAGACAGGGTCTCCCTGTAGCCCCAGCTGTCCTGGAACTCACCTTGTAGACCAGGCTGGCCTTGAACTCACAAAGATCTGCCTGTCTCTGCCTCCCAAGTGCTAGGATTAAAGGTGTGTGCCACCATATGTATATGAATGTACTGTCTGCATGTAGGCCTGTGCACCATGTTGTGCAATGCTGCAGAGGTCAGAAGAGGGTGTCAGATTCCCCTGGAACTGGAGTTAAAGATGGTTCTCAATCCCCATGTGGGTGCTGGGTTTGAACCTGGGTCCTCTGCAAGAGCAGTTGGTGCTCCTAACCACTAGGCCATCTCTACAGCCCCAAGACTTCACAATCTTAAATGTTTATGCACCAAACTCTGGTGCACCTAACTTTATAAACACTACTCTGCAGGATCTCAAACACAGATTAATCACAGCACAGAAATAGTGCAGGACTTCAATACCCCATTGAGCCCCTTGGATAGATCAAATGGACAAAAAATAAACAGAGAGACATCAGAATGGAACAATACAATTCAACAAATGAACCTCACAGACATATACCAAATATTCCACTCAAACACCAGAAAATCTACTTTTTACTAAGCACCTCACAGAACATTCACCAAAATCGACCACATACTGGGACACAAAAGAAATATTAACAAACACAAAAGGATTGAAATTATTTGATGGATTCTATCAGACCACAGTTCACTAAAGCTCAATATGAACAAGAATAAACCCTACTAGCTACAAGAACACATGGAGACTAAAACGACACTATCCTGAATAATGATGGGTGAGGGAAGAAATAAAGAGTGTAATAAAAATATTCATGGAACTGAACAAAAACGACAATACAACACAACAAAACCTGTGGGATACTTTAAATGCAGTCATAAGAGGGAAATTTATAGCCCTAAATGACCACATTTAAAAAAACAACAGAAAGGTAACAATTAAATAATCTAACACTGCATCTGAGAACACTTGAGAGACAACAAATGAACCTTAACCCAAGAGACAGGAGAAATAAGAAAAATCAGAGCAGAAATCAATTTAATAGAAGCAAAAAAAAGCAATTCAAAGAATAAATGAATCCAAAAGCTGGTTCTTTGAAAAGATAAATTAAATAGACAGACCTCTAGCCCAGTTAATCAGAAGAAAGGTTCAGCAACTCCAAATCAATACTGTTCATGATGAAAGGGGAAACATCACAACAAAGGAAAGATCAGACAATCATATGAGCATACTCCACAACCCTATATTCTAACAAATTTGAAAACCTAAGAGAAATGGATGAATATCTGAAATCCTGTGAACCAACAAAGCTTAACCATGAATATATTGACAATTTAAACGGATCCCTAATATTTGAGGAAACTGAAGATATAATAAAAAACCTCCAAACCAAAAAAAGCCCAGGCTCAGATGATTTCACAGCAGAATTCTATGAAACATTTAAAGAGGTCTTACAACCTTTACTACTTAAACTTTTCAGAAGCATATAAACAGAGGGAAATTTCCCAAACTCCTTCTATAAAGCCAGCATCACTCTAATACCAATACCAGGCAAAGACACAAACAAAAACGGAAACTATAGACCTATCTCATCAATGAACATAGATGCCAAAATTCTCAACAAAATACTTGTGAATCACATATTGACCTACATCAAAAAGATCATCCATAACGATCAAGTTGGATTCATACCCAGAGATTCAGGGATGGTTCAACATATGTAAATAAATATCATAAAACACATAAATGGACTGAAAGACAAAACCACACAATCATCTCAATTTCAGAAAAAGCCTTTGACAAGATCCAGCATCCCTACATGTTTAAAATTCTAGAGGTAACTGGACCAAAGGGAACATTCCTCAACATAATCAAAACCATATACAACAAAGTCACTGCCAACATCATCCTAAATGGAGAAAAATTAGAAGCATTTCCCTTAAAGGCAATGACCTGGAAAGAGTGCCCCTTATTGCCACTCCTCTTCAACATAGTGCTTGAAACACTTGCTAGGGCAATAAGACAAGAAAAGGAAATTAAAAGAGAACTAATTAGAAATACAGAAGTAAAACTACTCCTTTTTGCATATGATATGATAGTTTGGTTAAGGGATGTTAAAAACTCCACCAGAAAACTTCTAGAAATGATTAAGAGTTTCAGTAAAGAGGTGGGATACAAAATAAACTTAGAAAAATCAGTAGATTTTTTTTTTTTACAACAACAATAAATAACTGGAGAAGTTATATAAGGAGACATTCCCACTCACAATACCCTCAAAAAATATCTGGGAACAAACCTAAGCAATGACACTAAAGATGTGTAAAATGAAAATTTTAAAACTCTGAAGAAAGGGCTGGAGAGATGGCCTGGCAGTTAGGAGCGCCGACCGCTCTTGCAGAGGACCCGGGTTCGATCCCCAGCACCCACATGGCGGCCGAGAACCGTCTGAAACTCCAATTCCAGGAGAACTCCAGTTACAGGGGAATCCAACGCCCTCTTTTGACCTCCACGGCATTGCACGTCACAGGTGCACAAACTTGCATGCATTCAGTACATTCATACACATACAGAAATAAATTAAAAAAAATTAAAACCCTGAAGGTGATTGAAGATAACATGAAAAGATGAAAAGACCTCCCATGCACGTGGATTGGAAAAATTAATATAGTAAAAATGTTCATTCTATCCAAATTGATAAACAAATTCAATGTAATCCCAATAAAATCCCTATGACTTTTTTCACAGACTTGGAAAAAAAGTCCTTAAAATCATATGGACAAACAAAAGACCCTGAATACCTAAAGCAATCCTGAGTGAAAATTGTGATACAAGGGGGATCACCTTACCAGACTTCAAGCTATGTTACAAGGCTATAATTATAAAGAGAGCCTGGTACTGGCAAAAACAAACAAACAAACAAAACAAACAAACAAACAAACAAAAAAAAACAGACCCACTGACCAGTGGAACAAAATTGAAGACAAAAACTTGGCTCATACAATTTTAGCCACCTCATATTCAACAAAGGGACAAAAAAATCTCAGTGGAGGAAGGAAAGTATTTTCACCATTTGTGTTGGCAAAACTGGATCACCATTTGCAGAAGAACAAAATTAAACCCCTACCTCTCATCCTGTACAAAAATCAACTCCAAGTGGATCGAAGTTCTCAACATGAAACATGAAACCCTGAAGGTGTTAGAAGAAAAAGATGGCAGCAACCTACAAAACAAGACTTTGTAAACCAAACAGCAGCTGTATGGGATATAAGGTGAAAAGTTGCCAAATGGGACTGTATCAAACTCAAAAGCTTCTGCACAGTGAAAGAAACAATCAAGGAACTAAAACGAAAACCCACAGAGTGGGAGGAAACCTTCACCACTGATACATCTGACAGAACTTTAACATCCAGAGTATATAGACTACTCAAAAAACAAAGCAGTAAGAAAGCAAATGACTGACTCAAAAGATGGAATAAAGAGCTGAACAGAGACTTCACCAGTGAGAAAGTAAAGATGGCTGAGAAATATCTTAAAACATGTTCAACATCCTTAATAATTAAGGAAATGCAAATTAAAACCACTCTCAGAAATCATCTTACTCCAATAATACTGGTTAAGATCGAGAAAACAAAAGACATCAAAGGCTGGATAGGTTGTGGGGAAAGGGGAACACATCCACTGGTGGTGGGAATGTAAATTTGTACAACCTCTATGGAAAGCAGTGTGGAAAACCCTTAAAAGACTCAAAATGAGCCTACCACCTGACTCAGCCATACCACTCCTGGGCATTTAACAAGAATCATCCTACTGCAAAGACACATGTACATCTATGTTTATTGCAGCTCTCTTCACAATAGTGAAGAGTTGAAACCAACCCAAGTGCCCTTTAACTGAAGAGTGAATAACAAAAATGAGGTTCATCTACACAATGGAGTTCTATTCAGAGGTAAAGAAAGATGACATCATGAACTTTGCAGGTAAATGGATTGAACTAGAAGCCATTAAGCTAAGTGAAGTAACACAGTCCCAGAAAAACAAATGGCTAATGGTTTTCCTCATTTGTGGATGCTAACACCAAATCCCCAGTTGAATGACAAGCTGAATAACATTATTGTTATATTTCTTTTTATCTGAAAGCAACTGTGCTGCTATATAATATGAATCTCTTAATGTGCTCTAGAATTGACCTACCATTTATTTTCAGGCTCTGTAATTACTGTATATAGGTGGAAGGTATGTATTTATATTTTAGTGCAATATAAAATTAAAGCGGTAAAATGTGAATGCCTAAACATATTTTGGAATTAACATACAGTTTATTCTTGGAGGTCATAATTTTGATACATATGTGATGATTATATAGGCATATGTTGGAGCAATACAAAGGGGAGGGAACAACAACATAAATACTGGGTCAAATAACTGACTGATACAGTTAAATTCTCCCCTAAACAACAAGCTTCTGCAGTGAAAAACTTTGGAAAGACTGAGAGAAATATGCATGACATGTAAGGCAGAAGGCAAGAACTGGGGTGGGTTGGAGGTGAGGGGAGTGGAGGGGAGGAGAATGTGTTTAAATTGGACTAAAAGATAATGTATGAAAAACACAAATCATCAATAAAAGTATTAAAAAAAATCGTGGAGCAGAAGCAGGCATGTGGTAGGGACCAGATTGATATCTTCAAGGACAACCATGAGGACTTCTTAGGGAATCTCTTAGGATCAGGGCTGAGATGATGATCAGGCAGACTCCATTTTGTCCAACGTTCCTTCTTTAAGCATAGATTCTGTCTCTTTGCCCCAATCCTTTGTCTACCTAAGCCTAAAGTTCATGCTAGAATAACTAACAATAAGTTGGGGTCACTGGACTCCTCTGATCCACATTAAATCTTTACTCTCTGCTTTGTTACCATTCCTCATTTCAATAAGCAGTGTATTTAAACAGGTATATAGACATAGATATAGGTATCACTGATATAGATATATCTTAAGAAGGTTCTGCCCTTTTGCTTTGACCTTTGAACTGCCTCATTTTCTAATATTATCACCTTGGAGGGTAGAACTTCAAAAATGAGAATTCGGGGATATAAAAACATTCTGACCAGGGCTGGAGAGATGGCCTAGTGGTTAAGACTGCCGACTGCTCTTGCAGAGGACCCAGGTTCAATCCCCAGCACCCACATGACAGCTGAAAACCATCTTTAACTCCAGCTCCAGGGTGATCCAACACCCTCTTCTGACCTCCACGGCATTGCATGACACGGGTGCACAAACTTACATGCAGACAGTGCATTCATACACATAAAAAAAAAATTCTGACCAAGTCCACTGAACTGCTCTAGGTCATACAGAAGGTTACTGAGATAGCAGTTGTTATTTAAATTTTCAGGTCTCTTTTGTGTAAATAATTATTTCAGCATTCTGTGGAAATTTATTAAAAGTTAACTTGTCTAGTTTATTTATTTATTTATTTATTTATTTATTTATTTATTTATTTTATTTTTTTTTTTTTTGGTCTTTTCGAGACAGGGTCTCCCTGTAGTCCCAGCTGTCCTGGAACTTACTCTGTAGACCAGGCTGGCCTTGAACTCACAAAGATCCACCTGCCTCTGCCTCCCAAGTGCTAGGATTAAAGGCATGCGCCACCACGCCCGGCTGTTATTTATTTATTTTTATGTGTATGAATGTACTGTCTGCATGTAGGTTGGTGCACCTATGTTGTGCAATGCCATGGAGTTCAGAAGAGGGTATCAGATTCCCCTGGAACTGGAGTTAAAGACGGTTCTTAGCTGCCATGTGGGTGCTGGGAATCTAACCCGGGTCCTCTGCAAGAGCAGTCAGCGCTCTTAACCACTAGGCCATCTCTCCAGCCCCACTTAACTTGTCTTTTATGAGGTTCTACATTTCAATTATGGAATTTTGAAAATGTAAATCAGATCACATTTCCCTAAGATCTATAGGAAGATATTTGTTAGCCCATCCTGTAGTTTAGGATCCACAGGGAAAGAACAGTGTGTGGCACACAGGAAAATCTCCCCACATATTTGTCAAATGAATGTTAATTGAATGAATCTATAAATAGAAGATCAGTGTTTTACTGACACATTGGAAAGTATAAAATATCTGTTTTGAAATATTACATAGCTACCTGTTTGAATGGACATCTCAATTTTTATTGATATATTTGGTTTGCTTTTTGCTTTTTTAGTCTATTTGATCTGTTGATTCATGATTTAAGTTTAACAAAATAACTTGCTAAGCTTTGACTCTGCAGATTTAGCAGATTTTCATTAAATCTTGTGACTTTTGTCTTCTTTTGAATGTTGTTATTTCCGTGGGCACAAATGATGCCAAATTATGATATTTAAGGCATTTGGCTTAAGGTTTGGTTTTTGGACTTTTTGCTTTGTTCTGTTTTATTTAATCAGAGAAATTTTTGTTTAAGGTCATGGAAAATATTATTTAGTATTAGCTTCCCATCACCCTAACAGACCCAAATGAGATAATTCACAATCAGGATAAAAAGGTTTATTTTAGTTCTCAATTTTGAATATTTCAGTACATTATTGGTTGGCCTAGTTGCTTTGGGCCTGTTAAAACCAGCACAACACTAGGAAGCATGGAATGGAGCTACTGCTCACTTCAGGGACAAGGTGCAAAAGAACAAGAGAAAGGAGCTGGGGCCCTTATCCTGTGGCATGCCCTCCATGACCTATTCACAGACATCTGTGGGGCATTTGTAATCAAATTATAAGGGTATGCTGAGATTTTTTCCCCCAGGTACTTTGTGTTTTGTACTTGCCCTGCTGTGCCATTCTTGTTTGACCATTCTTCTTTACTTGTTTAAATTAGTTGAGTGAGTGGTCTAGATACAGATTTAGCAGTGGAGTTGTTTGAAAGATAGACCTCGTTCATCTCATGTCTCATTTTGTGTTCACAAATGCATAACACATTTATTTAACTATTTTGTATGACAAGGTCTCTTTGTAGCCCCACCTGGCATGGAATTGACTATGGAGACTAGACTTGCCTCAGTCTAACAGAGATCTGCTGGCTTCTGCCTCCTGAGGTCTGGGATTAAAGGACTGCACCACTATGCCTGGCTTTCTTAATTTTTCTTATTCAGTCGTCAAAAGTAAATTAATATCTACAACTGTTTCCTCATAAGAATTATAAAATGTTCCTACTCTGTTTGACTAATACCCTCAAAAATAATACCTGCGAATTTCACTTTTATATCTTTCAAAGTTTTAAAATTATAAATATATGTTATTGTGTTAATTTGATGAATCAACAGACTATCAATATTCTATTGGTGCTTTGTAGTGATAATTCTATAATCAATAAGCACTTAATATTTAGGGGTTACATTCTCTTGAATACTTTGCTAGACTGATTATTTTTACAGTTCAGCTTATAAATTCACTGAGTTTATTTCCAGGCATTGAATTATTTTTTAATCTGATATATATATTTACCATACTTCAGTTTTTGTGTGAATTACAGTTGTGAGGAGGCATGCTTTCTAAAAATATGAGACACAAATTCGTTGGAAAACAATTATCGTAAAAGAGGCCTGAAAGGGATATCATGAGATGCCACATAGGAAAAATTACTGTATCAAAATGTATACAGTTGAGTATTATAAACTCAGTTTAAGATAGCTCTCCCGCAGGGAAATGGCTCCATAGATAAATCACTTGTTGTAAAGGCAGGAATGGAGGTCAGATTCCTCTCTGTCACATATAAGCAGGTTTGGTGTGCTGGCCCACCTGTAACCCCAATGCTGAGGAAGTGCAGACAGGGATCCTTGGAGCAAACTAGACTGGTCACTTCTGCACATTCTAGGATCCATGAGGGACCCTGCTTTCATAAAAATAGTAGGGAGCTAGCCGGGAGTGGTAGAGCACCTTTAATCCTAGCACTCAGGAGGCAGAGGCTGGTGGATCTTTGCGAGTTCAAGGGCATCCTGGTCTACAGAGTGAGTTCCAGGACAGCTGGGGCTACAGGGAGACCCTATCTCTAAAAGACAAAAAAAAAAAAAATAGTAGGAAGCTGTCAACAAAGACACCTAACATCAACCTCTGACCACCATGTTTGTAGGCACACACAGTTAATACTCATGCACTCTTATGTGACCATTTCCATGCTCATCTACAAAATAGATATTTCTAAATTTTACTTCTGGTCTAGTTGCCATAAGAACATGAATAGTGTTTTTTTTTTTTTTTGATCATTTGTTTGTTTTTTGTTTTGTTTTTGTTTTTTCTCAGAATGCATTCCACCTTTTCAATAGGTATTTTTTTTCTTCATCCTACTAATATTATAATGAATCTAATTGATGAAATAGAAATCTTCTTGGGTATTTCAAGCAGAGAGAAATTTAGACTACTCTAACTTTGTAAACTGAATCTGTCTCATGTGTTGCTTGAAGCTCAGCAGTCCTTCTTTGTCAGTCATGAGTTTAATAATTGACACTGGACTTTCCTGCTGCTGCCCCTGGTATTAGGGGAGAAAAAGAACACAAAACATCTACTTCAAATTTCACATTAGTGTCTTTCATCGAAAGAATATAATTCAGAAATCTGATAGTGAGGATTCTTACAATCCAGCTTCTAAAACAACAGCAAATGTGGAAAATGTCAGAAATGATGCTGAACACCCCCCCAAATATACTGGTTCATCCAAATACAGAAGGAATATCTTTTTCTTTCCCCCTCTAGTCCACTTTTTATTTCATCTTTACCTATATATTAAAGGTGTCTGTATTCTAGGATCACGTGCCTCCTCCATGATATGCTACCTCCATAATATTTTTACCTCAAGAGAGTAGAGGTAAAATACTCTTTGCATTGACATATCTCTACCATCTTGTATATTTTCTCAGTAGTCTGGGAGTATGTGGAAAATCTTTTATTTGAACTATCACAAGCTATAATGTGAAGCCTAAAGGCATGGAATCAACATCCCAAGATTCATCTGAAATAGGGTTTCTATGAACTCATTGATGAAGGACCAGCTGGAAAAAAATGATTTTGTTTCTTTTTTAGAACACAGTTGAGATGCTCTATTAACTAGACTTAGCAGTGAAATCATTTCACTAAGTATCCCTTTCTCAAATAATGACATTTTTCGAAAATGTTTATTATTGATAAAGATTTGTGAAATAACAATAAGCCAGAAATAAATCAAATGATAGTGAAAAGTAATTGCTCCTCAAACAAACTTAGCAAGTCATTAGAGTTCTTTGATATCTTTTTCTAGATAGAATAAAAACAAATGGTTGGGGATTAGATGAAATAATATAGGATGGTATTTTGGAGATTGCCTCCTAACTCTTCAAGTACTGTTAAAACAGTTATCAGTTATCATTACTGATTATCAAGCATTCATTTCTTTATTATGTGGCAGGGACAGGACCATTAACTTTTGTATTTATTACAATAACCCTACAATCTAATTTTGTTAGCATTTCCATTTAATAGCTAACAAAATAAAAGATTAGGGAGTTCAAGCTACTTGCCCAGATATTCCTAAAACACTGCTGACAAGAGTCCCTCCCCTACAGTACAATCTCAGTTCATGCTGGAGCAGATGTTATTTAATCATTAACTTCTCATTATAGAACCTTCTTTGTACAACAGTAGCAGAGAAAGAACAACAGTCATCTTTTGTTACTGAAACAAAGTAACTAACATGAACATAAAGAGAGAAAAATTTATTTTGTCTCTTTTTTTCTGGGTTTTGGTCCATGAGAATCTTGCATCATTGACTTGGACCCTCTATGGAGAGATCATCATGTTGTCAAAAGCATTTGTCAAAGGAGTATGCTCATTTCGTAGTGGCAAGAATGCAGAGACATGGACAGTGACTGGCTAAGTTTCATGGCCGTAGTGACTTTCCTAACTCCCTCTTATTGGGCGTCACATCTGTTTTCACTGTCATCCACGATGATGCCATTAACTTATGAAAGCATCAATCAATTTACACAGGGATTATGTCAGAGCAGTAATGACCCCATCTACTCAATGGTTGTATCAACCAACTGTGAAATAAAGTTCAACTCATGAATTGATAATCAAACAATATCATTCAATCTTTGGCCCCTAAAACTATCTCATAACGCAAAATGTATTTTGTCCATCTCAAGTAATTACAAAATTCTCAACCATTTCATCATATTTCAAAATCCCAGTCAAAATTATCCTGTAAGGCTTAAGGTCATTTTAGCTGTGAAATTAAAATAAAAACAAATACTTCAATCACATAATGTTATACAGAAAATTCTGAATTTAAGTTCTAAAGTGGAAGAAAGGGGACATAAGAGACGTGAGCTAAAATTAAAATTAAAACTCAGCAGGATGAACAATTTTGGATATGGATTACAAGGCATGCATGGTTTCTAGTCCATAACCATAATTCCCAATTTTATCTGAAGCTTAACAAACACCACATTTATTCTCCACATTCTTATTAGCATTTGGACTTCTTTTTTTTTTTTTCTAAGTATTTTTTTAATTTATTTTTATTGATGCTTTGTGTATTTCATACATCATTTTCCAATTCAGTTCAGGCATATATCCCCTTCCCTTCCCCCCCACCCCACCCCTACCCATCGCAGATCGTGCATTCTGCCGTAAGTTTTCTGCACTTTCTCTGCTTTTTTGTTTTGTTTTGTTTTCATTTTTTTAACAATAGGTGATAATTTGTGTGTACAAGCGTCCTTCATGTAAAATCAATTTGCAAGCAGTTGTGCTCAAACCCACACAGCTCATGGGTCCCACCATCCTGAAAGGGGGGGCTTGTATGTTCAATCAAGTTGATCAAATGAGTGTCCAGTCTATATTGTTGTAGTTTCACCATTAACCCCAATCGAAGCCTTTACATTCTACCACACCCCCTCTTCCGCAGATTGTTCCCTAGGCTTAGAAAAGGGGCACAGGTTTGGACTTCTATGTTTCCATCAAAATCTCCCATGAAGCTTGATTCATGGTAATGGTATTGTAGCGCTTGTTAAACTCTGTCTCCAAACTATCCCAAAGGCTTCTGTTTCCCATGGTCACAAAGAGACACAGCAAGAATGGACTTGTCAGTATCAATTTGGTAAGTTAATATTATCTGCCATTGTGACAACATACCTACTATAGAGAACTGAAGGGAAGACAACTTTGTTTTAGCTCAGAGTTTTAGTGGTTTTGCTGTGGTCCTTTGGAGAGGCATCCTGTAATGAAAACAACAGTGAATGTTAAAGAAAATGTAATTCATGGATTAACATACCATCCAAACATCTGTGTCTATACCAAAGTAACCTAGATAACAATTAGTACTGTTTAATACCTATATATGCTAATTGGTGTGCTTCATTAGTAGGGATCGCAAGGGCTATATATTCTACTGTTTAAATACCTGTATCTGTGATTGTATGTGGCTTCATTAGTATGATCGAAAGGTTATGCCTGGGGACAAAGCTGGCAGCCCTTGAAAGAAAACAGCCAGAATGACTATAGAGACCACAGACAACAGCTCAGAGAAAGTAGACTGTTGCTTCTCATCCACCTGTGCCCCTTTCTAAGCCTAGGGACCAACCTGCGGAAGAGTGGTGTGGTGTGGTAGAATGAAGGGCTGCGATTGGGGTGAATGGTGTGAAACTACCAACCAATATAGACTGGACACTCATTTGATCAAACTGATTGAGCATACACGCCCCCCCTTTTGCTGGATGGTGGGACCCAGAGCTGTGTGGGTTTTGGGCAAAAAACTGCTCGCAAATTGGGTTTTACATGACGATGCTTGTACTCACAACCTTATCACTTATTGTTAAAAAAAATGAAAAGGAAAACCAAAACAAAAAAAAGAGCAAAGATGCAGCTAGAGAGATGGCTAGCGGTTAAGAGCACCGACTGCTCCTCTTACGGAGGACCCGGGTTCGACCCCAGCACCACATGGCGGGTTGACGGCCAGAACCGTCGAAACTCAAATTCCCGGAGAGAACTCCAGTTCCAGGTGGGAATCTGACACCCTATTCTGACCTCCGCGGTCCTGCACGACAAGGGTGCCACAAACCTACATGCAGACCGACATTTATACCCATACAGAAATAAATAAATGCCGGGGCGTGGTGGCGCCACGCCTTTAATCCTAGCAATGGGGAGGCAGAGACAACGCGGATCTCTGTGAGTTCGACGGCCCAGGCTGGTCTACAGGGTGAGTTCCAGGACAGCCAGAGTTACAGGGAGACCCCTGTCTCAAAAAAAAAAAAAAGAAATACACCAAAGCATCAAAAAAAAAAAAAAGAAAGAAAGAAAGAAAGAAAGAAAGAAAGAAAGAAAGAAAGAAAGAAAGAAAGAAAATACTCTCTACCATTGGCTGGGAAGCAGAGAATGAGATAGTATGATGATCTGAATGAAGAATGTCCCCCATAGACTCACGTACTCAAATACTGGGTCCCCATTTGATGGCATTGTCTGAGGGGGTTAAAGAGGTATAGCCTTGCTGGAGGAAATGAGGTGTTGAGAGTTTAAAGGCCCCTGCCTCACTTCGTGCCACCTCATTTCCTGCCTCGTTCACCTCCAGGTGCTCTCTGCTTCCTGTTTGCCACTG
This sequence comes from Rhizomys pruinosus, assembly GCA_009823505.1. Taxonomy (NCBI): domain Eukaryota; kingdom Metazoa; phylum Chordata; class Mammalia; order Rodentia; family Spalacidae; genus Rhizomys; species Rhizomys pruinosus. Next base: position 154,775 of record VZQC01001486.1, read on the forward strand.
GAGATGTTCCCCAGCTTCCTCTTGCCACCATGCTTCTCCTGCCTTTGTGGACCCTTCCTCAGAATTCATAAATCCCAACAAATTCTTCCTTCTGTAAGTTGCCTTGGTCATGGTGTTTTATCACAGCATTAGAAAAGTAACTTGTATAAATAAGAAGGGGACCAGTACAGGAAGATCAAGACAGGACGTTGTGCTTACTGGACCTCATTTGATGACCATGGGAAGGGAAAACCCCACTGTGGAACACAAGGGCAGAACTGATGGTGGTTTAGGCTTGCCAAGGAGGAGCCTTCAAACATGACCCCTTTCAGCTTAATAAAGAAAAAAAACATCATAAGCTGAAGATGCTAAAATCTATGATATATGTGACATGCATATGTGCATATTTTGGAATGATGCATATTGGAAGGAATAACAACAAAAACAGAAAGAGTCAAAGAACTGACAAACGGTGAACTTCTGCTTGAAACAGTAAACTTCTGCATCTAGAATTTTGAGACTGAGAAAAAAGATGAAAAACATGTTTGGCAGAATGCATGAGCTGTGGTGGGGTGGGGGAAAGAGGGTGGCATAGGTCTAGATTTGATTTGAAATTTTGTATGAAATGCACAGAGCTTCAATAAAAATTGTCTTTGAAAGACATAAACAAATAAGAAGGGAGAAGGGGTCATATCAAAATATTCCCCTCAAAACATGCCCCCAAATCACCTAACTCCTTAAACCAGTTACTGCCTCCTAGTTCTGTCAGCTCCCTGTCAACCCATCAGTGAACTGATGGACTGGTGGGGCCCCAATCTCACTGTTCCAAGTGCCTCAATACAGATCAGTTAGTTGGGGATCACACCTTCAACCAACAGGCCTTTGAGGGAAGTTCATATCAAAATCATAACAGACTGTAAATGTACATAAATTGAAATGTGGAGTAGAATGAAACTTCTAAAACTATATTTAACATTTTAAACCTGAAAATATAATATTTTATCATAATCTTATTAAGAATTTCAAATAATTTCCTTGCTGAAAACATGAATCCATTTCTCATCTACAACTTCTGGCTTTGATTTCTTTGATTTAGAGTAAAGAGTGAGACAATTACACATTTATGATTTCTCTGTGGGCATCCAGTTGAACTTTCTGTGGTAATGAAAATGTTTATGTGTGATGTTAAATTTGGTAGCCATGAACTTCATGTGGCTATGAATTGCAAAACAACTTAGACCTGATTTTTTATTAGATTTCTTCATTCTAATTAATTTGTACCTGACCATGACTTGTGGCTGGTGAGTACTGTGTGACTAGCACATTTCTACATCTGTGAGTACACAGCAGATTCCTACTGTTGCCTGCAAATAATTTATCATTCTATTGTCTACATGTACATGCAATCATGCTTTGGGTTACTGAGAGACACATTGTGTGTTCCAAGTCCTGGAGTATTTTGATAGGCAGAAATATCCAAAATTTCCACACTTGTTTCTTTTAAAAGCTTAGGCAATTATTAATGTTTGTTCAAATGCTTTGGAAAGTTCCAGTGTTAACAAAAAGTTGTGGAATAAAGTGTCTAGCTGCAGAAAGACATCTCTACTGGTGGAAGCATGAGAGAAGAGACACACTTTGCTTCATGCAATGTCTACAGATACTGGGTGCTGTGAGCCTCTGTAAGAATGTTTTATTTATACCTGATAGTAGATGGATGCATTGAATAAAGATCAAGTAAAACCAGTCCTACACAACTATGATTGTTACCTTTGAGTGAATACCCTCAGCAAAAATCAAATACATAAACACAGTATTATAAGATAAAATAGCACATTGATATAAAAGTTGTTCACAAATGTAAAAAGTGAAATACCCTTTGATTAAGTTACTAAAAACGTATAGAGTCAAAACGCTATGAATAAGAAAATATAATTTAAAGAAGTTATTTTAAAAGATCTGTTCTCTTAGATACCTCACTTGAAAAACATGACGTGAGCCACTCTCCCTGTTAAGTGAAGCCATGCTGTTAGGGAAGAGAAAAGTCTGACTGATACACTTCATGAAAGATGCTCAGACTCGGCCTGCTGAGTGCTGTGAGCAAACGGCTTGCTCAAATGAATCCCAGGTCCCACTTTCCTTCCATCCAGAACGTGCCCTTGGTCTTACCACACACCTGCAAATGCAGGTGAGCCCAGGTTACAGAAGGCACCTTGATTGGTTGTGTGTCAGATCAAAGTATGTTGTCCATTTGAAAAACATAAAAATGTCCAGAAAAAGGGAGGTTCAAACAGAGGTGGCCCCAGGGGCAGTAATAATAGAAGTGCTAACAATTTATTAATATTTAACTATAAATATTCTCTTGTTCATCTTTTAATTAAGGAATTACACAGGGCAAGCCAGCATGTCACAGTATTCCATGCTTATGTGGAAAAACTGGCCAAACCTAAAATTTAATGGAAAGTAAGACTCAGGAAAGTCTGTTGCTAGATTTACTATGTTCAGCCTAAGAAGGAATGCACTGATACTAATAGATATAGTTTACTAAATATCACCTTAGTCACAAGACAGGCAAGACTATGGAGAGAGGAGATTGTTTTCTGCTTTTTTACTAAGTATATTTTTCTTTTTAACCTTTTGATACATTTGAGGAGGAGTGAGTTTCATTATTTCTAAAAAAGAAGAATTGCTAACATTTTCTTGGGGCACAGCCCAGACTGCTCTTTAAGCCTCTCAAACATCTGTACAAATTATATTGTGCTTTATATAGAAAGCTGCATATAAAAAAGCCACAACAGTAGAGTTCCAGTATGCTTCTATACCTAAGACCTCTTCTCCATCAGTGCAAATCAAACTTGAGCAGGAAATATGGACAATAGAGTTATCAAATTAAAATGCTATATAATATTCAGCACTTATGATGTTCTTGCTTGCTGTACTGAATCTAAACTACTGAAGGTCAAAAATGGTATTCAAAAAAAAAAAAACCCTCATGCAATGCAAGATAATAGATTCAAAGAAACTGGTACATTATTAGAATCATTAGACTCATCAAAACATTCCAGTTGACTATGAGAGGGCCTCTGAACATTTATAAGGATTTTGTATGTGAGAATACAATACTATCAGATGGCTAATATAGTTTTACAAAAGGCTTCAATACAAAAGATATTTTCATGAAATATTAATTCAACTGATCTCTTCCCTAAGAAGACATAATATTGAATTCTTAAGAACAAAGCAATATTTCCCATGGCGTTCAGTTTCTAATTGGCTTGGTATTTCACATTATTCTGATTAACACCTTCTTATTGACTTTTATTTTGAGAAATGAAAGGAAAAACTATGACAAAACAACATTTTGATATTAAAATTATACCTAAAATTACCAAAAGTAGAAACAAAAGCCAAGGTTGAAATCTTGCCTTTGGCATGCTAAAACAAAGTCATGCAACATTGACAGTCTGACACTGGTTTCGCAGATGACAGTCATCAAAGGGAAGGTTTGTTGTTTTATATTTGGAACTATTTGTTTACCATTATAACTAAAGACAGATCATGCAACAGAGAGGGTTAAATGCCATCAGGAAAATATGTGGTGCAGTAAACATTAAGATGTGCTATAGAAATTCAAAATTATAGAATTTTGCTTTAATGTAAAGACTTATCCAGCTCTAGCTCTTGGAGTACTAAGAATTTAGAGTTTTATGAATAGCATCTATTTTTAGAAGACTTATTTAAATAAACACGTGTTCCTAAGTTGATTCTCTACATTTGATGAAAATGATACAAGTATTTCTTACTAACACTTTTAAAGGGGTTGCCTCTTTCACACACAAAAGTGTGGTATGTATAGTTGAGCTTTTAAAATATAATACTTGTATTGATGTTTTCTGTATTTCAGAAATCATTTTCCAGTTCGGTTTAGACATATTCCTCTTTCCCTTCCCCCCACCCCACCCAGATCATGCACTCTGCCATAAATGTCCTGCATTTTTCTCCCAGTCTTTTTTTATGTTTAGGATTTCACATTTTCTTCCTTTAATTTCATATTACTCTAAAATATACATATATACCTTCTACCGTATACAGTAATTACAGAGTCTGAAAATAAGTGCTGGGTCAATTCTAGATTTACATTGTAACAACAGTTGCTTTCAGATAAAAAAAAATCTAACAATAATGTTGTTCAGCTTGCCTTTCATCTGGGGATTTAGTTAGCATTATAATTCATAACAACAATATGGAAAATAAGTTGAATTTTGTTAAAAGTTTGTTCATTGATTTTTTTCTATTCTTTATTTTTGTCTGGTCTATAATAACAGTTGTCTCATGGCTTGATATATTTTATGTCAGAATAAGTTTCTGATCATCGTTCAGTGGCTTGGGCTTTCTTTAAAGGATATTTCCTGCAAACTTTTTTTTTTCCTATCTCTAGAGTATGCTCACAGGAAAACAGAGAGATGGGGCAGTTTGGGTAACTTAAAATGTCATTATTTAAAAGTTTCAGGGTGGGGGCTGGAGGGATGGCCTAGCGGTTAAGAGCGACGACCGCTCTTGCAGAGGACCCGGGTTCGATCCCCAGCACCCACATGGCGGCTGAGAACCGTCTGTGACTCCGGTTCCAGGAGAACTCCAGTTCCAGGGGAATCCGAGACCGTCTTCTGACCTCCGCGGCATCGCACGACACGGGTGCGCAGACCTGCATGCAGACAATACATTCATACACAATAAACTGAAATAAATAAATAAAAATTACAAAAACAGTGTCAGGGTGATGGCCTGGCTTAGTATAGGTATTATATTACAAAGGAATATTCAATAGGTAAGTAGGTGTGACCTTTACCCAGAAGAAAACTTGATTTTCCCACTGTAAAGGATTTTTATATATCACAAAACACAAATATGTGGAAACTTGAAAGTAAACAATTAAGTCAACAAACAAGCTTGAAGTTAATCCAGAACAGACAGAACTGTAAACGCAACAGTAAAATCTGCCTTTGAAAGTAATGTTTCTGTGAATTGGGCATGCTACTTTGCTAATTCTTTTGTGAAGTTGACTTAATTTTGTGTAGGGTGTCTGGAATGCATTACTGTCATGCAATGCCGTGGAGGGCAGAAGAGGGTCTCAGTTCCCGGAACTGGGGTCGCCGTGGAATGCGAACGTTGGACAAGACAGTGTAACTAGCTGCACGTGGGGTCGCGGGAGGTGACCGGAACGGGTACATCTGTAAGCCAGCACGTGCGGTGTCTTAACCCGTCGTAGGCTAGGCTAACCAGCCCCGCACGCTAGCTTGACTAAGTCGTGTGGGGTGTTTTTTTAAATTGGTATTATGCGTTCTGTATGTGTATCAATGTACTGTCTGCATGCAGGTTTGTGCACCGTGTCGTGCAGTTGCCGCGGAGGTAAGAAGAGGGCGCTGATTCCCATGGAATTGGAGTTCTCCGGAATTGGAGTTAGTTTCAGACGGTTCTCGGCCGCCATGTGGGTGCTGGGGATCAAACCCGGGTCCTCTGTAAGAGCGGTCGGCGCTCTTAACCGCTAGGCCACCTCTCCAGCCCTACTTTGCTAACTTTTATAAAACATTTTCTTCCAGTATTTTCTCTAAAATTTTAAATATTGAAAATGTCGAACACATATGTGTGTGAGAGGGGTATGCATCATGTGGGAACTATACCAACTATTCTCCACTAATCATGAACTCAAGCTATGAAAATATTAGATGTAAAAACAAAATAACATAAAGAAAACCAAACAAAACAACTTTTCTTAAAATTTTTTGTTTGAAGGAAAACACATTTTATCTTATTTGAAAATATTAATTACTTGTAAAAAATGGTCAGAAATATCTAAATTTAATTGTTAAAGAATACTACCAACTTTATGGTAATACCTAACTTACACAGAGTGGAAAAATGAACATGAGTGGTTTTGAGGGAAACAAAATCATATATAGCCTAACTCTCATGAAAATAATAAAGTTTGGATGGATGGTTGTGAGCAAATTACAGGCCATTTATGAAATTGCAAGAGTATGTCTCCAGACTTGTCTGCCATATGTATGTAATGACCCCTCTTTCTCTTTTACATTTTGAAGCCCTGGGGAGGGAATGACAGGAGAGGGACCTGATGTCTCATTGACAATACAAAACAAATAAACTGTGGCTTGTAGTAAATTACATTTAGATAATGAAGTTGTGATTCTAATCCAATAAAAAGAATTTGTCCTGTGTTTTTTCAGGGGGCCAGTACTGTGAAGGTTAAATTAAATCCGAATGGACAAGGAAACTGCAGATAATATATGTACATGATAGATTCTGAGCTGCAATTTGAGCACATGGAGTAGTTGATTATTAGAAAATGTCCATGGCTTGATGATGTCAATCATTTGTGTTTCTATTTCGATTGGTTCACAGGGCATGCTTTTAAATAGCAAGGGGCACTGAGAGTCTGGCTCCAAAAGATTTCATAGGCACAGTTCAAATTTAAGCAGTAACAGATTGACAATTTCATATTTATAACTGTAATAGTCTATTAAGACAAGTGACTACATGGTTCTACTAGCTCACAAGAGTATAAAAAACTGGTGGTCAGGCCTTTTAATACTTGTCTAAGTCCTAAGTCCTAACAATCAGTGCTAGAGTTTGATTATTTCAAATTTGAATACTCTGTTTCCTTTTTAACTTAACAGAAATCCTACAGTCCTAAGCCTAGCCCTCAGATAAGAGATTTTTCATGTTTCATGAAAAGAAATTCAAAATAAAAAGGAACAGATTTACTTTTTACCCCCCTTGCTTTTCCAGTTACCATATAGGAAGACTCAGTTTTATGCTCCTGTCCAGTAGAAGATAATAATCAATCAAAGCTAGAAAAGGATAAAATTATAATTTAGTTTAAAGTCATTAGCAATGTTAAAATAAGTAAACATCTTTTTGTGTAGATTAGAATGTGTGCTCCAGGGGGTTGGAGTGATGGCTCATTGGTTAAGAGCACTGGTTGCACTTGCAGAGGATCCAGGTATGATTCCCAATACCTACATGGTGGCTAAAGGTGTGTAACTCCAGTTCTAGGGGATCTGCCTTTGCAGGCTTTGCACAACACAGGTTCACTTATGTACATACTGGCATAACACTCATACATATAAAATTCAAAAAACAATATTTTATTTAAACGTGTGTTCCAAAGAGCTGAGCTTTTCTAGGCAGAAGAATTACTGAAGAAATGCAGAAAGAGTATGCAAAAAGTAGACTGGCTGGTATCAACTTACAACAAGTTACTTTAAAGGCAAGAGACTTCCAATCGTGCCAACCACGGGTCAGCTAAACAATAAATTCCATGGATAGAGAACATTAATTTCTGAGACTCCATTTTATTTTATTTATTGGGGTCTTTTGTGTGAATTCAGTCCAAATCAATGATGTCTTATACATGCTACTTAACACCAGCTTCTGCACAAGATACTATACAAGCTTTGCTACAGAAGGAAGTACTGCATTTCTTTGGATAGAATTGCTTTACTTTCACATGTGTTATTGATAATGTACGCTCTCTTCCAAATGGACTACCATATCTGTGGTTCAATGACTTAGATAAATATTCATCTAAAATTTCTTTTCCACTTTAGGTTTTTGCTATTAACAAAGGACAAGATTTCTTCAGGATCAAAACTTTAATACCAACCATACATACCTTAGAGAACTAAACACTACAGTCTTCTAACTGGAGTGCACAGAACTTACATTGTTTACTATGATATAAAGAAGTAAGGACAGTTTAAAACCAAATAATTTAACACATGGGCAAAACACTATATAGAAAATAAGAAATGTGGAAATATTATGACACTATTATGTGTGGGTCTTGGTGACATTCTTGAGAAAAATTTCATTGAATAACAAAATATTCACTTATGCCTTCAAAGTATATTTATGCTCTATTTTTCAAGAGCTAAGTAAGGTTAAATTTGACTTCTTGTCCTCTGAGAGCTCACAGTCCAGTGCGAGAATATGCTGCATGTATGCTTGCTTCCAGAGCCTCTGGGAGCATTGACTGAGGTCCAGGACCTCAGCCTGGAGCCTTTGGTTAATGAGTCAGCATCTGTTGTTTTTGTCTGTCTAATATCCATTTCCCTTTAAGTACTCTGTCTCAGCTTTCTTTTAGAGTGATTACCTTTACAAACTGCATGTCATCTTTGGAGAAATGTCAATCAGAGTTGTGGTATTTTTTGCCTGGATAAGGTATAAAACAAATACATTAAGTAACCACTTAGTAGAACTACATAGAAATGACATATTATCTGTGATCACTTTTGTGTGAATGAGACATTCTGACAGAACTATCAGTATCTTCTCTTAGTATTTGCTTCAAGAAGGGAAAACTGGGTGGGTAGGACACAGGGTTGCAAAAGGGACCATTATTTGCTGCACACTGTACCCTTTGAACCAATATTTTTTTTTCTAAAATGTGTATATATACTATTTACAAAAAAAATTCATTTTTAAATGTTACCAAAGTAAAAAAAAATCACATTTTAAGATTTAAAAAAGACAATAGTTTTAAGACTCTATAATATTAGATTGGCATTATAGAATTGATAACACAACTCTTTCTCATTGAGACTGTGCACTTTCATATTTCTACTACTACAACACACACACAGAGAGAGAGAGAGAGAGAGAGAGAGAGAGAGAGAGAGAGAGGAACATGCACACACAGAGAGTAGCCATAGGTACAAAGTCGGAAAGCAAAACTGTAATCTAGCAATATTTGCTAGTTACTCTTAAAATTACTTACACTGCTACAGTGCTTTGTTGTATTGCTTCATTTATTTCTTCTTTAAATGAATTCTATCTCTGTTTAGCTATCTAGTTTTTCTACTTTCAGGGTCAGATAAACTCTCAACCATTGGACCCCATCTGTGTAGTTCACCTAGGAACTGACTGGTGTTTGTTAGATTAGGCCGCCCCACCTTGGGACAAAATAATGGCAACTATTCTGCATTCTTTATTCAGTAATCCATTTTCTAATATTTTATTTGTTCAATCCTTGACAAATTAAATGATTGTGCATGTTTCAGTTACCTCCTTGAAGTGGAGAAAATATCCTTCTTGTGGGTTCTTCAAGAAAGTATATGTCTGAAGTCTTTGGAAAGCAAGACATCTAAATGTGTCAGGTTATTATCAGTCATCAGCATGAAGATAGATGCTGGAGAAAAGTAGCAATTCGAGGGAAGAAACAGCAGAGTATGGAAAAGGAGAATAATAAAGCAAGGAGAATGGATCGGTACATTTTATCTCTAACAAACAGAGTTTAACACCAAGGAAGATGCATCAAACGTCCACTGTTTATTCCTAAACAAACAAGCCCATAATTATTCTGAATGTATTTAAAGATATTAATGAGAATAATATTTTGTCAATTTGAAGCACCATGCCTTATTATATGCAAAACAGTGAACTTAAAGGAACATTCTGAGTGCAATCAAAGGCTTCACAAATTTTATTAAATTAATTTGATGGAAACGAATTTCTATGAAAGACTCTTAGCAAGGCATTTTCTCTTCTTTTATTGTATTTGGGGTGATGAGAGGAAAGATTAACATACAAGCATTTTAAGATGAAGTAAAAGTTATGTTAGCAAAAGACCAGAAATCACGAATCTGTGGCTCTCTTTATCCATGTTTCTCTTTCTACCAAAAAGCCAAAAGATCAATAATCACAAGGCCTAGGGACCAGAAATGTGGCTGCTCCACATCAGGAGCAGACTAACTGAAGCAACTCCTTCAGGTTGGAAGGCCCTAGAGTCCCATGGATTGCATACAGCTGCAGCACTCAGGGCCATTGACTCCACTATTTGTCCTTGGGGAAGTGCTAGCCTCTGCCTCCTCTTGGTCTCAAAAGCATCTCTCTAGGTGCTAATCACCCAGGAAGACCATAGTTACCAGGTCTGTATGTTGGAACAAATGTGTTTTTTTATCAATTACCCAGTGGTTGCAAAGACTCTTTCTTTTGTACCCATTACTACTGAAATGCCATCCAGCTGCAAATCAGGATCCCCTCCCTGGTTACAGTGAAAGTTTCTAATTTGGAGAGATAACTGGATATTCAGTTTGCTTGTAAATTCAGTAATGTCTGGCAACAGTAACAGAAATGGACATTCGGATCTTGAGGATGCATGTTGGAACTTCTCTCAGAAAGAACTAGGATCCATTTAGTGCTTTTGCATGCATTGTGAGACCTTTGCATACATTCACTATTTAACCTTTAGAGAAATGCCCTAATGAATGTGTTTACAATATTTTCATCCCATATAGAGAAAGTGAGTTGAGGGGCTGCTAAGAAGCCTCAGAGCACAAAGTGCTGGGCTTAAAAGAAGCAGATGTGAGTTCGAACTGTAAAAAAAAAAAAAAAAAAAATACACATGGTGGCATAGTCTTGTAATAAAAGCACGGGGGAGAAGGAGACAAGGAGGTCTCTGGGGTTCATTGCCCAGACAGCCTAGCCTACAAGGTGAATTACAGGCCAAACATCCTGTCTCAAAAAAGAAATAGAAAGAGTCACATGAAGGGTGTTCCTCTGCCTTCCACTACAAACAGACCATTATCCACGATAAATAAGTTGAAAGTGGCACACAGAGATTAAACCAAGATCATATAACAAGTAAATTGAGAATAATTTTTTTTTGTCTTTTTGAGACAGGGTCTCCCTGTAACTCCAGCTGTCCTGCAACTCACTCTGTAGACCAGGCTGGTCTTGAACTCACAGAGATCTGCCTGCCTCTGGGCTGGAGGGATAGCATAGCCGTTAAAGGCTGAGGCTGAGAACCGCAAAAAAAAAAAAGAGAATAAATTTTTAAGACATGTCATCTGTCTATAGCACCTGAAGCCTTGACCACTATATTCCAGAGCCTCTTTATAATTGAACACTGGCTGATTGCTAAGAAAATGGCACCCACTATATTGAAAATGGAAAAATATCTCCTCACTTAGAAATTTGACATATATCTGTTTGTCCATGTTGCTTGTTCTACAGTATCTGCCTGTACTGAAGGCCTACTGAGTACAGTCTACCTGTAGAGAGCATAGGGTTTAAAAAAAACAATTGTTTCATGTAAATATACAACTGAAGAATTAGCTACCTGGTCATATTTTAAATCTGTGTTGCACATGCACACACACTCACATTCACACTCACCCCCATATATGTAATTCTACAATCTCTATTTTGAATTCTCTCCTATGGGGCTCGATGATTTATTGTCCTAGTGTAAAAGTTTAAGTGCCTTAAATAAAATTGGTATAAGCTACCAGGATGAAGCTTCTAATGATTTTGAAGAAGCAACAAGTCTGTATGTGTTCTTTGTTGAACACCATATTTTTAGTTTAGAATGTTGTTTCTTATGCTCTGGCACTGCTAAGAAAGAACTTTCTGCTATTTATAATTCGTTAACCCAAAGTAAAATATTAACATGAAAAGAACAGTCAATTCTGCTTCATATTTTGTCTCATACTTCTTATGACGTTTCCCAATATAAAAACTTCATTAAGTACAAACAATGAACACAGGGACAATTTCAGTGTTATAATGAGTTGCTTGGGTAAATGCAAGAATTTTGCAAAAAACATACCAAATGAACCTCTGTCAGTTAGTAATTCTCAGGAAATCTCTTTCAATGAAGTCATTACTGCTCTTCAGAAAAATGCATGCTTTCAGATTTATTTTAAAATTATGGATTTGTTTTTATGGCTGATGCTATTTTAATTGCTACTGCAGAATATTTGTAGAGAATGAATGTCAAATACATTGGCCAATCACATTGATCAAGTTGCTTTTCAAATTCTTTTTGACTTAAAATCATTTACTAGAATAATTCATTAAAATTCTAAAGAAGGCAAAGAGTAATTAGATATGCTATTTGTTAGAAATCAACTCTTAGAAAAATCTATCATTTCCTGTTGGAAGAACAGAGCCTATTTAGATGAATTCTACATTACGCTGACTTAAAAAAAATACGGAAAACTTCTAAATGTCTTTTCTCCCTGCCTTCTTTCTCTATTAAAGTCTAAAACATATCCTAATTTAAGGAGCAGGATGTCTTTAAAAACTTACCTCGAGTATCTTACATGATAAATATTGTTAATGATCTTAATTCCTGTGAAGATTTATTATTTTTATTTTTACTTATTAATGGCAGATAGTTGTTTGGAAGCATTTATAAAAGGATTCGCTGATAGCAAAATATATTAGGGTACAAACTAGCAAATGATCTCCTTAAAAATGCTACTTATAGTGGTTGAATGGATGGCTTAGCAAGGGGTTAAGAGGCCTGGCTGCTCTTGCAGAGGACCTGGGTTCAATTCCCAGCACCCACATGGCTAACAACCATTCATATCTCTGGCTCCAGAAAATCCAATGTGCTTTTCTGTTCTCCACTGACATTGCACAACACATGTGTATTTACATACATGCAGGCAATATACTAGTTCATATAAAATAAAAATAATGAATAATTTTAAAAAGAATCCTATTTATGGGACTGAGGAAATGGCTGTGAGAAAACTGTTCCATGAAGACCTCAGCAACTACATCAAAGGCCGGATTAGTGTGCCCCTAAACCACACAGTGGGGATCAGTGTCAAGATGATCCCTAGGGCAATGCAGTCTAGCCAAATGCTAAATCCATGACCTGGAGGTTCAATGAGAGGTTCTGTTTCAAAAATTCAAATGGAGAGTCATTGAGGAAGAATTCAGTGCTGAACCATGGCTTCTAACACACACACACACACACACACACACACACACACTCACACACACACACAGACACAAATTCTAATAAGCCATTTCCAGTTCAAAAATATCTTGTCCACACGTTTTACTGGTCCATTTTATGACATTCAGTGCTAAGGAGTGGCACTTGATAGACCGAATAGGCTCCAGTGGATGAATTCACATGGAGAGACATCTGGGTATAGAAACTTGACTTGATAGATATTATCACAAATGACAGAATGCATGAAATCTGGGTGCTGGGTGCCTATATGGTTTACAAATTGGAGGGGGGTATGATTAAGAAGGATATGATTAAGAAGTATTGTATCAAATGCAGAAAACTTCAATAAAATACACATTTAATAAAACAGATAAGCCAGGCGTGGTGGTGCATGCCCTTAATCCTCAGGAGGCAGAGACAGGTAGATTTCTGGAAGTTCAAGGCCAGATTGGTCTACATAGTGAGTTCCAGGCCAGCTGGGACAAAAGGGAGACCCTGCCTCAAAAAGACATAAATAAATAAATAAATAAATAAATAAAGTAAAAGAGAGAAAACAGGAAGTGGGAGCATAGGAGATGAAATTGAGATGGAGAAGAGTTGGGTAGAGGGTTTGAATATGATCAAAACATATTATATAAAAAAATAAAAAATACTTTTAAAAATTAAAGTTTAAGAAGGTTTCCTTTTACATGTCCATGTATAATTCAAGGCCATTCTTTGTACATAATATACTATAAAATATATTGATTTCCAGGGAAGGTCAAACTCTCGCTTTTATAAAATTTATGTATATGTTAATTCTCTCAGGATGGTCTTGAGGCAATAAATTGTCAACAGAAGTTGCTACAACCTTGAAAAATCGTATTTTATTATTTCCGACCTTGCTGTATTACAGTGACCACAGAAGAAGGTAGTGTTTCTGTTTTGTCCTCTGTGGCTGCTTTTCTGTCATGTTGAAAAGACCAAAAGGAGGTGCCTTGTGTAGGCCTGGCTCAGTCTCCATGAACACTCCTGTAGAAAATGATTTTCCTCCATCCCTGGCACCTGGAAACCAGCATTTTTATGACACTAATATTTACATACCTGAGTTGAATTCACAGCTACTCTGAAGAGGAATCACGCTCACATTAGTGGACACAAAATAGAAGGTGCTGCAATCACATTGCATGAAACTCATTCTAAAATTAATTTTAAAGAGAAAATCAAAACCTAAAAGGCTCCAGTGCCTGAGAATAAGAATGGATTATATATATGAAATGCTTTATATTGCTTCTTCAATCTCAAAAAGCATTCTAGATAGTTTAATAAAATACATATTTGACTTTTCTGAAAGCAATAATTTTTTTTATTTTCTTTGCCAGATTTTTTACTAATTAGGGATTTAAGACAATCTTTGCTTCTAAACATTTTGAAAAGATGGGTGCTTATTATACTCCAGGAACTGTTTGATGTGATTTGCTACTAGTGGTGGTATTGAGGCATAGGCTCATACTGTAGCCTCAAATTTACTCCAGTCCTCCTGCTTCTGTCTCCTGAATGTGATGTGACAACATGTGATTTTTTTTCAAACTCAAAACAACTGTACACTACAGATAGTAAAATAATAAAAACTTTGCCTCTCATTAAGGTGCTAAAAATATTAAATGACTTATTTTGAAAGTACTTTCTGTGGTCCCTTAATGATTTATATGGTCAATAAAACTATTTATAGATTACAAAATGGGACATAGAATGGTTAAATGCTCTAGACAAATCTGTAAACCTGTTGAGTAGCAAAGTAAGATTTGAGCACAATGCATGTGAATCCAGAATCCATTCTTTGTTTTTTTATTTATTCTTGTATGTGTATGAATGTACTGTCTGTATGTAGGTTTGTGCACCCATGTTATGTGATGTTGCGGAGGTCAGAAGAGGGTGTCGGATTCCCCTGAAACTGGAGTCAAAGAGGTTCTCAGCCGCCATGTGGGTGCTGGGGATCAAACCTGGGTCCTCTGGAAGAGCAGTCAGCGCTCTTAACCACTAGGCCATCTCTCCAGCCCCTGGAATCCATTCTTGAATGCCACACAGGACAGTGGCATACAGTGTATTTGTTTATTTTCATCTTGCTGTTGTCTCACTCCCTCTCTGCTCTGTGGGGTCCAGGCCTTGGTTCCTTTGCTTTCTTGATTTTTTTACATGCCCTTTGGATGCCAATGTAATGACTCTTCCTGGAATCAGATTCTCAGCTAGGCTGCAGGCCCTTCCCCAGTTCCCCTTAGTGAACCTCAAGCTGTTCAGGACAGCCTCGGGTGGCAAATGCCTCTTGAGTCAGAAGCTGCACCTTAATGCTTTGGAGTATTTATTTACTCTTTGTGTGTAATTGGGATGGCAGTACACAGGCTGAGGCCAGAGAACTTGGGAAGTTTATTCTTTTCTTTTATCATATGGGTTCTGGGGATCGAACTCAGGTTGTCAGGCTTGGTAGCCAGTGCCTTTAGCCATCTTCCTGGCCCTGTGCATGTTTTCTTTTTATGATGTTTATTTTTTATTGAATTGTTTATATGTTTCATACATAATTTTTCAGTCAATCCTGATCACCATTATACCTGCTTCTCCCTTGGCAACTCACCTGACTCAGGGAGTTCACACTTTCTGTCATTTAACCTAGAGTCCATTGTGCCAAATAACTCCCTCACAGCTCAGTGCCAGTCCTCCCCCAGCTCCAATTAGCCTATCTGGAAGCTCTTTTGTAAAGAAGGTAAAGAAGGCCAGGTTTTCCTCACCTGCTCACCATCTGCTGCTAATATTTCCTCAGCCATGGTCAGGCTCTATAGTTCCATGCTGGGTTTTTTTTTTTTTTAGCAGTTGAGCTTGCCTGGGTCTTGTGCCTGGTGATACCAAGTCCAAGGAGCTTGTAGCACTTTTTTCTACCAAGTCTCAGGAGCTTGTAGAATTCATTTCCATTTGGTTTTGCATCACCTCCCTGGCATTTGCAATTTTTCCAGCCCCTTTTCCGCAGTGTTCCCTGAGCCTTGGGTGGGTGGACCTGAATATAGGCAGCCTGTCCAAGGAACAAGCTTTGTAGACTCCTAATCTTCACCATTTGAACATTCAGGCCCCTTTGGGTTCCTGGTCTCCTGTTACATGGATGAGCTTCCTTTAGGGAGAGTTTATGTGTACAGAAAAAGGGGGGTTCTGGTCCAGTGGAGCAATAAAAGCAGCAAGGGAACTCAGTGCAGAGAATGGAAGTGTGAGAGCAGAGGGAATGCTCATTGCCTGGAGAAGTGGTTCGTTGTGAAGCTTTGGGCAGAACTGCTGTCCTCCTGAAAGGGGAAAGCTGTTCAAAGTACATAGGACATATAGCTAATCTGTCACCAATCTACTTATGCTGATGGCCACATATGCCGTGAGAAACTAGGTGTGGGCAGGGGATAAAGCAGTGACACATTTTTTCTTTGACTTAACTTAATTAAAATAAAATTTACACTGCAAAGACTATCTCTAGTAAGATACCTAAGTTATACTACATTACTTTATAATATTTCTAAGTATATGCCTATTGCATTTATGACAGATTATATTATTTTAAATCCCTTTATGCAAATGAAAGAGACAATTACAGTACAATATATGACTATTTTTAAAAGAAAGTTTGTGGAAAATTTAATGGAAACAATCCTAGGAAAGGAAGAAGATATATGAAAGAAGACGGCAGAAGAAGGGATAAGGTAAGAAAGTGGAAGTTCAAGCTGGCCTACCATTTTTTACTTGGGTCCTAACTTTTATATTAATTATTAAAATATTTTATTTATTATTATTAATTTATGTGTATGAGTGTGTTCCTTGCACTCATGTAGGTGCATACCTATTGTGCAAGGCCCAAAGACGTCAGAATAAGGTATTTAATTCCTTAGAACTGGAGTTATGGATGGTTGTTAGCAACCATGTGGGTACTTGGAATTGACCTCTGGTCCTCTGAAAGAGCAGCAGATGCTCTTAATGCTGAGACAACTCTCCAGCCACTTACATGTTAAATTCTTTTATCTTTTTCTGTTCATATTTTTTCTTGCGTGTACCTGGTGTGTATGTGTGTGTGTGTGTGTGTGTGTGTGTGTGTGTGCATGAATGTTCTTAATCAATGTGAAGCAAGACAAAAATATCTGTTTAACTTTCTTTTATTAATAATTACTTGAGCTGGGGCTACAGGGAGACCCTGTCTCAAAAAGACCAAAAAAAAAATAATTACTTGAATAATTACTGTTTATTATTGATAAAGTTGTTTTGACATTCAATGACTCCAAATTATTTCTCTTGCATCTTTTCTCAGTTACATGACTTTATAGAGGTGAGCAAAGAAACATAAGTATATGCTGGCTACCAGACTTATGAAGAGATGGTCAACAATCTACAATAGTTGTTCCTTGTAATTCTTCAAAGGATGGTGAGTACAGGAACATAATCAAACCTGACACGTATTATATATTATAGTATTCAGTGTACATAATACATCCAAAACACATATGCTTATAGCGAGTGAAAATAATAGATTTAAATTTTATAATTTTTAAGCCAGCCTCTCTGAGCCCTACCCTACTGCTCCTCTAGTTCTGAATATTAAACTAACATCCCATGCTTTAAAAAGTAAGATTTTAAAAAAGATAACCAGAAAAGGTTTCCATCATTAAATGAATTCATAAATGTCAGCATAAGAATAGGAAAGGATTTTATTAATGAATGTTGCTGTCAAAATCTTTGAGTGATTATCCTTGTGTGACTGCCCCCCCCAGTTCTCTCTGAGGCAGCTTTCAAAGAGATGGTACCAACCCTTTGTTGATTTCCCTTCAGCAGTACTGAGAGCTGTTTTCATGAATGAGAGAGAACTTGTTCTTAAAGTGCCCTCCTTTGTCCAAAAACTTTGTTTATCTAGCTCAGTTTTAAAGCTGCATCTCTGCTGAGTTGCTGCTTGCTAGATACATGAAATCCTCTTCAGTAGTCCAAGGTCTCACAGAGGAAAGGTCGGTGACCTGAGGAACTTCGAAATTAGAACCCTTCAATGGCTTGATGTCAATAAGCCAAGCTCCACTGACAGATGGTCTTCATGAGTCTGTTTTCTCAAAATGGAAAATGTGGAGCTGAAGACACACTGCAGTCTTTGTTGTTTGTATTTAATTGTGCTCCAGTGGGAAATAATGGCTGTAGATTATTTTCCTTTAATGGCCAATTTTAGACGTTTTGTAGCATGCAACATCAGATCAGCATCCTGAAGAAGCCCAATTTTGCTGCCTCAGGATAAAAGCTCGATTTTGCTAATATTAATCGAGACAGTTGCAGCTTCTCATCTAAATAATTAGTCTCTCTATGAGATGGATAATAAACAAAGTTAAAACAAATAATGAAAGAACAACTGAAGTCAATAGCATTGATCATCACTTTCCTAAAATTGAATTATAAAACTGCAATTTTCTTTGATTGGAATTATAGTATATAACTGAAAAACATGATTGACATTTTACATTTTGGCCAGTTATTCTTTAAAGCTTTGAGTATTTTATACACTGGTTTCATTTGTATTAAAGACCATGAAATGTCCCCTCGCAGATGATTTCCAGAAAACCACAACTAGGTAAAGTTGCTTAAACTAAACTATAAAATGCATATAGATATAATGCCAAAACTGCATTGGAAATATATTTTGAAATAACTTTGAAGAGCAGGCAAAATGTCTCAGAACCTGGTAAGTTACCTACCACTAACCCTGATGACCTCGTGCAATCCTGAGAATCAACAGATAGAAGAAGAGAATCTGTGCCATCAGGCTATCTTCCGACATGCTCCTGTAGCATCCCCAATACACAAATAAGTATTTACAAAGTTTTCTTTTTAGAAATATTTTGAAAATAACATGCTTTAAATTGTGACACTGAACTGGAGTGAACACATGTTTCCATGGCAACATGGATAGTTGAAGTAACTTCATTTCCTGTGAGAACATGTGATTCCATAGTAACATGGCTAGCTGTAGTAGCACCATCTTTCAGCTACAATAATAGAATGGCCCATCGTTCTCCTGTTTCACTTATAAATATGTTTATTCTACATTGTTTATGGCACATTAATATTAACATGGAATGTAGGCTTATATGCCCTGTCTCACATCTTTCATCTTCTAGGTTCCTCAAATACTTTCGTTACTAACTTTACTAAGGGTTCTTACAGAAGGCTTTTGTTACTTACTTTTGAAATGAAGATTTATATTCTATTGCCAAGAAAGCTCCTCTGATCCCTATATGTCGAGCTCTTTTTTTCAGGTAAGTCCTCAAGAATATCACTTCTCTATTATCCACCTTCCAAGCTGCCTGCCCTCAAAGGTGATCAGAGGCAGATGATCAGTAATGAACAGCCTGCTACAGGTCATGTGGAAAACTTTGTGGTAAAGGGAATATTGAAAGGCCAGCATTGATCCCATGAGTGTGTGACAACCCAAGGTCATCTGTTTTCACAGTTCTTAGGAAAATGTTGATACTACCTTTCCAGCATCTTGTTGAACCTTTGTACAGTCTAGACCTCCTGAAGACAGCGACCATCCCATGTCTCCTAACCTACTTTTCTATTTTCATTTTCCTCCTTTCTCACAGTCTCTATGTACAAAGTAGATACAATGCATTTTCCTTCTTTATAACTTTATCTATAAATTTTTCTGATCTATGACATAAGGACAAACTATTTAAAATATGCAGGGATTCCTGTAACTCCTGTACTTTCTCTGAAGACATTGACTCAAGGTTCTCCTTTGAGGATGAGCACACTTTTCTTAGCCCTTTTTTTCATTGCCTTTTATGGTCTTAATTTACAGAGCTTAAATCAAGACCTTGGTCATGCGTGCATCCTTCTTTTATACTCCTAAAGCTTTGGTTATTTCTAGCAATAAACAGTACTCATTATTTATTACCTAAAATTATTCATAAGCACATCTCATTTTTGTCACTAAATTGAAATTTCTCCGAGGGAAAGAAATCTGCCAAATAAATTTTCCCTCCCTATATGGCACAGGGCACAGGGACTTTTAAGAGTGAACAGCAACTGTTTTAGAAACACTGACTGTTAGAAACTCATCTTGCTGAATACTTGATTACTTGTCCTTAATTTCTAGTTCTCTATCTAGGTTACAGCTTCTTGTGGTTTGAGTGTGTCCCTACAAAACATTGTTTTGGAAACTTAAATCCACAATGCAAGAGTGTTGGAAGGGAAGGTCTGATGAGAGGTGATTAGGTAATCACAGGAGTAGGAGTCTTATAACAACACATTTGGCCTCCTCTTGGATTCTGTCCTTCCTTCCTGCCCTTGGTCACGGGATTGGAGCCTTGATCTATGCTGAAAGAGTGGTGGGAATGTTGACATTATTTATCAACAGTGACTTCTGGTGATGATCTGGAAGGAATAGTCTCTTTTATTAGAATTCTTCCTGTAACAATAGTGATAGCCCTTGCAGGAGAGAGATGTTCTAAAGAGAGACACCTGAGCCCCTCCCTTTAGCTATCAACTTATCACCGTATTTTTTTTCACTTGAAAAGTTAGTGTGTTTAAGAGGAATGAGAGCATCTGGAGCTGGAAACTGGCCGCCAAAGAACAGGCACATAAGGATTCCACCCTCTACCTATCAATATAACAGAATTAAGAAGAATGTCTCTAGTCCCAGAATAGACAGAAACCCTGTATTCCAAAAAATGTGATTCTGTTTTATTTTTAAAAACAGAGAACATTTAAAACCCCATTTTTGCAAGCCCAGAGGTAACACATGCCCCAAGTTCTTTCCCCAGTTTCTTTCCCCTACAATCATCAACTTACCTGTCTCCCACTGTGGGTTCCTTGTCCTCTGTCTCTTTTCAGTTCATTTATTTTTAGTCTTTTCAAGACAGGGTCTCCCCATAACCCCAGTTGTCCTGGAACTCGCTGTGTAGACCAGGCTGGCCTTGAACTCACAAGGATGGGAACCGGTGTATAGCACAGAAAAATGTCAGCATTCATGGCAGGATAACAGGAGGCACTCCAAAGGGTGATGGGCAGATGAGCTGAGTTCTTAGGTACTGCCTGCTGGATATGAAAGCCATTATCCATAGACAGGCAGTATAATGTATTAAAGAGTGCTTCCTCGTTTTGTTCATGTTCTGTGGTGGCTGGCTCTCCAGCATTTGTGAACATGCCCCTTAAGTCACTTCCTCTGTCATACCTTTCTTTATGTGTATCTCTCTTTCTGTGTATGACTTTTCATATGTTCTCTTTGAGTATTGCCATGAAAATATACTTGTGTAAAGACATCAACATTTCAGTCAGGGAGGACTCTAAACCAGTATTTTATTCTAAATTATCGTGGAGTGAATTTCACAATATGGGTAAACTCTGGAAAAATGACTCTTAACCTTGCACCCAAAACATTAATCTTATTTTCGATTTTCCATATTGTAATCAACCTTACTAGGCCCTGGGCTCCCTTTGGAACCTAAAGCATATAGCTCCAGAACCTTCTTCTTGTTTGACTCTGAACAATGTGTGTGTGTGTGTGTGTGTGTGTGTGTGTGTGTGTGTATGAGAGAGAGAGAGAGAGAGAGAGAGAGAGAGAGAGAGAGAGAGAGAG
>VZQC01001486.1:176961-202861 GCA_009823505.1 Rhizomys pruinosus
CTGCGTGGTACACACACACACCAAATAAAATAAATAAATGTAATATTTTTAAATGAGCATTATGTCTAGGCATCCAACATCAGCAACCACGTTCAAATGGACTAGGCAACCGCTAGGCATTCAACTGAGGCGGACCACCAACAAAAAGATTGCAACTCAGTGAAGGACCAGATGATGATCAGCACTTTCTTACGGCAACCAAGTTTTTTTTTTATTTTTTCTTTAATGAGCATAGTACTTTTAACCTTTTTCCACACAACTGCAAACTGCTTCATTTATCTATGACACCATGCGAAACTAAAACAACCCCACAAATATGTAAATTTGATACTGCACTATGATATCGTATTTTATGTGGTTGCCTGGATATTTCATTCAAATCCTGCAATGCTTCTCCCAGGTGTGCTGAATTTATTAATTTCCTTTGCAGTTGACTTGCCATTATGGTTATTCGTTAAAGAAGATGGTTCTGTTGAATATTGACCTAGCTTGTGGCCATCCATTTTGCAGTCAAACCCTATTGTCTGTTAGGTTTTACATGGAAATTGATGTTTGCACTCATTTCTCTGTGACCCTTGTCAGTGGATCATTGTGGATGATGTTTCATCAGAATTAGGACGTCTACTAAGGCAATAACTTTCCTTTCCATTCCTTCACCTTAAATTAGCGTTTCTGCCTATCCTTGAAATTGAGAATGGTTTCTTGTAGCGACGGGCATATATCATTGGGTTTTGTTTCCTAATCCATTCCTCCAGTCTATGCCTTTTGAATTGGGGAGTTATAGCCCCATATATTTAAGGGTTACAATTTGAAAAAGGATGGTATGTTGCTTCCTTCTCATTTTATTATCCACTTCTTGGACCTCTCAGCCTTTTGATTTTGCTCCTTTTGGTATAGTTTTTGGTTAGGTTTCTTTCTAGGTATTTTGAGGCTTTCTGTTCCTCTTCTGCCCTCTTGAATTGTTTCAAGTATTTATGAAGAGTTGGTTTCCACACATGTGGTATTCCTATTCATTTTGGTTTATGTCTTGGAAGATTTTTCTCTGCCTTCAATTTATTAGGTCGCATTTTTTTCTGGGCTAAAGTATTCTGGGTTTTGGCAATCCATAGTCCCTTCAACACAGGGAATGCATTTGCTCCATGTTCTTCTTTGCTTTCATAGTTTGCACGGTGAGCAAGTTCAGTTAGTACATTCCGAATGCTGTGGTTACCAGCGTCCAGTCCAAGTCAACAGCTCCAGAGAGAGTGGACTGTTTTACTTCTCATCCACCTGTGCCCCTTTTCTAAGTCTAGGGAACAATCTGCGGAAGAGGGGGCGTGGTAGAATGTAAAGGCTGCGATTGGGGTGAGTGGTGAAACTACAGCAATGTAGTCTAGACACTCATTTGATCAACTTGATTGAACAAACAACCTGGTACCCCCCACTGGATGGTGGGGCTGTGGGGGTTTGGGCACAACAGCCTGCAGATTGGTTTTGCATGAAGGATGCTTGTACTCATGGATTATCACTTATAGCTAAAAATTGAAAAAAAAAAACTGAGAGAAAGATGCAGGACAGTTATGGCAGAATGCATGATCTGGGATGGGGTGGGGGTGGGGGGGGAGGGAAAGGGAAATAAGCCTGAACTGAATTGGAAAAAATGTATGAAATGCACAAAGCATCAATAAAAACTAATTTAAAAAAAAAAAAGAACTGACAAAGTCCTATGATTAGATATTGCTGGAGATATTGTTTCAATAAAAGAAAGAGCAAGGCCTTGTTCTGGAGCACATTTTCTAAAGGAACAGGTTCTCAGAACAGTTTGGGTCCAATTTGTCTGGAACAGGAGCAAAAGTCAGCCTGTCTTTATTTAAGCATCTCCATAATGAGGTGTCATATACTCATGGCACAGACTACATCCAAAATATGCTATTCCCAACTAAATTTGTATTCACAGGTGCCAAATGGTAATATTTTAACACATCTTATAGGAGACGAAGTTCAAAATTTTAATAGTTACATGATAAAGATATTTGAGGATAATTATATTAGTCATAGTTATTTAAACAAGGAACAATGTGACAAAATTCAGAAAAGAATTACAGATAAATGGAAATGGAAATCAACTGTAAATTGGAGGAACAATAGCTGGAGTTCATGTCATAGTTGGTCATGAACAGATATATTCTATAATAAATAGAGAGAAAGGAGATAAAAGGAACATAATTAAAGTTTTCTAAATGTTTCAAAGTTATTGGCAAATACTAAACACAGGTAATGAAGAACCAATGCACTGACAAAGTAAGTCTCTCTCTCTCTCTCTCTCTCTCTCTCTCTCTCTCTTTCTCTCTCTCTGTCTCTTTCTCTCTCTCTAATTAAAATGAACTTTCCTGGGGAAAAATATTGTAGCAAAGAATCAGTCTTCATTCTGTCTCATCTATGTCTCCCACAGACTCTTATTCAGAATGATATTAACATTATTGAAAAAAATTAAAAAAGAATGTGGGCTGGAGTTGCTGGTAGAGAGTTTGATTAGCAAAGAGGAAGCTTTGAGTTTTATCCCCAGTAATGTTTGAACTGGACATAGTAGCCCTTGTCTGTTATCCCAGTACTTGAGAGGTAGAAGAAAGACCAGAATTTAAAGGTCATCTTTCTTGGCTGCACATTGAATTGGAGGCCAGCCAGCAAAACCAAGAAAACACAAAGAGAAGAAAGAGAGGGAGCAGAAGAAAAGAAAGAAAGAAAGAAAGAAAGAAAGAAAGAAAGAAAGAAAGAAAGAAAAAAGGAGAGAAAGGAAAAAGAGAGTCAGAGAAAGAAGGAGAAACACAAAATCAAAATAACACTGTTTATAGTTCTCAATGATTACTGGATCCAAACACTACCTTTTTTTTATTAATTTTATTTATTTCTGTATGTGTATGAATGTACTGTCTGCATGCAGGGTAAAGAAAACTCAAAATGGCAGCACTACATGCTTCTCTTTCAGCAAGCCCAACTCTCCTTCTAGTCTTATGGCTGTAATCTTTTGTTTTATCCTGTGTATCCATGCAGCTATCATTGGCAGAAAATGACATCAGTTATAAGAAGTGACTGGTAATTCAGTACTGTGTATATTCTCATCCATATGAGTAACAGTTATTCTCTCTGTATGCAAAGGAGCCTGACGAAAAGGCAGAGAAGGGTTTGACATTGATGGTGTCAGTGGAGAAAACTGACCAGAGACTGGAATGAACACCACACAACATGGTATGGATATCTCACAAGGTCTTGGGATGAAGTTCACAAGTAGTAAATGAATGTGAAAGACAAGAATTGTATTAATCAGCAGGGAAGGAGTGCTCAGTTGCACAGTGCTCACCAAAATCCCACACACCAAGAGGAGTCCCCAGGAATGGGTTTCCTCTGTCCAGGTTCTTGTTTAGGGGTTTAAGAAAGGAATTTGTGATTGAAGGGGACTGTAAGGGGAGCAGCCAGGAGCTGTCCATCCACACACTGAGGTTGTTTGTCTCTGGGGTTTTACTAGGGAACAGGATGTGGTTAACAGTAGTCCTGGAGTGAATTCAGGAAGGGGAAACCTTCAATGTGAAGGATTGTCTTCACTGACTGCAAAGGTCTAACTCCTTGTCTTACAAATAACTGGAACCAAGCCATAATTTACACAAGTATGTTTGATTTCTAAGAAAAATTCAGTTAAAAGGAAAATCTCATCATTCTCAAGTGACTTGCAATTAGTAAATTTTACATCTATTTTAAGAATATGAAATAGGGCTGGAGAGATGGCCTAGCGGTTAAGAGCACCGACCGCTCTTACAGAGGACCCGGGTTCGATCCCCAGCACCCACATGGCGGCCGAGAACTGCCTAAAACTCCAATTCCAAGAGAATTCCAGTTCCAGGGGAATCTGACACCGTCTTCTGACCTCCTCGGCATTGCATGACACGGGTGCACAAACCTGCATGCAGACAGTACATTGATACACTTACAGAAATAAATAAAATTTAAAAAAATGAAATAAAGGTATGTGTAGTATCTGTTGAAGTCAGTGTCCTTTTTGTCAATCAGTCAGAAAAATGAAACTCAAATTTCTAAAATAATTGAAATATCTTAATGTAAATTTAATGTGACTAAGATCTTGTGTCTGGGGTGG
Source organism: Rhizomys pruinosus (assembly GCA_009823505.1). Taxonomy (NCBI): domain Eukaryota; kingdom Metazoa; phylum Chordata; class Mammalia; order Rodentia; family Spalacidae; genus Rhizomys; species Rhizomys pruinosus. The sequence goes on from VZQC01001486.1 coordinate 181,088, forward strand.
GACACACACACACACACACACACACACACACATACACACATACACACACACAATGCCTTGTAAGAGTTACCCTCAGTATAATTCACTCATTATCCCTCCATGTGTTTGAACATTCTAAATACAAAACACATATTATTTAATTAATGTGATCAGAAGAAAAAAATGATAGTAATTATAGTCAGCTATAAACCACAGCTAAAATATATAATTCTGGAAGGTGAATATATGCAAGACCTTACAAAAAGATATACCATCAAAACTTTCTGTTCTTTTCCACTAAGAAGCCACATTGAAAGCTGGTGTAAGGCTGTTGAAATCTTACATTCTATTCATTTGATTAAGTAAACCTGAGATACTTTCTGTTATATGTAAAGCACCAATCTCCATTTGAGAAATTATTTTTGCTCTGGTGTAAAGATCTGTGGCTTTCATTATGTGTGTCATATGCATTTTTAAATTAATTTTAGTCTAATTTGTTCTGTATAATTGAATTATTGAAGATTGGATTTTTGGCCTTTGTTTTTGCTATATTTATTAACTGGTTGCTCTTGATAGAGATGAAAACTATTGAACAGGATTTGTTTTGTAATCAATTATCTCACTAAACAATCATATATCCTGTATTTAATACATTGTACATTGAAGGTGCATTATTAATTTCAAACTTATTTGTCATGAAAAACTTTGAAAGTGAAGAAAGCAAAAGGCACATATCCTAAAATGTCAGAGGCAGAGCTTGTTAGTCCCTTTCCCAGATGGGAGACAATGGGAATGTCTTTAAGTTTATAGACATCTGCTCTTGAATGTGGTGATGGGGAACTGAGGACATGTCTATGTGATATACATCTATAACATACACACACACACACCCACCACACATAATATACTATATATATATTATATATATGCCTAATGGTTACACAATGAACCATATGCATATAGTCAGATTGGATGCTAAAAAGTGTCCTGGGTGGCAGTTGTTCGCTGTCCTTTATTACTAACCTATCCACATAGGAGTTATTCATCAAATGCTTACGTCATTTCAATGTTCTTATGGTCCAGCTTTGTATGCCACAAGCTAGCAATTTTTTTAAATATTAATTTTGTTTAGTATTGGGTGTGTGTGTGTGATGTGTGTGTTGTTTTGTGTTGTGTGTTTTGGTGTGTACTGAAGGTGGATTATGCATGTACCATTCTGGATTCTGTGGCTATAAACTGAAGGTTATATATCCCTGCTGAAACGATCTATCAGCTGTTGGATAGCTTAGTGTCAACTTTATTGAGTGAGCGGAGCCTCAGGTGGGAAATTTGCCTCCATTGGAAATTCTACACTAGCCTGTGGCCATACTTAGTGGGGAGTATTTCTCTGATTTGTTGAGTGATGTGGGAGTGGCCCAGCCCACTGTGGGCAAAGATCTGGCTTGGCAGGTGTTGGGATTATAAAACAGCAATTAGCAATCAGGCAGCCGTGAGCAGCCAGTCAAGCAGCATTCCTTCATGGTCTGTGCCTCCAAAGTTCCTGACCTGGTCTCTTTGGTTCTTGATGATTGGACATGCTGTTAGCCAAATAAACCACTTTCCTACACAAGTTGGCTTTGTCAGTGTCTTTATTCACACGAAATAGAGAATCTCTATCAGGGATTCATTTGAGTCTTTTAAGGTTTCCCACGCCTTTCTCCATACGTGGCTGTACAAGTTTACCTTTCCCAACCAGCAATGGATGAGGTTTTCCCCTTTCCCCGACTCTCTCCAGCATTTGCGTGTATCATTTCGTGTTCTTCTGATCTCGGCCAAGTTCTTATTGTTGGATTGGTAAGGTGCTATCAAAGTTGGTTTTTAATTTGCATTCACTTAATTATCGAGCGATGTGAACCCAATAAACGCCTTGCTGCCCGAACCGTGAGGACGTTAACCATGGGAGGGACGTATTGAGACGCATACATGCAGTGTACAGATGGCTCTCTGGTAATGCCAGCGAGGGCCAAAGGCCCTAAACCAATGAAGCAAAATACGGGTCTCCCTGAGTTAAGAAGCACACCCACCGTCAGCACCACTACACCCACCTGCCTGAAATTACTGTGCAGCAGAGGCAGCATCCGTAGCTCGTTATATCCCAAATTTAATCGGCTATTGGCTTCTCTCCTGGCGGAGGAATAACCCATGGCTGATGCCACAAGCTTACATCCTCTACAGGTTAGGAGATGATTAAGCCCACAGTAAGACCCTTCCTATTTAACAGGGGGGAAAAATGTAACTCAAGATTAAATATCATCCAAACATATGTGTAACGTAACCTACCATAACTTTATACTGCTTTAAATACCTATATATCTAATTGCTTGTTCTTCATTGGTAGATGAAAGGTTACTTCTGGACAAACTGTCAGCCCACGAAAGGAAACAGCCAGAATTGACCAGAGTCCAAGTCCAACAGCTCAGAGAGAGGGGGACTGTTTTATTTCATACCACCTGTGCCCCTTTTCTAAGCCTAGGGAACAATCTGCGGAAGAGAGGGGGCATGGTGGATGTAAAGGCGCGATTGGGTGTGAATGGTGAAACAACAGCGTATGTAGTCTGGACACTCATTTGATCAATTGATTGAACAAACAAACCTGTCACCCCCACATGGATTGTGGCGGCTGTGGGGTTTGGGCACAACAGCCTGCAGATTGTTCCACGAAGGATGCTGGGGGTATCCAGCGACGTACAAAAAAAAAAAAAAAAACTAAAAAACAAAAAAAAAAAAAAACAAAAAACAAACACGAGACGATGGCAGAACAGTTAGGGCAGATACATGATCTGGAGGGGTGGTGGGGTGGGCGGTAGGGTGGGGTATGGAAGGAAAGAGGAATATGCCAGATATGAACTGAAAAAACGATGTCAAAATGCACAAAGCATCAATAAAAATTAAATTAAACAAAAAAGGAACTACTACACTAGCCCAAACTCAAGTATTTTTAATAAAAATAATGTGAACTTAACTCAAGGGATTCCATATGTATTAAGGTAGAAATGTTAGTTAAATGGTAATAATAATGGATGTAAAATTAAAAATATGAGTTGTATGTGCATGCAGCTATATATACATACATCTTTGTGTGTGTACGAATAGGTATGTGCATATATTCATGCTTACTTTGTAACAATGTTAATATTACAAAGTATAGGATGGCTAGGCCAGATGCATAGCTCAGTGGTTAAAATCACTGGAAGCTCTTCCAGAGGACCCAGGTTGGGTTTGCAGTATCCACATGGCCGTCTATAACTCCAGTTCCAAGGGAACCAAATTCCCTTTTCTGGCCTGGTTGGGTATTACATATACTTTGTACACTTACATACATACAGGTAAAAGACCCATGCATATAAAAATGTAAGATGAAAAGTCCAGATGAGAAATTAATATTTTGGGAGTTCTTACATTTTATTTTTTTTAATATTTTTTTATTTAGTCTTTGAGAATCTCATAAAATGTGTTTGTTTTTTTTTTTTGTCTTTTTGAGACAGGCTCTCCCTGTAGCCCCAGCTGTCCTGGAACTCACTCTGTAGGCCAGGCTGGCCTTGAATTCACAGAGATCCTCCTGCCTCTGCCTCCCGAGTGCTAGGATTAAAGGTGTGCACCACCACGCCCGGCTCATAAAATGTACTTTGATCATTCAGAACACCTTCCATCACCACCGCCACCATACTAGCCCCCATTTTTGCTTCATGTACTTTATTATTATTTTCTTTTTCATTTTTCAAAGTGTATGGAGTCTAATTTGTTTTTCCCAAAAGCTCTTGGATGTGAATCCATCCTGTGAGTCTGCTCAACTGACCAAACATTGCATCCTTAAAGAAAACTGGCCCTTCCTCTGCCAGCAGCTGTTAATTGCCTCTCCACCCTCTGCTGTGGCTGGAACCTAATGTCAACCTCCCTGATCCATGCTGGACTTCTGTCTGGCTGGGAGGTGCACAGCTCTTGTGTATGCTGTCTCATTTTTATTTGAACCAAACAAAGGGTCCCAATGATATAGATAGAAAATGAAGACCTAGGCCAAAACCTTGAGGGATTCTGATAGTTTAATTTGTGCAGTACAGAATAAAATACAAAACAGAGTGTTACGATTGAGAGATGGAGGGAAGCTGTGAATAAGGCAGGACAGAAGCCAAGGGATACTTATGCTTCTGGAAAAAGGAGCTGAGTCACAAGTTGCTTGTAAGCTACTGGAATATGAGATGGAAACTATCCCTTGCATTTAATAACAAGGAAGCTCCTAGAGATTTAAAATCATTTTGGTGAATCACCAAATAAAATTCAGATAAGCGTATGCTCTTTTATTTTTATAATGTTTTTATTGATATTTTGTGTATTTCAGACATCATTTTTCAGTTCAATTTAGGCATAGTCCCCTTTCCCTTCCCCCACCCTACCCCAGATCATGCATTCTGCCATAACTATCCTGCATCTTTCTCTCAGTCTTTTTTTTTTTAATTTTATTTATTTCTGTATGTGTATGAATGTACTGTCTGCATGCAAGTCTGTGCACCCGTGTCGTGCAATGCCGCGGAGTTCAGAAGAGGGTCTTGGATTCTTCTGGAACTGGAGTTCTCCTGGAATTGGAGTTTCAGACGGTTCTGGGCCGCCATGTGGGTGCTGGGGATCGAACCCGGGTCCTCTGTAAGAGTGGTCGCGCTCTTAACCGCTAGGCCATCTCTCCAGCCCCTCTTTTCTTTCTTTAATGTGAGGGGAGTTAATGAAAATAATAAATGTGAGAACTCTTAAAATGCTGGCTATGCCAACAACAAGCAACTGGAGAAGGAGAACTTCCTACTCATAATAGATTATATATATATATATATATATGCCAGGGGAAAAAAAAACCTAATCAAAGACTTCAAAGATCTCTACAACAAAAAATTTAAACCCCTAAAGAAGGAGATTGAAGATGACATCAAAAGATGAAAAAAACTCTCATAGTAATGGATTGGAAAAATTAATATAGTAAAAATTTCCATTCTACCCAAATTAATATACAGACTCAATGTAATCCCAATTAAATTCCCCGTGAGTTTCTTCAAAGACTTGGGAAAAAAAAATCTTAAATACATATGGAAAGATAAAAGACCTTGCATAGCTAAAACAACCCTGAGTGAAAAATGCAGTACAGTGGGGATCACCTTACAAGACTTCAAGCTATACTACAGGGCTATAGTCATAAAGACAGCTTGGTACTGGCACAAAACAGACCTGTGGACCAATGAAACAAAACTGAGGATCAAAACATGAGCCCATACAATTTCAGTCACCTCATATTCAATAAAGGGGCCAAAAAAAGCTCATTGGAGGAAAGAAAGCATCTTCAGCAATGGTGCTGGCAAAACTGGATCACCATATGTAGAACAAAAATAAACCCCTATGTCTCACCCTGTACAAAAATCAACTCCAAATGGATTAAAGACCTCAACGTGACACCCTAAACTCTGAAGGTGATAGAAGAAAAAGTTGGTAGCAATGTACAAGACATAGGAGTAGGAAAAGACTCTCTAAATCAAATAACAGTTGTGCAGGAAATAAGGTCAACAACAGACAAGTGGGACCTCATTAAACTCAAAAGCTTCTGTACAGCAAAAGAAACAATCTAGGAAGTGAAGAGAGAATCCACAGAGTTGGAGGAAATTTTCACCAGTGATACATCTGACAGAGAATTAACATCCAGAATATATAAATGACTCAAAAAACAAAGAAGTAAGAAAACAAATGACTCACTCAAAATATGGAGTAAAGAGCTGAGCAGAAACTTCACCATTGAGGAAGTAAAGAGGGCTGAGAAAGTGTTAAAAAGTGTTCAATATTGTTAATAATTAATGAAATGCAAATTAAAACCACTTTAAGATGTCATCTCACTCCAATAAGACTGGCTAAGATCTCTACAAGGGTTTAGGGTTTAGACCCAAGCAGGCAGGCCTACAGCACCCCTGACATAATCCAGCGAATCAATTATCCAGCAACTCAAGGGTCAAGATCGAAAAAATCAAAAGACACCAAATGCTGGAGAGGTTGTGGGGAAAACGGAACACTCATCCACTGCTGGTGGGAATGTAAACTTCTATAACCACTGTGGAAAGCAGTGTGGAGAACCCTTAAAATACAATGAGCCTGACCCAGCCATATCACTCCTGGGTATATACCCATAAGACTCATCCTACCACAAAGATACTTGCACATCTATATTTATTGCAGCTCTTTTCACAATAGCAAAGAGTTGGAACCAACCCAATTGCCCCTCAGTTGAGGAGTGGATAACAAAAATGTGGTACATCTACATAAAGGAGTTCTATGCAACAGTTAAGAAGCATGACACCATGAACTTTGTAGGTAAATGGATGTAACTTGAAGAAATTATGCTAAGTGAAGTAACACAGTCCCCAGTAAACAAATGGAGAATGGATTCCCTCATTTGTGGATGCTAGTACCAAATTTCCCAGTTGAAAGGCAAGCTGAGCAATGTTATTGTTTTATCTCTTTCTGTCAGAAAGCAACTGTGATGTTATAATGTTAATCTCTTAATGAGCCCTAGAATTAACTTACCACTTACTTTCTGACATGGTAATTAATGTATGTGGGCATTTTATATTACTTTAAAATATATTTATATTTTAGAGTAATATAAAATTAAAAGGAAAAAAATGTGAACTCCTAAACATATATTGGCGTTAACATACAGTTCAATCCTGGAGGACATAATACTGGTAAATATATGACATATATATTGGCATACTTTGGAGCGATATAATTGGAGAGGGAATCACAATAATATAGGGACTGGGTCAAATAACAGACTGATATAGTTAAATTCTGCCCCAAATAATAAACCTTTGCAAAGAAAAAAATCAAACTTTAAAAAGACTGAAAGAAAGATGTAGGACATGTATGGCAGAATGCATAAACTGGGGTGGGATGGGGAAAGGGAAAGGGGAATATGTCTAAATTGAGCTGAAAAACGAAGTCCTGAAATACATAAAATATCAATAAAAGTATTATATTAAAATAATGCTGGCTATGAAGGGGTGTGAGCATAGAATAGCAGCTGACTCATGCATCCCTCCAGAGATCTGTCAAGTCAGGTCACAATACATTCAGCTGATACAGTGTTTATAGATACCAGGATCCAAAATGGAGTTTGCTATAATGAGGTGAAACAGACTGAGATAATGTTAATGATATTTATGTATAAACAGCTGGAAAAGAGAGTTTTTTCATTTTTATATCATTTTTTTATCCAACACAGTTACATGCATATGGTAGGCAAATAAACATAGGTATGAATGAATGATGCTCACGTCTTCCTATAGCTTAAATGGTAGTAATAGCACTGTAGAAAATTTCTGTCTTCTAACAGTAGCTTTGAAGCATTTCTGATTAGAAATCATTTCAACACTATCCTAAGTGGCTTTTGTTAAAAAGATTCCAAATAATTCCATAAACATCCTAAATATTATCATGTAGCAATTATTATTATTATCTGAAAATAAAAAATACAAATTTGCAAAACCATTATAACAAATAAAGTGAACATTCACTGGTGTTGAGGAAAGTTCCAACGGCTTAGATCTAAGTAACCAAATATGTACTTGTATAATCCATAACATGGTTTAAAACATTTATAAATATATATTTCCCAATAAATATGTACTGTACAAGTAAACAAAATGATTCTTTTAAAAACTTATAAATATGTATAACCACATAAAAGTGTACAAACACATGTAATATATAAAACTGCTTAAATAATCTACAGTATTTACTGGGGAGCTCAGACGAGAATCACTGTGGAATACTTCATAAACACTCCCACCCCACACAGTGACAGTTCACGGGGCCACTGTTGTACAAATAAAATATTTTGCAGATCAGTTAAAAATACAAAATGACCCCAAACCATTGCTAAAAAGATAGCATGAGAACTAATGGATTTTCTGGTTCACAAGCAAACATAGTAAAAGCCTATTTAGATCAAATTAGGAGACTAACTGAAGCACCCTGCAGCATAGCACCTCCATTTTATCAAAGTTTAGATGTCATCAGGGGAAAGCAGGGTCTTAGAGAATGGCAAAGGCTTGCTCTCTGATCTCAGGTGAGCATAATAACTCAGGGTGCTAGGATCCCAGAAAAACATCAGAAAACTTCAAACAACCCCTAGACCAATGGCTTTGCAGCTCTTTGACTCAGAAACACACACAAAAAATATCAAATTCCTGGACAACAAGAAGGAGAATTTAGAAAGAAAATTTAGTATAGGATTAGAAGTGTGAATTTAAGAAAGAATGAGAGAACTGGGTCCTGAAAATGGGGGACCAGTGAGTTCTTAACTCAGACACTTAGTAGAGGAATTATGGGAGAAAAAGCAAGGTATGGGGGATGAGCTGGTGAGTCTAGCTGGCCCATGTACATGTTTTCCATGTGCTTCTCAGTTTCACCCTGTCCAGAGAGAGGTATATGTTTAGGGAGTATAAAAGAAGACTACAGAAAACAGAAAACCACCATGGAAAGCAAATCTGTCTTTTGACTTCCTTGGCCTTTGGCCAAGAGAGAACAGAAGACATTTCCATCTATCTTCCAGCCAATGTTAGAGTGGGAAGCTCTTCTTATATTCCTTCTCTTCCAACAACTATAACAACAGCAAAATTTAAGAAAAAAGAACTACAATTCAGTCTATACAAATAATTGTCCCTCTCACAATAGCCTCAAAAAAAGAAATTACCTGGGAACAAACCTAACCAAAGACACCAAAGATCTCTGCAACAAAAATTTTAAACCCCTGAAGAAGGAGATTGAAAATGACATCAAAAGATTGAAAGACCTCCCATGGTCATGGATTGGAAAAATTAATATAGTAAAAATGTCCATTTTACCCAAATTGATATACAAATTCAATGCAATCCCAATCAAAATCCCCTTCACAGACTTGGGGAAAAAATCCTTAAATTCATATGGAAAAACAAAAGACCCCAAATAGCTAAAGCAACCCTGAGTGAATAGTGCAATACAAGTGGGTATTGCTTTACCAGACTTCTACCTATATTACAGGACTATAGTCATAAAGTCAGCCTGGTACTGGCACAAAAACAGACCCATTGACCAATGGAACAAAATTGAAGTTTGAAACTTGAGTTCATACAATTTCAGCCACATCATATTTGACAAAGGGGCAAGAAAACCTCAATGGAGGATGGATAGCATCTTCAGCAAATGGTGCTGGCAAAAGTGGATCACCATTTTTAGAAGAACAAAATTAAACCCCTACCTCTCTGTATAAAAATCAACTCCAAGTGGATCAAAGATCTCAACATGAAACCCAAAACCCTGAAGGTGATAGAAGAAAAATTTGGCAGCAACCTACAAGACAAAGGCATTGGAAAAGACTTTCTGAATCAGACAGCACCTGTGCAGGACATAAGGTCAATGGTTGAGAAATGGGACCTCATCAAACTGAAAAGCTTCTCTACAGTGAAAGAAACAATCAAAGAAGTGGAGAGAAAACCCACAGAGTGGGAGGAAACATTCACCACTGATACATCTGACAGCATTAACATCCAGAATATGTAGACTACTCAAAAAACAAAGAAGAAAACAAATGGCTTACTCAAAAGATGGAGTAAAGAGCTGAAAAGACAGTGAGGAAGTAAAGAGAGCTGATAAACATCTAAAAAATGTTCAACATCATTAATAATTAAGGAAATGCAAATTAAAACCACTCTCAGATATTATCTCACTCAGATATGACTGGCTAAGATCAAGAAAACAAAAGACACCAAATGCTGGAGAGGTTGTGGGGAAAGGGGAACACTCATCCACTGCTGGTGGGATGTAAACTTGTACAACCATTATGGAAAGCAGTGTGGAGAAACATTAAAAGACTCAAAATGACCCTACCACCTGACCCAGTCATCCCACTCTTGGGTATATACCCACAAGATTCATCCTACGGCAAAGATACATGCACATCCATGTTTATTGCTGCTCTCTTCATAATAATGAAGAGCTGGAATCAACCCAAATGTCCCTCAACAGATGAGTGCCTGACAAAAATGTGGTACATCTACACAATGGAGTACTATTCAGTGGTAAAGAAAGATGACATCATGAAGTTTGCAGGTAAATGGATGAAACTTGAAGTCATTATGCTAAGTGAAGTTACACAGTCCCAGAAAAACAAATGGTGAATGTTTTCCCTCATTTGTGGATGCTAACACCAAATCCCTAATTGAAAGGCAAGCTGAACAACATTATTGTTATATTTCTTTTTATCTGAAAGCAACTATGTTGTTATAATGTAAATCTCTTAATGGGAATCGACACCACGTATTTTAAGACTCTGTAATTACTGTATATGGGTGGAAGGTATATTTTCATATTTTAGAGTAATATAAAATTAATGGAGGAAAATGTGAATTCCTAAGCATAAAAAAAGACTGAGAGAAAGATACAGGACATTTATGGCAGAATGCATGATCTGTGGTGGGGTGGGGAGAAGGGAAAGGGGAATATGTATAAATTGAATTGAAAAATGATATCTGAACTACACAAAGCATCAATAAAAGTATTATATTAAAAAGGTATCTTGAGTATGACTATGATTCAGAAATTTGAAAGACTTTTCTGAAAAGATTGAAATATTTAAAAAGTAATTTTCCTTAAAGCTCATCCAAAATTTTGGTATAATGATTTATTATAAAATTAGCTTACATACAAAAGGCACACAAGATAATAAAAGACATTAATTTTACTAGGAAAGTCCTAGGAAAGAGAAATGAATACTTACCCCAAGAAGAAACTAGGTAGTTGGTGTTTAATATCTCCCATATTTTCCAATTAACTACATTAATAGTAAATAACTTATAGATAACATTCATATGTTCTCAGCATTCTGTGACATTTTTGTAGTAAGAATTTCTTGTTATAAATACATTAATAGTAAATATTAAATATTAAGTCTCATTTATAAAAATATTTTATCATTTAGTTTAGGATTTTAAAAATTCATATTAATTATTTTTCACTTTATTTACTAATTTGTGCATGTGTTGATATGTATGTGTATCTGTACAATAAAGGATGACTAACTTCTGGTATCAATTCTCTCCTTCCACCAAGTGGGTCCCGCATACAGAATTCAAGTCCTTAACATGGCAGAGCCCCTTTACTTTCTGACATATCTTGAAACCCCCAGATTTTTCTCTTTTTTTGACATTATATGATCGCATCAGTCTGACAACCAAACACAGTAGTTGTGTTACTCTCCTTATTAGATTTATACATATATGTGATTTCCTCAGTTTCCCTGGAATGAAATGAACACACTGAGAATACACATGAATCCAGTAGTTCACAACCTCGACACTGATGCTCAGGCCTTAATTTATCTTTTATTGCATTTAAAAAGATTAGTTGGACAAAGAACGAAGCATAGTTGAATTCTATTGTATGCTATTTTAATTTGTCACTTGAGATTCATGAGAGGAATAATCACTAATTGGCAGACACACCATCTGATCCGCAGGCACCAGTCAGCTGTGAAGTACTTGTCTTTTGATACTTCTAAGGCCAGCTGTCTCTAGGTCTCCTGGACCTCAGGAATTTCATTTTTCTTTTTTTTTTGGTCTTTTTGAGACAAGGTCTCCCTGTAGCTCTGGCTGTCCTGGAACTTGCTATGTAGACCAGGCTGGCTTTGTGGCCTTGAACTCACAAAGATCTGCCTGCCTCTGCCTCCCAAGTGCTAGGATTAAAGGCGTGTTCAAGAAAATGGAAGAGACATCTCCTGCAGACAGCAAAGAAGTCAATGTGCATATATTCTGATTGCATCTTAAAAAAAACAAACCTATGGATATACCTTATCTTCTTTAATCATCTCACAAGTATTTTATGTCTCCTTTAACTCCCTTGCATCCTTTATACCATGTCAGTTGTGGTCTCGAGTATAATTCATTAAGAATTACTCATCACTGTAATGTGTCGGACAAGGATCACCACACAACACTTTAACTGCTGTCCTCTATATTTCTCTAATAATCCATCTCACCTCAAGCTGGCCAGAAGGTTGAGAACTGCTTGTCATTAAGAGGTACCTTAACTCTTTCTGTTCACTAGTGAAAAGCAATTTATTAAATGGATTCAGGGTACTTGATACAAGTTAATGCAGTTTCAAAGAAGAGATTTGTTTCTATCTCACTCAAAGGATCAGGTCAGATAGCCTTCCCCCTTCCATTTCCTACAATTGCTACAGATATAATTTGGTTTCCATTTGAAACTAAATCCTTGGATGGGGAGGCATCTGAGATTGTCCAAACCCAGTTTCCACTACATTAATGCTTGTGTTTTATAAGGCACTGGGTTAGCACATCCTGCTCCTAGGGTTAAGCTCTCAAGATGGGAGAAAGCCTTCTCCATCAGAGATCTGAGACTTTAAACTCTTTCTCCACTCACTCATCCTACTCGAAATATGAAAGCATTTGGAAAAGGATGCAGAGGCTATTTTCACACTTAAGAACTCCTCAGTCAACCAAAGAGGCTGTCTGAAGGTCACTCTTTTGCTTCATTGTTCTTTGAATTCATATAGCTTAAATGATAAGAAATGTATTTCCTTCCCTCATGTTTCCTCAGTTTAATCGATTTGGGAATTTTTCTAGTTGATGTTTAAGCAACAATATCTCCACCAAGCAAATTCCATATTCCTAGGTAATTACACTTTACAACTGCGAGTTCAATTGAAAACTTGATATAAATATTTCTCTATCTATAAAGGTCTGAATCATTTATATTTGGGCCATTTAAATTCTTTTTCCAGGCCATTTTGAAAGATTAATATGATTTGTAGGATTGTACATTATTTAACTTATTTAGGTTCAAGTATTTTATATGAGGTTATAGTAACATTTTCATTTCTTGTTTGAGTTGCTTATGAAAGAAGAGGTGAGATACTCCTGTCCAGTGTCATAGATGTGAACAAGTCCAGAATCAAGGGTCCAAAAGGGTAAAGCAGAGTGGAGTTAGCTGGAGCCAGGACAAGAAAAAAATATTGCTGGTTATACAGTGGGTTTTATGACCAAACCCCATAAAGATTCCTAAGCCAAAGTATGCACATTGCATGTGTGGATGGAGATGGGTAAAGCAAAATTTCATCTGTCTTGGTTGTCAACCCTGCAGTCATCAATTTTGCCAGGTGAATTTTCTGCAGTATACATCTTACACACAGTTAAAACTGAAAATTCAAAGGACAATAACAGTGGAAAGCAGGGAAGGAAGAATGGAAATGAAGAACAGGCATATCACAGCAATGAGTGCAAGAATTGCTCACCTGCATCCAGTTTTGCATCACCAGCACGGCTGGAATGAGCAGTGTTTCCCTGCATACTGTTTTACACTCTGCCTGAGCCAGGTGTTGTTATTTACCAGTTTGCCCAAGCACAGGATGTTGGGGATGCTTCCCCATGGGTACGATGTGAAAGCCGAGGTGGTGGCTAAAGAGAGAAGCTCAAGTACTGAGTGAAATTTTGCTTTAGTGACACTACAGGATTTGGAACAACTGGTCTATATCTGTCCTCTTTTGTTAATGTTTTTATTGGTGTTCCTGTAGCTGATTTGCCTTCTGGCCTATGGGTAAGATCTATGATAGTGAGAAAAGAGACAATAAAGAGATGTTGGAGGTAAGTTTGGGGTTTCAATACCCATCTGTTCAGCTATCTGTAGTTATAATTATGTAATAATTATACAATCTGTAATTATAATTATGATGGCAAAACTTTCACTTTACTGAGGTATCAATGTTCTTATTCTGTCTCAGTTCTTGAAGCAGTACTATCTGAGTTCAATTATATGTCCTCGTGAGACAAAAATAAAGTGACTAGACAAACAATATTTTGTCAAGAGTGATGCTGCAAGGAAAGGAAGGCTTGGGGAGAGGAACAGGTGAGCTGGAGATCGAGGTAGGTGAAGGGCTCACAAGAGACCACACACCATTGCTGTAGGCAGAATTTTTCCTGAAATCTGTTTTGGTATGAAGATGCAAGGTGCAATTGGGAAAGTCAAAGAGGGAAAGTGAATTTTAGAGCATGAAATAGAAGAGCTCTGGTTCTCTTTTGACCTCTGACCTATTTTATAACATTTACTGCTGGTGGGTGGCCCCAGGGTTAATTGTGGCTAGAAGGGACCCTGAAGCATTTGGGTAAATCCTTCCTGGAAGAGAGGCCAGAGCCGAAGATGCTGAAAACGATTCACATTTCTGGGAGTATTTCTTTGATCTTTTTTATTTGGAACATTCTACCATGTTCTCTGTATGATAAGTTCTTTCCTGTCTTTTGTTGTCATCCACCCTTAGTCTCATATTCTTACACTATTACCTGGATTGTGGAATTGAACTGACCTATTTATTTTGATCATTGTTGTTTCCACCTGGAATCTTCTTAAAAGGAGGAAAAGGAAACACACACACACACACACACACACACAAGCACACACACAGGCACACAAACATGCACACACACACAGACACACACAGGCAGGCACACACACACACACACACACACACACACACACAGGCACACAAACATGCACACACACACAGACACACACAGGCAGGCACACACACACACACACACACACACACACACACACAGCAAGACAAGGCAGAACAAGGCAAAACAAACATACATGGCAATTTTTTTGGATAAATTCATTGCTTCTGTTCACAGTGCTTAATTCATTGGACACTATTTTTTTTTTTTTTTTTTTTTCGTTTTGAGACAGGGTCTCCCGGTAGCTCCGGCTGTCCTGGAACTCACTATGTAGACCAGGCTGGCCTTGAACTCACAAAGATCTGCCTGCCTCTGCCTCCCAAGTGCTAGGATTAAAGGTGTATACCACCACGAATGGAATATTGAAATGAAGTATAGAGATCTTTGGCTATCTAAGGGAAATGATGGTACGAATGTTGCAGTGAGGCATCTTGGCCATGCTTCCTGCTTTGGAGACTATCATGGTCATAATACCTTGGACCTTGGGTACTGACCCTTCACTTTGCCTCATATCCCATTGAGAAACTGATTTGAAGGTTTGAATTACAAACTATGATTATCAATATCAATACTGCTTCTTGAACAATGAAACTTCTCTGATGACGTCTCCAGGTAGAAAGATACACATTCAGAGGGCAATTTGATACTAGATCCATTTAGCAAGATACTAGCTTGGGGTAGAAAGGGGTTTGTGACCCTCCATCCCTGAATAAGGAGCTATGGAAAGTTCATGGATTCAGATGGATTGAGACTCAGTTTCTCTGCAAGTTATGCTCCTGAGAAACTCAACCCAAAAGTATATGGACAATACCAATTAGAGTAGATGAGTTATTAAATTAAAAACAGAAAAAGACAAGTTGGGAGGTGGCATGGACTGTGAAGAAGCTACGGAAAGGAGGTGGGAGTGCAGATGATCAAAACACAGTGTACAAAATTCCCAAAGAATGAATAAAATAATTATTTTGAAAATTTAATAGAACTAAATCTGCAGAAAGGAAGAGCAGATCTTTCTCCTTTTCCACCTCCTTCCTCTCACACTCCCATCCATCAAGAATTCCTACCCATGCTGATCCCTGAACCCAGAACATCAGCACTGCAGTGGACAACCTAGGAATGTTTCCTCTGCATTTAAAAGAATTCAGTTTTAGTTATAAATATGACTGTTTCTTTGGAATATAAATGTTTGTCATGTCAATAAGTGCTTTTTTCTAATATAATGTTAACTGATGATATATTTTATGATGATTTATTTCCTTTGTTTCTGAATCCCTCCCCATTTTTTATTATTATAATGTGGATAGATTAACAAAACTTACTCCAAATGATGTAGAGAAAGATTAAATCAATTTATTTCTGTAAATCCCTCAGAAAATTCTGGTACAAAATAGATTGTAGGTGTTAATATATGTGTTAATCTCATATCAATCCCCAAAGTCATATGTAAACAGAAGTATTTGAGAATTATTCTAAGGGCTGGAGATGACTCAGTTGTTGAGATCACTGGCTGCTCTTGCTGAAGAGCCAGGTTCAATTCCCAGCACCCCATCCTCAATTCCAGTTCCAGAGGAATGCAGTGTTCTCTTCTGCCCTCCACAGGATTTGCACCACGTGGGTACATTTACATATATGAAGACAATACACTCCTACACATAAAATAGAAATAATACATTATATGTGATATATTATAAATGACTCAAGATAGATAGATAGATGTGTGTGTGTGTGTGTGTGTGTGTGTGTGCATGTGTGTGAATTATTCTAGACAGTGCCAATCAAATCCCAGTATGGAGAAGAGAGATTCTGGTATGTAACCTAACACACATGTGCACAGAATACATTGGATTATGTGTGTTATAAAATAAAGTAAAATTAGATTGGATAAGAAATTGGGAGAACATGGGAGGTGGAGATGGAGGAGAGGACTGGGGGTCTGGGAGGAGTTGGGGGCAACATTGTGGGGAAATATGATGAAAGTACATTGTATCAATGTATGGTATTATCAATGAATTAATAAAAATATACTTTTGAAAGGAACTATTCTAAAATTTTCTCGTATTTTCATTAACACTTATCTTAATAACAAAATTTTGGATTCAGAAGAACCACAGCTGAGTTCCATACCTGTTACTTGCTAGGTGATTACTTGGATGGCTTATTATTCAGGTCTTTTGTCCAGAAAAGTGAATTTATTTGCTCATTCACAGGGTTCTCATTAAGAGGGCTTGCAGCAGTGAACATCTAGAGTAGGATCCTAATGCAAAATAGCCACCGTTGTCACACAAGTTCTGTAGTATGACAAGAGGCACCTCAAAGGTCTGCTAGGGTCTTTTCTGTTAGATAAAATATAGCTATTCCATAAATAACTCAACTATCCAAGCACAGAAAGGGCTAGTTAAATGTGTGAAGCCTTAGTAAAACACTGGAACAGTTTCCAGCCAAAACACAAAAACAAACAAAAAACAGCCACAAGTAGTATTAGAATGAAAACTCTTGTTTTATTCTAATACTACTTGTTGCTTCTAAGTCATCCTCTCATGTTCATAGTGATCATCAAAAGTTCTGAGAGCAAGTATTGATCAACAATATCAGCTTAAATGTGATATGCATTATATTTTACCTGAAAGCACAGGAAACCCTCTTTTCTACTCTCGCATTTTCTCTTCTATTTTGTCTGTTTATAACTGCCTATCTCTCTATAACTATTTCTTTACTATTCCATTCTCACTTATCTCTCTCTCTCTCTCTCTCTCTCTCTCTCTCTCTCTCTCTCTCCCTCTCTCTCTCCACTAAATATGGAATGTTTTTACAGTGGTTACCTCATAGACCTCTGAGATCATTTTAGATTCTTCCCTGAATAGTACATTAAAGTAAAATATAAGGAGAACACCGACTCAAGGCCTGAGGCAGGCATGACCTGGAAGGAATGAACTCTATTGGAAGAGAAGGGGGAATACTTCCTTTCTGGTTATGATGTCAATGAATGAAATTTTCTCAATATTTTTATTTTTTACCATTGGGCATATCTTTTTTAATATGATACTTTTATTGAGGTTTTGTGTATTTCGTACATCATTTGTCAGTTAAATTTAGATATATTCCCCTTTCCCTTCCCCCACTCCACCCCAGCTCATGCATTCTGCCATACATGTTCTATATCTTTCACTCTTTTTAAAGTTTTTCTCTGCAGAGGTTTATTATTTTGGGAAGAATTTCACTGTACCAATCTGTTCTTTGACCCAGTCCTTATGTTGTTGCTCTCTCCCATTTATATTGCTCCAAAATATGCCTATATAAATGTCCTATATGTACCAGAATTATGACCTTTGGGAATAAACTGTATGTTAACTCCAAAATATGCTTAGGAATTCACATTTTCCATTTAATTTTATATTATTCTAAAATATGAATATATACCTTCCACCCATATACATTAGTTACTATGTCTGAAAATAAATGGTAAGTTAATTCTAGGGTCCATTAAGAGATTCACATTATAACATCACAGTTGCTTTCATCTAAAAAGAAATATAAAAGTAACATTGCTCAGCTTGCCTTTTAATTGGGGGATTTGCTGCTAGCATCCACAAATGAGGGAAACCATTTTCCATTTGTTTTTTTGGGACTGTGTTATTTCACTTAGCATAATGGCTTGGAGTTCCATCCATTTACTTGTAAAGTTCATGATGTCATGTTTCTTCACCTCTTCATAGAACTCCATTGTGTAGATGTACCACATTTTTGTTATCTATTCTTCAGTTGAGGGGTATTTGGTTTGGTTCCAGCTCTTCACTATTGTGAAGAGAACTGCAATAAATAAAGATATGGCTGTATCTTTGTGGTAGGATGAGTCTTTTGGGTATATACGCAGGAGTTTTATGGCTGGTTAGATGGTTGGCTCATTTTGCATCTTTTAAGGGTTCTCCACACTACTTTCCCCAGGGCTTGAATGAGTTTACATTCCCACCTGCAGTGAATGAGTGTTCCTCTTTCCCCACAACCTCTCCAGCATTTGGTGTCTTTTGTTCTCTTGATCCTAGCCAGTCTTATCAGAGTGAGATGACATCTTAAAGTGGTTTTAATTTGCATTTCCTTAATTATTAATGATGTTAAACACTTTTAAAGATGTTTCTCATATTTTTTTCACACTTGTGAAGTTTCTGTTCAGCTCTTTACTCCATCTTTTAAGTGAGTCATTTGTTTTCTTCTTTGTTTTTTGAGTAGTTTATATATTCTGGAAGTTAATGCTCTATCAGATGTATCAATGGTAAAGGGTTCCTCCCACTTTGTGGGTTTTCTCTTAACTTCACTGATTGTTTCTTTTGCTGTACAGAAGTTTTAGTTTAATGAAGTCCCACTTATCAATTGTCTACCTTATTTCCTGTGCAGTTGTTGTCTGATTTAGAAAGTCTTTTCCTACTCCTATATCTTCCAGGTTGTTTTCAACGTTTTTTTCAATCACCTTCAGAGTTTCAGGTTTCACATTGAGGTCTTTGATCAGTTTGGAGTTGACTTTTGTACAGGGTAAGAGATAGGGTTTTAATTTTATTTTTCTAAAATGGTGATCCAGTTTTGCCAACACCATTTGCTGAAGATGCTGTCTTTCCTCCATTGTGTTTTCCTGATTCTTAGTTTTGTCTTTTAGAGTGAACAAGCACAAATGAAAATTCACTTCCTGGGCTAAAAAAGGTGCCAAATACATTAAGGAAAAGTTCTAAAGGAAACTGTACTTGTCTAATGCAGCAAAGTCATTTGTTCAGAGCTTTGGTTAAACTCACTGCCATTCCTAAAGCAACCAGTACATGGGGTTGTGCTTACACAGGCAAGGCTAACACTACTTGGCAACCTAAGGGAGAGGAGGAAGGTAGAGACAGCCACCTTATCATCTGTCTACTACCATAAATGCCCTAATGCCAAAGCTACTCACCTTATAAGCAAAAACAAAACAGATAATTGATTATATTTTATGAGAACTGTCTTTATATTGTCCCAGCACCACAACTCCTCATGTGTCCCCTACTCTCTTCTAATTTCTCAATTTCTTGTCCTTTTCTTTGATTATTATTATTACGTGTGTGTGTGTATGTATGTGTGTGCATACGCATGTGAGCTCTCATGCGAGCATAAGACACTTAGTCCATTTAGTGCTGCTCTTGTGTGTACATGTGTTTAAATCTTACCACTTTGGACTAGATAACTAATTTCAAGCAATTGAAGCATAGATGATATCACAATTCTTGTCATTGTTATTTAAGTATAATTGAGTGAATAGAGATTCTGTCCCTCATATAATCCTTTCATTCTGATCAGTATTCTGGTCTAAGCCTTCATCAGACACTTCCAGAAGTGTCGATGAATGCATGCTATTGCACTTATCAGATTCCAAACTAAACATTTTTGTATATGAGTTGGAAGTACATTTTAACACCATTGGTTACCAAAAGGTTTCTATATTATTGGTGATAGGGATAACTTAGACCCAGAATAGATACTTCAGAGGTATGAGACCCTGGATTCCATCTGAGACATGCCCCCCTTAGCTTTCTTGAGTTTCCTGCTTCTCTTTTCTTTAATTACTTTAACATTCAGATATGTATGAAAAGTTATTCAAAAGTTGCTATTGTTTGGATAACTGTCAGCAAAGGCCCCACCTATAGATCTGTTTTGATATGTTCAATCTCTAAGAGATAAAGCTCAGAGTCATCTAGTCATATTGGAGCTGATAGTACATCTTTAAGTGGATTAGGTGGCTCTATCTCCTTCTCCCTCTAGTGGGAGGCAAACTGAAATAGAAAGTTGGTAATGAGAATATACAGTTGACACTAAGGCTGACAATATGGATAAACCTTTAGGAACAGCTTAGAGGAGGTCTTCAGGAATGTTTTTCTTAAATCTTTTATTGAAGTTTTGTGCATCTCATACACCACTTCTCAGTTCATTCCGGACTCATTTCCCCCTCCATGCCCCCCCACCCCTCCCAAGTTCATGCAGTCTGCCATACATGTCCTGTTTCCCCTTCTGAGTCTTTTCAAAGTTTTGCAAAGCAGAAGAATATTTTTTTGGTGGGGGAAGGAGAACTCTACTGCTTCAGTCAGTTCCCTGTCCTAGTTCTTTTGTTGTTGTTCCCTCCAATCCGTATGCTTTCAACATATGCATTTATATATGTCACACATGTACTAAAATCATGTCATCTGAAAATAAACTGTATGTTATTTCCAAATCATATTTTGAGATTCACATTTTCCCTTTTAATTTTATATTGCTCTAAAATATGGAAACATACACTCCACAGTTGTACCCAAATTGTAAAGCCTGCAAATAGGTAGTAAGTTAATTCTAGAGCCCATTAAGGGATTCATATTCTAAGAGCACAGTCGCTTTTAGATAAAGAGAAATATAACATTAATGTTACTCAGTGTGCCTTACTTGATGCTAGCATCCACAAATGAGGGAAACCATTCATTCTTTGTTTTTCTGGGACTGTGTTACCTCACTTAGCACAATATCTTCTAGTTCCATCCATTTACCTGCAAAGTTCATGATGTCAGCTTTCTTTATTGTTGCATAGAATTCCATTGTGTAGATGTACCACATTTTCTCTACCCACTCGTTGGTTGAGGGGCATTCGGGTTGGTTCCAACTCATTGCTATTGTGAAGAGAGCTGCAATGGACATGGATGTGCATGTATCTCTGTGCTAGGATGAGTCTTGTGGATATATAGCCAAGAGTGGTATGACTGGGTCAGGTGGTAAGCTCCTTTTCAGTCTTTTAAGGGTCCTCCACACTTCTTTCCATAGTGCTTATACAAGTTTACATTCCCACCAGCAGTGGATGAGTGTTCCCCTTTCCCCACAACCTCTTTAGTATTTGGTATCATTTGTTTTCTTGATCCTAGCCAGTCTTATTGGAGTGAGATGATATCTTAAAGTGGTTTAAATTTGCATTTTCTTAATTATTAATGATGTTGAACACTTTTTTTTAATTTTATTTATTTCTGTATGTGTATGAATGTACTGTCTGCATGCAGGTTTGTGCACCCGTGTCGTGCAATGCCGCGGAGGTCAGAAGAGGGTCTCAGATTCCCCTGGAACTGGAGTTCTCCTGGAATTGGAGTTTCAGACGGTTCTCAGCCGCCATGTGGGTGCTGGAGATGGAACCCGGGTCCTCTGCAAGAGCAGTCAGTGCTCTTAACCGCTAGGCCATCTCTCCAGCCCCGATGTTGAACAC
>VZQC01001486.1:202993-248721 GCA_009823505.1 Rhizomys pruinosus
CATGTGGGTGCTGGGGATCGAACCCGGGTCCTCTGCAAGAGCGGTCGGCGCTCTTAACCGCTAGGCCATCTCTCCAGCCCCGATGTTGAACACTTTTTAAGATGTTTCTCAGCCGTGGTTTTATTTCCTTACTTGTAAAGTCTCTATTCAGCTCTTTACTCCTTCTCTTGAGTGGGTCATTTGTTTTCTTCTTTGTTTTTTGAGTAGTTTATATATTCTGGAAGTTAATGTTCTGTCAGATGTATCAGCAGTGAAGGTTTCCTCCCACTCTGTGAATTTTCTCTTCAGTTCTCTGATTGTTTCTTTCACTGTACAGGAGCTTTTGAGTTTAATGATGTCTCACTTGCCAATTGCTGACCTTACTTTCTGTGCAGCTGCTGTCTGATTTAGAAAGTCTTGTAGGTTGTTGCCAATGTTTTTATCTATCACCTTCAGAATTTTGGGTTTTGAATTGAGGTCTTTGATCCATTTGGTGTTTATTTTTATACAGGCTGAGAGGTAGGGATTTAATTTTATTCTTTTAGAAGTGGTGATCCAGTTTTACCAACACCATTTGCTGAAGATGCTGTCTTTCCTCCATTGTGTCTTCTTGGCCCCTTTGTCAAATATGAGGTGGCTGTAATTGTATGAACTCAAGTTTGGATTTTCAATTTTGTTCCATAGGTCTTTTTTGTGCCAGTACCAGGCTGTTTTTTGACTATAGCCCTGTAATATAGTTTGAAGTCTGCTATAGTGATCCCCCTGTATTGCTCTTTTTGCTCAGGGTTGCTTTGGCTATTTGGGGTCTTTTGTTTTTCCATATGAATTTAAGGATTTTTTTCCAAGTCTGTGAAGAAACTCATGGAGATTTTAATTGGGATTGCATTGAATTTGTATATTAATTTGGGTAGAATGGACAGTTTTACTATATTAATTTTTCCAATCCATGAACATGGGAGGTCATTTCATCTTCTGATGTCTTCTTCAATCTCCTTCAGGGGTTTAAAATTTTTGTTGTAGAGATCTTTGTGTCTTTGGTTAGGTTTCCTCCTAGGTATTTTTTGAGGCTATTGTGTGTGGGAAGGTCTCTTTATATTCCTTCTTCTGTTGCTTGTTGTTGGTTTAAAGAAAGACTACTGTTTTTCTAGGTTAATTTTGTGTCCTGCCACTTTACTGAAAGGCTTTATCATTTCTAAGAATTTCCTGGTGGAGTTTTTAACATCCCTTAGGTAAACTATCATGTGGTCTGCAAAAAGGGATAGCTTGACTTCCTCTTGTCCAATTAGTACTCCTTTAATTCCCTTTTCTTGCCTTTTTGCCCTAGCAAGCATTTCAAGCACTATATTGAAGAGGAGTGGTGATATGGAGCAGACTTGCTGGGTTCCCGCCTTTAAGGGGAATGCTTCTAGCTTCTCTACATTTAGGAAGATGTTGGCTGTGCGTTTGTTGTATATGGCTTTGATTATGTTGAGGAATGTTCCCCTCTAGTCCAATTCCCTCTAGGAATGGGCTGTGGAAGGCCAGGATTGTCTCAAGAGGAGCTAAATAGGAGTATTCTGGAGAAGACTTAGAAGTCCCCAATGCTGACTAAATTGAAGTGGGTAGAGATTGCTCATGAAGTATCTGATGGATCAAGGATTCTATTGAGGATTAAATTAAATGCCACTTTTTTTCTAGCATGACTAAGAATTTTGGTACAGTAAACCTGTGTCCTGAGACTTTGTGAGATGTTGAGCTTAATGGTGACAGCCTCCACCATTTGTAAAGGGAAATCAAATGCAGGAGGTCAGGATGGGAATTGCTAGTCATCTTTTCACAAATTTGTTGTAAGAATCATGACCAAAAAGGAGCAGAGTATAAATATATGGAACTTATAACTTGGCCAGAAAAGAAACACATTTAAAGGTGCAGTCAAGAAAGATTTGGTTGCTAACAAGAGTCACACCTTTATTTTTTTAAATATTGTATTTATTATTTTATGTGAATAACTGTGTTGCCTGCATATATTTAAATGGACGAGTGTTATGTAACACCTGCAGAAGCCAGAAGTGAAACTTGGGTACCCTGTAAGTGGAATTATAGACAACTGTTAGCTGCCTTGTGGGTGCTGAGTATTGAACCCAGGTTTTCTGTTAAGAGCAGTTTCTTCTCTTAACTGCTGAGCCATTTTTTTCCAGCTGGAAGAGTGACAGCTTTAAAAAAAAAAGTAAAGTCTGCCAGAATATAAGAGAGTATTTGTAGGAAACAGGCAGTTCAGTAAACTGGCATTCTCCCAGGACAAGTTCACATTTAGCCCAAGCACTAGGATTGTAAAGTCCAATGTCAAAAGTTCAGTTAATGTTACTTGGCCATTTTCCATGTGCTACTAGAGCAGGTAATAAAATTGCACCTCTGGATTGAGCTTCAGGATTTCGACATCAGATGCCCAAGGAAAGCAACATTCACTATTGTTCAGAGGAAGTGTCTGCCTCAGCTTACTCAAAAATCCTCATATGAATAGTAAGCCAAGGCATCCCAGACATTGAATACTCTATAGGATGCCACCTCTACGGACTTCCAAGTGAAACTGTGGGCAAGGGGATCCACAAGGAATAAACTAGAAGACTTAGAATTTAGAAAAGTTCATTTAGTCAGAGCACAGCACAGTTTGGGACACTACATTGAATATTTGTCTTCTCTCCACAAGCTCCCATGAAAGGACATTCATTTTTAACTTTTAGAGTTTTAGTTTCAGTGAAAAGTGACTAAAAAATAATAATTTTTTACATCAGCACAGTAGGAAAGATGTTTCCACATCCAGAAGTTACCCGCTACACACACCCTCAAAGCTCTAAAGGTGCTGGTTCATTTCAAATGCTTTGGGAAGTGAGTCTGGAGGTTCCAAGCTTTCTGAGAACCTTCTAGGGACTTACTTCCCTAGCGTTTATTTCTACGCTAAACAATGAAATGACTCAGATGTCAGTGCAGTTGTGGCTCATGTGTACCCATCTAGAGTTCCTTCTTGTAGCACACCTTGGCCTTCTGCAGGGTGTTGGAATTGCAAGCATGTACAATACAAGGATTGCAGGGTCATGGAGTCTTCCACCAAGATTTTAAAAAGCTTAGAAGGATGCACAGGCACAGTATGAAGACAGAGATGATAAGCTTTTGATGACACTTTTGTCACCTGTAACTTATCCATAGAAATGGCTTAAATTCTGAGCTGCACCATTCTTGGATAAAGTAAAAAAACAAAAAAACAAAAAAACAAAAACAAAAAAAACAAATAAACAAAAAACCCTGATAAAAATACTAGTTTCACTTGATGTGGAGCTGCCCCAGTTCTTTATTGTACCACTGGAGATTTGACTCATTATATTTAATTTTCCTTCCTTTCCTTGAATCCTCATTCATATCAGATGTATTAATGTGTTTGTGTGTGTGTGTGTGTGTGTGTGTGTGTGTGTGATAATATATTTGGCATGGACAAACAACTTAACCTTCCTGAATCTCAGTTTTCAGGTATGTGAAGTGAAACTAAGAATGTCTTCCTGATAGGAGAGCCTATGTGAATAGACACATATGGAAATGACTGAGCACAGAGGCTCACGGGAGGAGGCACTTAAAATTTAAGTGTGTGTACATACACACTCACCTGCATCTCCTGCCACTATGCAATGTGTATATTTAATCATCTTATTTGATACAGTAGTGCCATGTTGAAAGTTGCCAGTAGCCTTGTGTCATGTCCCTTCATTGTCCACTTCCACCCCTACTAAGCCCTTCTCTCATCACCACCAGTGTGGCTCCCAGCACTTCAGATGTTATTGCTTTCTTCTTCTGAATACCATGGATATACATGTTTTTCTTCCTTACTTATGTGCAAAATCCTCTAATGTATTTAATAATTGTTTTGTGTGAGCACTGAGCATAAATTCAAATAAGAATCAATTAGAAAATATGATTGTTGGTATTTCCATTGGAGTATGAGATAAATCTGTTTTTTACAAAATAATTTTCCTGAAAATTATGCTTCTGCCTCAAATTAGTGAACATCTCAGATTTTATCTTCTTCAGTTTTTTTCAAAGACAAGTGATATTTATGACTGTTTTGAGTAAAACTTAGTACTTATACACAGTATACATTTTAAAATAGTTATTGGAATCAAAATAGAGCATAGATTGAGCATCCCTCATTAAGAGTTTTCATTCTAAAATATGCCCCTTTTGTGAACCAACCTGAAAGACAGCACAGCGGGAAATTCCACATCTCTCTCTATTGTGATGAGTTGTAGTCAAACCATAGATGCTCCAATGACATATAAAATCAACCTTCCATCTTATATATCAGGTGCTATGAACAGAATTATGTATTTATGTGTGAGTATCACCCCCAAATGAATGCCAATATATAAATGAAATATTCCAAACTCTTTGCAAACACAAAAACAGAAACACTTCCCATTCAATGTCTGCACACTAAATCTATAGCAGAAATAAAGAAAAGTGACTCTGAAAATACAGAATATTTAAGCATATTTTTAGTTTTCAATAGATTGATTTGTTTGTAGTGATGGGTAACCTAAATTAGATAATTAAACAATTAATTTATGACAGTTTCACAGTTAAAGAATCTTAAGTTGATATTTTCAGTGGAAATTTCTTTGATTTGAAATGTTTGGATTAGTTAGACCCACAGAAAATATTCTCAATGGAAATCACTATCTAAAATTATTTTAATAAAATATATCATAGTTTTCCATAATATTAAGTTAAAATCATAGAATTTTGTCTGTGTTTCATATGTGTGTCAGTGTATGCATGTGTGTATGTGTGTGTGTGCTTATTGTCTATTGCTATGGATTGAGTCTAACGCCTCAATAAAAATTCTAGCAAAACAAGAAATACTATATGTAATGAATATATAATAAATTAGGGTGGTATTTGAAATGTTAACCAACTGCTGTTGAATAGAAAAATAATTGAGCCCAGAGAGGTGGCACACACCTTTAATCCCAGCACTTGTGAGGCAGAAGGAGAATTTCTATGAGTTCAAGGCCAGCCTAATCTACACAGCAAGTTCCAGGCCAACTGGGGCTATGAGGAGTCCTTTTCTTAAAAAATACCAAAACATAATGAAAAAGAAAAATAACTGAGACTGAATGTCAATATAGAAAATCTCTAGATCCAAACTGTTCAGTGCTGACTGCACATCATCCTGCATGTAGGTTTAATGCTTAGGGAGATGAACTCATCTATTCATAGAGCATATAAACCATGATTTTCAAAGCATTGCAGGAATTCAACACATTTCATTAGTTTTCTGTTGCTATGTGTTTCAGAAATCCAGAAGGGGAGAAATATGTTACACAACAATTTTTGCATATAGGAATGTAGTAAAATTTGAGAGCTTAACTAAGGTAATAGTGTTTCTTATCTAATCATCATTATTCCATTTTAATGGAAGTTACATGAATGATAGGCATAAAATCTTAAAGATCATGTTCACTTCCACACCTGTACAGTAACTATTGATAGCCACTGCCTTTTGGCTGGTCATGAGCAATTAGCCATTTCCTGTCTATCTATTTCTTCTACTTATCTTTCTTTGATGATTTTCAAGTTCCTTCAGTGTGCTGCCTAGGTGTTAGAATTCTGTGGTCTTTTCATCTTGTAACCATTTCATTAAAGCTTTAGCCTGGGTGAACCCATTATAATCACTGCAGCAACTGGACTGTGTTTACCCATGTGAGGTGAAGCCAAGAACAAGGCCAACCACTCTTAATTCAGGCCCAACAAGATCTTTTCCCTGAAATATGTAAATAGTTGAGACTGTTTTCTCTGCTTGAATTGTAAGAACTACTTTAGCTCTCCACTTAAGGAAAGCAGTCTGAGCCAATTTGAATAAGTTGAATTATCTCTCTAAAAGCCATTTTCTAGAATTACTATAAAAGGAAGAAGGACATTATTATTTGGAGAAATTCTATGCTTAAATTCCTGCTGTATTTCTGTCTTCATCCTCTTTTGACCAACTAGTCCACTGGGAAATATAAAGGCCTTCTGACTCTCAGGATGGGAGGGAACCATGCACAGACCTGTAGTCCTGACCAAAATTCATCCTTTGAGAATTCAGGATTAAAGACATCAAAAGTCATAAATTTTTCCTCCTGTAAAGCTGGTTTTCTAGTTTTCTAATCAAAAACCAGTCCCCTGGTCAGGATAATTACATCATCCAATTTATACATTTGATTGTTTTTAATCCTTGCTAATTTTTGCCTTGGATTATAATCTTTGTAGATTCAAATTACATTCTTAACTTTAAATCTCTTGAGGTAGAAAGGGCATTCAGTTGTCTTTTTATGTGATTTTTGGGTCATTAATGAAAAATCTTTGAATAAACTATCTTTATTTTTAATTTTATTTTTTTATTTTTAAGGTATTCTACAATATAATGACACAGTTGTTTGCAGATTACATTGATGTTACTCAGTATGTCATACAATTAGGTAATTGGTGCATTTTGCAAGTATCTATGTCCAAATTTTGAACAACCCAAGGTTCGCATAGTCCAGTTGGAGAAGCTTGTATGCACAGGCATGTTGATCAATCAGGAGTCCAGACTATATTCCTGTAGTCTCACGATTCACCCCTATCTCTCCGCAGCCCTTACAATCTACCACGCCTCCTCTTCCGCAATTTGTTCCCTGGGCTTTGGGAAAGGGTCACAAGTGGGTGAGAAGAAAACAGTCTAATTTCTTTGGAGGTGTCATTTTGGACTCCAGTCTGTTCAGGTTGTTTCCCTTCATGGATTGACAGCTTTCCCAGTGATACCCTTGTTAGTCATACTAACAAAGCACAAGCTATTGGATGTACAGGTATTTAAGCAGTACCACTTATTATGTCAAGCTAAGCTGTGAGCATAGACACAGATGATTGGATGGTATGCTAATCTGCAAACTGTGGTTTCTCTATAAAGGGTGACAAGTTCTTATTGTGGCTTATAAGATCTCGTAACCACTAGAGGACATAAGCTTGTGGCATCTGCTGTGAGTTATTCCTCCAAGGAGAGAGCTAATAGCCAAATAGATTTGGGATATATATAGACACTTGGCTGCCACTGTTGCACAGTATCTCCAGGCTGTTGAGGTGTAGCTGATATTCACAGAGGAGTCTTGCTTGTCTCAGGGAGACCAATTTTTTGCTGTATTGTTTTATTGGCCTTTGGTAATGTTCTCTAGCATTTCAGAGGCCAAGTTGTACGCTAGCAAGTGACATCTCATAACATTTTTCATGCTCACACCAGGTCTTCGACAACAGGGACTTACTGCCTTTCTCCTTGCATATATCCCACTTATAGGCAAAATGCCTTTATAATTTGGGGGGGGGCGGGTTTGAATTCCCTAGCCAACATCTCTTAGGCAGAATAATTCATTGCTGATGTCAGAGCTTTCCTGTAGTAATATATTTTGCTTAATTACACAACTTATAAACACTTGTTGACATATTTCTTTACTAGTTTTGTAGTGCTTATAGTGCTTTTTTATGCTGATAGAGATAATTTCTGAAGTTTAAATAAATATAGAAGCACATAGAAGTTCATAAATAAATCAATATATGTAAGATCTGCATCCAAGTCTGACTTTGTCCACCAATAACCATATTTATGATAGATAATAACCTTTTGCTAATCATGTCTATTATCTACCAAATTGTCCTATTCTTTATTAAAAAAAATAAAACAAAGAGTTTATTTGACTTCTAGGTCCAGAGGAGCAATAGTCCATTATGGCAGGGAAATGTAGTAGGAGAAATGACTGGAAGAGAAAGCTGTGTACTCACAACTTAAAAGAGGCACAGGGAACAGAGTGACACTGAAAACCTCAAAAGGCTGAAGAATTATCAAAGCACCCCTGGTTGCTTCCTCTACCATGGCTACCCCTCCCAAAGGTTCCATGATTCTCCATAAACAGCACTACACAATGGGAGTCAGGGATCCAAATACTAGAAGCCTATGCTGCCATGCTCAGGACCATATCATGATGCAAAATGCATTCAGTCCAACCGTGAATGGCTCCATCGTCTTTAACAGTCTCAACACTTTTCAAAAAATCTAGCATGTCTCTCTGAGACTCAAGGCACTTTTACCTGTAAGCTTGTATGAAATCAAAAGAGAAATTACATACTTCCATCATACGATGGAATCAAATACACATTTCCATTCAAAAAGGAAGAAATGGAGGCATTTGGGGAAATATCATGCTTGCATGGATATGCTCAAACAGTCCTCTTTTAATTCTTACACAGTTCAGAGTATTTTACTGCCAAAATTCTAATCTCTCACTTTCTTTTTATTCATGACTTGATGGTAAATTCTGTTTTTAATGGTTGAGTTAGTCAAAAAATCTGTGACAAAGAGCTATTGATAATCACTTAATGACTGACACATGGAAGTCTGGTGATTCATCCAGTTAATTTAATATCCTGAAACATCTTGAATGTAACATAAGTTGTCATATTGTGTTTCAACATGTTGCTATAGTAAGCTATCATTTTTCATAGGTATTCTTGGTTTGAGTCTCAGGAAAAAAATGTAGAGTACAGATGTATCTTTAGCAATTAATCATTTGCCATACTTACCTGGCAGGGGAGATACCATGATCACAAAGGTAGTTTTCCCAGGGAGCGGCTTATCCATTGCACTCCGGATGTGCTGAGCACTGCGATTTCTCCAAATGTGGGGGACTTGACTATGTAATTTGTAGTACTGGGGGACTGCGTTCATGCTCTTCCCTGTTAAAAAAAAAAATCATTTGCCTTCCAGATTTCTACCACCTAAGAATAACTGAGCTATACTTCAAATTTTTTATTTTGGTCCTTATTTTCTCACTATAATGTCTACTAACTAATTCCTTGGAGAAGTTTAATCTAAGAACTCTTTATTGATGGTTGAAAATGTTTTTTAATCTTGAGATCTAACTTTTTATTTTAATTTACTCTATTGTCAACCTGGTCCTTGAAACAAGTGTGAGAGTAAAAGAAGGAACAAGTCAAGTACTCTTAAACCTCTTTATTCATATGATTATTTACTTTTTTATATTGAAGAGGGGGCAGCATTTACTCTAGAAGCATACCAAGCATTCTTGGAAAGAAAAACATGGAACAACAATGCTTTACCTCTTTGGAAGTTACTAAGATGGCCAGCCCCTGGCTCTGGCTACTTTCTTTTTATTTTTATTTTTTGTAATAAGCACTGTTTTCTCCCTTTAGGTTGAGATGCTTCTTGGTCTTCAGCTCATCACTCAGGCTACCTTTCCTAAAGTTAAAGCTCCACTCAGGTTCAGAGAAACAATTGTAGAAGATGCCATTCACTGGTTTCTTCTTAATTTTCTACTTTCATTATTGTTTGAAAGTTCCCTGGTATAACCAAAAGAACTGTCTGTATGTGATGCTACTAATATTGGTTAATGAGTTCATTCGTTTTTATGACTATTACAAAATACATCAATGGAAGTGAGGGAAATTTTCATTTTGGCTCACAGTTCAGAAGTCTCATTATGATCACCTGGCCTTGTTGCTAGGTGTGTGGAAAGGCAGGTCATGTGGACACACTGGGCATGATAGAAGACAGATTTTCTTCTCTTGATAGCAAAGATGCAAAAGGGGAGATAGGATAAGGCCAGAGACAAATTATGGTCTTCAAGGTATGAACTGAGTCACCTAGTTTCTTGAATAAGACCCTGTCTAATACTATTCCATTAAGTATGAATTCATCAATAGATTAACCCAATGATAAAGTTAGTGTTTCTGTGATCTAATCACCGAGACATCATAACAGCCACTAGTGGAGACAAAGATTTTAACACATGGGTTTCTGGGAAAGCTATTTTATAAAGAAAACACCAAAGGATAAAGTATTTCAAAATGTCGATGTAATTTATATAAAAATTTAAGAGATTTTGAAGGCTCAACTTTACTCTGCTTTTAGAGAGCTGATCAGAGCCTGCTGAGTGGACATGCTCCCTTGTTATCTGTGACTTCCCCTCGTTTTTCCTTTCTGTGATTATAAGCTGCATACAAACTAATTCTGCAGAGGACAGTCTTCTTAGCTCTGTAATTTTCAAGATAATGCATACATGCCTGTCTTCTGTAGTTTCTACAGTAGCAAAGAGAAAACACATAGCTTTTTCTCTAACATGTAAGGTAGGAAGGTAAGCAGTTACTACCTGTCTGGGAGTATGAATAGGCAGACTTCACTTCCTGTAAATTTTTGTCATGTGTTGTTATCTGCTAATTTCAGTTATCTACAAATTCTTGACTATTTCCTTCTATGACTGGAATCGGTAAGAGTCCTCCTCTACAGAAGAAGAGATAGAGAAATAATATAGTCATATGAAGGGTATATTCACAGAAATTTGTACTCCCAGTCTTGCTGATAAATCCTGTCTCCGCCTTTGATAGGATCCTGGGAGATCAGAAACTCTGGTAATAAATTAGTTTGGGGCTATAATTTAGATTTTTATGTTGTTAGTCTGAGCCATTAATGACTAAGACATCTCTCCAGCCCTGAGTTTGTATTCCACAACAGTATAGCACATATAATAGAACTGTTGTCTTTTGAATAAGTAAATGCATTAGTAAGAGTTCTCTAGAGAAAACAGAAAGGACAGTACACACACAGACACACAGACAAACCACACACATACACACACACACATACACACATACATACACACACAGATTTTTATTAATTAAGAATGGGATCATGTCCTGATAAACTTATTGAACTCATGCATAAGTTTGCAAAAATATACTAACTTCACCCAACCTACAAACTATTGCCATTGGGGCATTGATTCCTCCCCTTGATGATGTGCTTCACTGAGAGAGAGGTTCAATTTGCTGCCACTGTCCAGAATGTCAAGAGAGTACCATGCTAATATCGGTAACCATATTCTCCTGGTCCACCTTTATACAAACAAAAATCACTCATAGAAATAAACATAAATTTTTAAATGGCATCATGTCTGTTTAGCAGATTGATAGTAGTGGGTTCTCCCCTGTGGCTTATGACCTGTCTATATACAGGTTCTTAACACTGATAACTGTGGCCTGTATAGAATCCCTAATATGTATTGGGTCTTAAATACAAGTAGGATGTGGTTGGTTATTCTTACTCTCATAATATTCATGCCACTCTTGCACTGGTGGGCATATTTTACCAAGCCAGTTATAATTAGGACATAATCACATATATCACACATAGTCACATTGTGGGAATATTTTGGTGTGATACTGTTTCTGGGGAGACAGGAGTAAATGTCTGTTCACCCCAGATAGGGAGGGAGTCAAGAGCAGACCAGAGTAAGGACAGCAGCAAGCCCACTTGGTAACCCAGTGAGTTATAGAGTCTAAAGTTAGAGTGTGGGTGAGGGGTTACATACAGGAACAGAAAGGACTCAGCTGGAACATCAAAAGTCCCCCTGAGCATGGTGAAGGCTCACAGGAGCTGGAATCCTGGGGCCCACTGCCACTTGTGGTGATCTGGACAGGTTGAAGTATGTATGTCTGTTCTGGACAGCTCAGTTTTTCTGTGCCTCTTTTGGCCATCTCAGTCTCTCTCTCTCCCTCCAAGGTTTCTGAGAGTATCTCTTTTAGCAGTCCACCCTGCTCATAGAAGCTTGAGGAGGGTGGGGTATAATTAATCTAGGCATTTGGGGAACTTTCTGAAGATACTGAATTGTTTACTTTCTGTAAACAATTGAATGAGATTCCCTACAGATGGACTGCTTCATGTCAGAGAAAATCTCTATCTAGCAGAAGTGCAGGGGAAGCAGCTGGGGTCTCAGTTGAGGGCCCAGTTGAGGGTCCAGTTGAGGGCCCAGTGGTCCTCCTTTCCTCACTCTTCTATGAGTCCATCAAAAGTCACGAGGCCCTGTCCTGATTAGCTCTTGAAAGTTCACCCATGTCATGCAGTGTTTGTGGACAGAAGAGTGTGTGGGATTGCCCAGAACTGGAATTGCCTTTGGGTATTAGTTACCTTGTGGGTGCTGGCATTCAAACTTCGGTGTTTTGCAAAAACATGTAGTACTCCTAATCACTGATCTAGCTCTCTAGCCCATTAACTTCTCTTTTATTCCAATATAAATTTAATTCTAATCAGAATGAGTCAGGTATTGTGCTCTTGAGTGAGAATCGTAAGTCTTTTTCAGACCATTAATAGGCTTCCCGTGGGGATTGTGTTTCATTATATGGAAGGTGTTCATCTGAGTAACACAGCACTGAAGGTGGTAGAACAGAGTATTTTCTGGCTAACTGCTTACTGTGACTTGCAGAGAATGCATGAGGAAGTGGATATGTAAATAGGAGAAGCCTTTCATGCTAAAGGAGAGAATGGGCAATTCAATAACAGGTAAAATAGCTTAAACAGACTTCTGGCATAGACCATCCATCTGTTATTTTAACTGAAAAGGAAAGTGAGTTTTTCAAGGTTTTTTTTTTGTATTGTTTAATTAGGTCTCTATGTGTGTCTCTGTGGGAGTATAGACATCTGAGTGAAAGTGCTGAAGAGGCTAGACTCCTTGAATTCTCAAGGAGCTGGAGTTACAGGGGGTTCTGAGCTGTCCAAGCTAGCTGTTGGGAACTGACTTCAATTCTTCTGGAAGATCAATACATGCACTTAACCACTGAGCTGTATCTTCATCCCACATGTTTTATAAAAAATAAAGAGAGGCTGGGGAATTAGGTCAGGGGTAGAGCACTTTCATAGCCTCTGTGAGTCCCTGAGTTGAATCATCAGAACTAATAAATAAGTAACTTAGGTACTTATTAAGTAACACCTTTGTCATTGTTAGGTATGAACATATGTAGTATTTTATGTTTTATTAAAGTTTTGTGTACTTGTGTATTGAACTATAACACAATAAGTGAATGATAAGTATTCTGCCAATATTGTTGCTGTTATTCTCTACGTTCTTGATCTTCATTAGTTTACATACAATAAAATACACTGTGTTTTAAATTTTTATGTGTCATGTGACTCACACTCTGAGTCATGAATTATTTTCAGAGGATATCCACACTCTAAATAGTATTTAATATATCTGTAGTATCTTGAAATTTCATGTCAGTTTCTAAAGACATATAAAGAAACAATGCTTGGACAATAAATTTAATAAAGTTCATTGTTTGCAGGCAATTTTGAATGTTGACTGATTCTGTCAGAGGTAGCAAATAATCTTTATATAGCGTAGTGCTGAGTCGGCTTAAACAGCCCTGCTTCTATAAAGCAATGTAATTAAAAGACATGATTACCACTGATTATCATCAATCAGTGTAGTCTTAAGTGTAATTTATATTGCTGCAGCTGTGTTAGATTAAATCATCACAGAAGACACAGTTTCTACTAGATATGTGAAATTATGTGAACAAACCCAAATACAGTCAACTCATAATACTGGAACAGCACAGCACATCTTGCCAATTGTCTAAGACATCAGGAAATGTGTTATCGAAAACGTTTTCCTCATGCAAACATAGAAAGAAGTAAGCCTTGTTTTATAAGAAAAGAAACACAGAAAAAATACTCCTGTGGCTTGTGGCTGGTAATCTCTTTGTTTTGTATAATATGTAATAAGATGGGTATTAAGTCTGAAAAGAAGACTATCACAAATGTGAAGTTAGCTTTTATTTATTTTTGTTTTCATTTTTCTGCAAGTTTATAGGGAAATGTCTCTAACAAGGACATTTAAAATCTTGACCTTGAAATTCAGATTCATTAAACACATTATCTATGGTGATTAGGAGGTTTGTACATATGTTTAGTGCTTCCCTCAGCCATTCACATGTGACATGGAATTTGTAGAAAACAAAGATTCTCATTTAGACACTCTATCAGGTTTCTGTCACTATGACAAGTACTTTGAAGGATCAGCAAAGCACGGGGGCACACATCTTCAATCCCAGCACTTGGGAGGCAGAGAAAGGCAGAACTCAGTCTGAGCAATTTCCAGGCCAGCTAAGGCCATATTGTGACCCTGTCTCAAAACAAAAACAAAAACCTACCAATAAAGAAGAAAAGAATTACTCTGGATAACAGCTTTTGGTTTTATTACATGAATGGTTAGTCCCAATGCTTTTTGGTCCATCAAAGACTACTGTGTGTCATAGTACACACGTACCACAGTGTAGTGCACACCTGATCACTGTGGGGGAGGGGGGGAAGGAAGGGGCTGGTGTCCAGCTACATCTTTCAAAGACAATTGCAATGTCTACAAGACTTCTTCTGAGTGCCACATTTGGGATATTTTTATCACTTTCAGAGAATATCAAATACGGGCCTCCCTTTCATAGATAGGCCTTCAGGAGGCATTGCAGACCCAACTCTGCAGACACTACAAGCACATGTCAGCTTCAGGATTGAAGGTTATTTAAGAGTGTTGAGCACCAAGCCAGGAACAAGATGTTTACCTACATCTATTCATAAAGTTGACTTATCTGAATTTTTAGTTACATGATGAAAAAGGAAAAATACTTGTAGGGTTTTTTTTTTTTTTTTGTCTTTTTGAGAACTTGCAGTTTTTTCAGTGTAAGGAATGTTTGTCAAAATATGATTAATCACTCTGCAGTCTCTTACCCTCTGCACATTAGCCAGTTGTAGGTTTCTATATTAATCACAACCTCCTGCGTAAATTGACTATACCTGAATTGGACATTTATACCAAACTTCTTTCTCCAAAGGCTCAAGGATCATAGTGGAAGAGAGAACAGAAAGATTGTAGGAGCCAGAGGTGGTGGATGACCACAAGGAAACAGAGTTTCCAGACAGCTGGTCAGTTACTAATTTGAACTCACAGCAGAGGTGACAACCAGTACTAGTCCCATGTAAACTCTAAAGAGACAAAATCCCAGCACAGACTTGCCATGGGGAAGTGGGTAAGAAAGTTCAGCTCTACTTAGGAAACTTTAGAAAGGGATGGCTGCTTGGAAGGGAAAGTCATTCTCTTCTAAAGATCAGATTATTGTCACATTTAGCCCTGCTCCAGTGGATGGATCTACACAGAAGGACATTTGGGCAAACAAATTTGAGTCTATTAAATGTGTGTGTATGTGTGTGGTGTGTGTGTGTGTGTGTGTGTGTACATGAAACTGGAGGTGAGCAATAAGGAGTATACAGATACAGGAGAGGATCTAAATATGATGAAAATGTTTGATTTATTCACAAAAATCAATAAAAAGGAAAGCCTTTAAAATATATGATTAACATAAGTTCTTTAAAATCAATTAAGTTTCATTAATGGCGTCCTGAAATTATTCATTATTAAAATTAATTTGTATTCTTTGAGCCAAATGGAGCAACAACAAATAAGAATATTGAAAATTCAACAGTAGTTTTTTCTTTTGTCTCTTTTAAAAATATACCTGCTGATGGGGCTGGAGAGATGGCCTAGCGGTTAAGAGCACCGACTGCTCTTGCAGAGGACCTGGGTTCGATCCCCAGTACCCACATGGTGGCTAAGAACCGTCTGTAACTCCAATTCCAGGAGAACTCCAGTTCCAGGGGAATCCGAGACCCTCTTCTGACCTCCGCAGCATTGCACAACACGGGTGCACAAACCTGCATGCAGACAGTACATTCATACACATAAAGAAATAATTAAAAAATAATAAAATAAAATAAAAAAATATAAAAAATATGCATTCTGGGGGCTTGGAGAGATGGCTCAGCAGTTAGCGCACTGACTGTTCTTGCAAAGGACCTGAGCTCAATCCCCAGCACTTACATGGTGACTCACAGTCATCCATAACTCCAGTTCCAGGGCATCTAATGCCCTCTTAGTTCCTCAGGTATTGCAGGACATGGGTGCACTTACTTAAATGCAAGCAATACACTCATATACATGAAATAAGGTGATAAATAAAATATTTTTTAAAAGAATATTCTTGGGGCTGGAGAGATGGCCTAGCGGTTAAGAGCGCCGACCGCTTTTGCAGAGGACCCGGGTTCGATCCCCAGCACCCACATGGTGGCCGAGAGCCGTCTGAAACTCCAATTCCAGGAGAACTCCAGTTTCAGGGGAATCCGAGACCCTCTTCTGACCACCACGGCATTGCACGACACGGGTGCACAGACTTGCATGCAGGCAGTACATTCCTACACATACAGAAATAAATAAAATTAATAAAAAAAATAAAAGAATATTCTTGTCGGGCATGGTGGCATGTGCCTTTAATCTCAGCCATCAGGAGGATGTGGCAAGTGGACCTCTGTGAAATCAAGGCTAGCCTGGTCCATATAGTGACTTCCGGGCAGGCATGGACTAGGCAAACCCTTAAAAAAAAAAAAAAGAAAGAAAGAATAATGCAATAGATGTGTCTCTGGCCATTTTTAAACCTCTTGGGGTGATTTTGATGTATGCAGTAAGCCTCAAATAACCTGCCCAGGTGAAGTGTCATTCTTGAAGCACATAGAGACAGCTGATTGGCTGAAATATAAATTAATTACTAAGTAGAAAAACACATTTCGAAGTCTTAAAATCTGAAAATATATATTCAGCTTTAAAAGTTAAGATGTTACAATATTTATGGCATGTTCACAAAGCTGTATTAATTTCAAGGTAAATACTCAAAATAAATAATAAATTAAATAATTGCAATTGAAAAATTAGTTTTAACTATAAAAATGGTAAGAGATGGAAATTTACAGCAGTCAGACATCTCAACATCTACCTGTTTCCAGTCTGCATTTAAGATTTTGTGAGTTTTTGTTGTAGCTGTTGTTTTGAATTTCAAAAAGCAAAACTATTTCCCTCCTGGACTAATACAATATAACTTTTTCTGAACATAGAACCTGAGCCTTAAAAAGAATACTGAGATTGATTTCAGGTACTGATTACATTTTGAAAAGCAGAAAAAATAACTCACTAAGCTACAATACGGGCATTTTTATTTAAAACCAAACTCATGAACTATTGATATACCCCCAGGAAACATGAGGTTTATATGGAATGAGGAAGATTAGTGAGAGTGACACAGAGATAGTAAATACAAAATCTACAGAAGCCATCTGTCAGTAGATATTAAAAAATTACCTGCATTTTTATAAATATTTGATTTCTGCCTATTTCATAGAACCATTATGTCCTTTACATAAAATGTACAAAATAATTCCATTCAGCCTAGACTAGTTTATAAAACTAAATCTAACTATAAATATTTTTTCAGAAGTCTCTACCTTAACTTTTCCTTTAAAGTATGGGAGTGTAGAATTCAGAGCCCAGTGCTATTCTTCCTGGGCATAGGCATCTCTGAGAAGTTTGCAGAATGCTGGGCATGTAGATGGTAAGAGACAACTGTAACAGGATTCCCCAGTAGGTTCAGTGGGTGTCCTGGACTTCTCTGGGTGGTGCTTACAAAGTCACCAGAATGTTTTCTGGGAGTGAGACCAATGTACATTCAGAGACACAAAATGAACCAAGAATCTTAAGTCAAAGCCAAGATTATTCCATCTCCTAATACCAAGCAAAGTGGATCTCGAGAATGATGAGCAAGAAGACTCAGAATATTACAGGTCAGAATTCTTTCAGGGCAGGCTGTTCAGACATGCTTCAAGCCAGTCAGAGAGAGGTTGGTTGCTCTCATAACAGTTCTACCACTGTTGTAACAGTGAGCTCTTCTTATCAGGCAAGTTGGTATTATAGTTCAGGGGATCGCAGCTGTGTTAACACACCGATACCTTCCCCCCCATAACAGTCTACTTAACACCTGCTGGAATCATGGAAGTTAGACATAAAAGAGGAAGCTTCCACTCAGTTCCTGCTTCATTCTTTATACCTTGTGACTGAAGTGGGTGGTGACTAGATAGTGATTAACGAAGAAGGATGTGAGAAGAAGGATGTGAAGATCCTGTACTGTTTGTGGGGACTTAGGCCTCCCTGACCAACAACTCTGAAGAAGGAATCCTATACCTAGCACAGTGATTTTTGTTTACAACTCAATTTTAGGGGCAGAATTATCAATAAAAGCATAATGTACCCCCTTAACCCTCGTTTTTAAGCATATGAATTTTGAATTGGCTTACAAAATAGTAGCTTTCTACATGGATTTTTTTCCACAATCTTCATTTTGTTAAACCCTAACTCTTCAATTTTCCCTTTCCCCAACTACTATTCCTGCTTAAGCCTTTTCATCGCTTCTCACCTTTCTAATTCCCTGTTACTTATGTTCTACACATCCTTCTCCATTAAGGAACCCCCTCCATGGCCCCTTTCTAGTTTTTTGGCTTCTACAGATCATCCAAATTAAACAGAAAACTGATATTGTAAATTATGTCAAAACACTTGTTTGCTATTGTCATGGGCCCCAGGAAGATTTTAACAACATGCTTTAACCAAATTGACATACCACCAAACAGCCTTCTAAAGATCTATGTCTGTATTCATAAATGACTGCTCTCCTTGGCTTTATTTAGAGAAACTTCCCTTTATAAGCAATCAAGGTGAATGGATGAATGTAGAAACTATTCATAGTGTTCAGGTTGCTGGATCGTTGAGTGCCCAGTGTAAATAGGGAATAAATGCCATACCCTCTAAGTCTCGGGAAATATTCTAGGAGTCAGAAAGTATGTAAGGGCTGAAGATAGGGAGAAGGAT
Organism: Rhizomys pruinosus; assembly: GCA_009823505.1. Taxonomy (NCBI): domain Eukaryota; kingdom Metazoa; phylum Chordata; class Mammalia; order Rodentia; family Spalacidae; genus Rhizomys; species Rhizomys pruinosus. The sequence goes on from VZQC01001486.1 coordinate 221,599, forward strand.
GCCAAAAGCTACTGTAAAGGCACTAAACAGCCATGGGGATCATGAATTCACTGCCGCTGGGGTTGCCTGCACTGGCTTGTATAAGACTGGACTTATAAATAGCCAGACACGGATGAGGTAGGGGCTCATGGCTCCCTCTCTACAATTCCTTGCTGAAGGTTACTGAAGGATTCTGAGGAAGGGAATCATTATCTTCAGATAAGTACCACTGATTAACCCAACAGGCTCAGTTGGATAGCCCATATCCATGGTTCAAGCAACATCCCTGCTTTAGCTCAACGAATCAAAACACAAAACAAAACCACATGAACATGGGAACCAGACCCTTAGTGAAGAAGAAAGGGGTAAGAGAGGGTAGATAGAAGGGAATCAGAAGGCATCACTTACAGACTTGAAATTCCATTTTATTTTATTTTATTTATTTTCGTATGTGTATGAATGTACTGTCTGCATATATGTTTGTGCACCCGTATTGTGCAATGCAGCAGAGGTCAGAAGAAGGCGTTGGACTCCCCTGGAACTGGAGTTAAAGAGGGTTTTCAACCACCATGTGGGTACTGGGGATCGCACCCTGGTCCTCTGCAAGAGCAGTTGGTGCTCTTATGCGCTAGGCCATCTCTCCAGCCCCAGGTTTGAAATTCTTAAAGATGATATTTAATTAATGGAGAATTTATAAATTTAAGAATTTAGGGGCTGGAGAGATAGCCTAGTGGTTAAGAGCGCCGACTGCTCTTGCAGAGGACCCAGGTTCGATCCCCAGCACCCACATGGCAGCTGAGAACCATCTGTAAGACCTCTGCGGCATTGCAGGACACGAGTGCACAAACCTACATGCAGACAGTACATTCATACACATAGAAAATAAATAAATAAAATAAAAAAAATAAAAAAATGTATCTTAAAAAAAAGAATTTATCTTAAAATTTAAGAAAAAATATTACAGGCTTTTCCAGTGCAGGAAATGATACACTATGGTCTGGTCTCTGTTCCACATTACCTGAGGAATACAAGAGGAAGATCATACCAGTGACAGAAAGTGATAATGCAGTTTCATATTCATTTTCCATGCCTTCAGAGCACACGCGATGCACTGTTCTCAAACCTGCTCACAGGTCCCTAGTATGTGTGTTTTCTCACTTCAAGAACAATGCCTAAAAACCACTGAACTCTTGTCAAACATGAATCAATTACTTCCTTCCTGACTACTCCAATATTTCATCCACTACCCACTACAGGGATGAAATCCAATTCTTTCTTCTTTCTGGCTCAACAGTTGTTTGTTGATTTTATTACTTCTTGAGGATTAATTGTCCGATATGGCCAATACTTAAGTTTGAGGTTTATATCAGGCAAGCACTGCATTTTCATCATAAAACATACTTATAATAAAAACAAAAAAAAATCTCTAAATCAAATTTAACTAAACATTATATATTTTTTCTTGAAAATTTCTCTTCTGATTTACATGATTTCATTTATTCTCTCTCTTGAAGTATCTAACCAATTATATCAACCTTTCCCTTTATAAAATGAACATTGTTTTACTTCCTTTTAACTTATCATATTAAGATTTTCTAAAAGGATTTTAAATATGCTCGGGTCTGTATTCAAACATGCAAGCAGGATGAGTTCTTGAATGCCTGTGAAATTAAGATTCACACTTTGATTTTTCTGTACAAAAGCTAGGTCATGAGGGCTCCCTGTGGCTATTTTACAAACATAATACTAACTTAACTCCAATTAAGATAAAACGAGTTCTTTTGATAGAAACTCAGGGTAGATTTTAAAAGACTCGAAAGCCATTATACTCTTCATCACTCTTACTTGAGGTGAACATAAAAGTCACCGTGTGGCAACCTCAGAGCCCATTCCATTTCCACTAGGCCTAATTACAATACTTAACATCAAACCCCCAGCTAAGTTAATGACACAGTGTTTTAGTTATCCATGTCTGCATAGCAAACCACCCCAAAACTTAATGGTTCAAAAGACCAACTCTTTCATTTGCTCACAGTCTTACAAGGTGGGCTAGGTGCAATGGAGTGGCTGTTAGCTGGATTTCTTACTGTGGGTATATTGGATGGATGTGTTCAGGCAGAGGGTTTGTTAAGTCTACCTTAGCTTGAACTTACAGTTAGTAGGGTCCTCTATCTGTCTTTCTGAGCTTATCCTATTTTCTATTGACTGTTTTTGGGGATTGCTACATGTGGTCAGCCCAATAAAATAACTGACTGCTTGACTTTTCCGAGTTCTTAAGCTTTCTAGAGATTTCTTAAGCTTTCTAGACCAAAGCCTCATTTGATATATTCTGTTAAATAAAAACAAGTCCAGACTTAATCCAGCTCAAGGGAAATGTCTAAAAGGCTGTTGTGTTTGGAGAAACCATTGCTTTTGTTTTTGTTTTGTTTTGTTTTGTTTTGTTTTGTTTTGTTTTTGTCTTTTCGAGACAGGGTCTCCCTGTAGCCCCAGCTGTCCTGGAATTCACTCTGTAGACCAGGCTGGCCTTGAACTCACAAAGATCCACCTGCCTCTGCCTCCCAAGTGCTAGGATTAAAGGCGTGCACCACCACGCCTGGCATGGAGCAACCATTGTAACAGATCACTACATAGAGTTAAGTTTCAGTCAATAAATAGTGTCTTAAAAATAAAAAATTACAAATTAAGCAAGTCTTAATCATACTGTAAATGAAATAGATTATATGATTTATTGTTCTTTCCTCAGTAACTATAAAAATGGAGACAGAGGAGGAAACTACAATGTGCAGCATTACACTTGGATAAGTCCAAGACTTTTGATGGACAGGCACAAAGTTAAGTATTTATTTTTATGTGATATAAGACATATAACCTCATTTGTGTAAATTCACTAGTTTCCACATGAGCTAATTATGAGGACATTGATTTTTCTTTTTTCTTTCTTTATTTTGGTCTTTTTCGAGACAGGGTCTCCCTGTAGCCCCAGCTGTCCTGGAATTCACTCTGGAGACCAGGCTGGCCATGAACTCACAAAGATCCGCCTGCCTCTGCCTCCCAAGTGCTAAGATTAAAGTCATGTGCCACCACGCCCAACTGAGGACGTTGACTTTTCAAACCACTGCAGATAACACCTTCTACCATTTCTTTTTTGGTTCTGTCTGTAACTGTTACAGCCTTGGGGGCCTAAACCATACATTCATTTTGGTAACTGTCCGGATCCTGGTGTTGGATTCCTGTGAAGGTAAGTCAGGTAAGATTGGTACATCTCTTGACTGTTTTGTGGTGTTCGTGATGTGTATATGCATGTCTATTATTGTGGGAATGCATGCACACCTAAGCCACTGTGCTCCTGAGGAGGTCAGAGACCAACCTCCAGCATAGGTCCTCTCGTGTAACCTGAGGATTTTTCTGTCTCCTTCTCCCATCTGGCCATATAAGAGCTGGGATTTCATGTAATATCACCTTACCTTGTTTCCCAGAGTTGCTGGGAATATGAACTCAGGTGCTCATATTTTACAGCAGACTCTTTACCAGCCAGGTGCCTTCTCAGCCCTCATTGTGCTTTGCAAACCATCCTTTATCTTTCCTCTTTATTCTATAACATACTTAAGGGAGTTTATTAAAATGCCACACAGTGTGTGTGTGTGTGTGTGTGTGTGTGTATGTGTGTGTGTGTGTGTGTGTGTGTGTGTGTGTGTGTGTGTGTGTGTGTGTTCTGGTCTCTATCTCCTTTTACATCCCTCAAATTCTACTCCACAAATTGTGAAGTCAGAGCATGAAATAAATACAGCTTTATTGTTAGTTATATCTTGGCTGAAGCTTTCCTTGTGGTTGACAACTACTTTAGGTAATGGTTTTCTGTTGCATAACAAACAGACTAATCTCTTAGACTATTTCATGCCATAAAACTGTAGACAGAATCTTTCTTTACCAGCTCACTTCATGCATAATATAAGGTGATAACTATTGAACACAGTTTCTGAGTTATCCAAGGTAAATGAATCCCATTGCATTTTAGTCCCAGCTTTGGAAGATTTCAGTTGCACAGCTGTGGGTAAACTTAAGTACTGCTCACAGGTGTTCTATATTTTCTCTGCAAACAAGTAAACAGTAACCATTCCCAATTCCTTCAAAGGACAATTTAAACATCCCTCAAATTCTTCTCGCCTGCAGATGCTCAGTGCTCTCCAGCATTCAGCTCAATCAAACATGTGTTCTTATCAAGTATTAAAATATCCAATAGTGTGAGTGCTGGTGGAACTTTCCTGTACCCCTATCGGCTCACCCTGATCACCTTCTCTGTCCTTACATATATCTTACTGGAGGGATCTGAATATATTTCTCCCCCTTTGTGTTTTGTATACTTCCTTAGAGTTTAATCCCGCTAGTTCTCTAACATCTTCAAATAAACGAAAATATCTGGAGCCTTCCATAAAAATGTAACTGATAATTGTGCATGTCTGTGTGTGTGCTAATTAGTGCACATGCCTACATGTGTGTGTATGTGGAAATCAAAGAACAACTTCAGGTTTCCTTCCTCAGAAACCCTCTGCTTTAGACACAATGTTAGTAACTTGGAGGTCACCAAGAAGATTAGGCTGGCTGGCCAAGTGCCTTCAAGGGTCCACAGGTCTGAATTGTCAGCAATGCAATTTCAAACACAAGCTCTCTCTCCTAGCTTTTATTTATATGTGAGTTCTGGGCGCTGAGCTCAAGTTCTTATTAGCAGGCAAGCTCTTTACAATGGAAGCATCTTCCTAGCCTGTAACTGATACTTTGTGCGTCTTGTTTTATAATGATATTTCTGTTCACATTATGAAGAATCTATTTCAATGGAGAAATCAAATAAGATTGTGTACAAAGTTTCAAGTTTCTGAAAAATTAATTTAATCTAGTCTATGTCAAATTAGACACATTTTGACAGAACAACTCAAAACAATTTTGTTAAATCTCATTTAGTTAATTTGAGTAAACACATATTCACACATTCCCTGTGGAAACTTGTTATTATAATACTCCTCAACAATGCATTCATATAAATTCACATATTATCCATGTAGTTTAGCATAAATTATATAAAATCAGCATGAAATAGATTTTCTTTAAGTGCTCAGGACATTACATAGAATGATTTAGTTAATTATAAAGGACATATTCTACTCATCTAGGTTTTTAACATAATTAAAATATAAACCCTCAAAATGTCAAATAACACAAATTTGTACATTTAATTTTATTTAGACAATTACATTCATTAACTTCCATATTTTGATCCTGTGTTTTCTATTATATTACTTAACCTCTGTATATTTTATTTAAAAAATGTTCACTTTTTTTTTTTTACTTTTCTCTGGAGCTTATAATTTATAAATTCAAATATTATACTTCAGGAGAGTGAAGAGATGGTTCATCAGTTAAGACTACAGGACAAGGATTTGCTTCCCAGCACCCACATGATGTCTAATACTTATATGGAACTCCAGTTACAGGGGATCCATTGGAATCTTCTGGACTCTGTGGGCATTTCATATACATTTATGTATGTGCACTTAGATACATCCAGGTAAGATACTTTATTGTCACATTTCTGTTGCTGTGATAAAACCACCATGACCAAGGGAACTTATAAAAGGAAGAGTTTATTTGAGCTTATGATTGATGGTTCCAGGGAATTAGAGTCCATTGTGGTGGGGAGGCATGGTGGCTGGGGCTGGAGCAGAAAGTGGAGGTTCACATCTTCCAATGAGCACAGGAAGCCAAGAGAGAGCAATTGGAACCTGCAATACTTGTTTAACTCATTAAGCCTTCTCCCCCCGCCCCCCCAGTGATGTACTTCCTCCAGCATGGCCACACCTTCTAAGACCTCCTAAAACAGCATCACCAACTGGGGACAAAACATCTGAATACTTGAAGCCTATGATGGTCATTCTCATTCAAAACACCACAGACACTCATTAAAAATATATGTAGGGGCTGGAGAGATGGCCTAGCGGTTAAGAGTGCCGACCGCTCTTACAGAGGACCCGGGTTCGATCCCCAGCACCCACATGGCGGCCGAGAGCCGTCTGAGACTCCAATTCCAGGAGAACTCCAGTTCCAGGGGAATCCGAAACCCTCTTCTGACCTCCGCGGCGTTGCACGACACGGGTGCACAAACCTGCATGCAGACAGTACATTAATACACATACAGAAATAAATAAAAAATTAAAAAAATTAAAAAAATATATATGTAAATATTATACATTGGATTCATATGGTTTTACCTTAATGAATAGAAATATATTTTATTCATATATATTTCTTTATGTTTCTTTGTATTAATGTAGTCTTAAAGTATATAACTCTGTTAACAGAATTTTAGTATATGTTTTTCTTGTCAATTAGTTATGAGGAGAAAATGGTACAAACAAAAATTCATTTATACTATTTTTAATTTACTAATGCAGTTACTTTGAATGCTTTTTTAAATTAACTTATGCAAATTTGAATTATTGGCTAAGAAATAGCTTGTCTCTTATATATGAAGCCATAGGTTCAATTTCTAAAGCTCAAACACAAGAAAAGAAATGTAGTGAATTAAAATTTAAATAAATGTCACACATTTTCTCATTTATCAAAACTATAATAGTCATTTACACAAGAAAAACCTTTAGAATTAGTTTTTAGTAAATCAGATCGTAGTGCCACCTTTATCCATTAAGTAGGTAATGACCTGAGTGATTTGGTGAGGACTGGATTGTGAGTCCAACTTGACAGGTATTAATGTCATCAGCTAATAACGCAAAACGTACTCAGAGGGATAGGCATTGAAAAAAGAATACTATAAAGTAAAATGCAAGGGAAGTTTATTAGATATAAGAATAAATCAACTCTTAAAAAAGTGAAATTCCCCCAAATTAAAAACTTAAATAAAAAATATTAAAATATAACTTATTGAAAAGCAAAAGGAAAAACAAATTAGTAAGTATAAATGGAAGAATTTGAAATGTAAATTTGGAAGCTGTAGACTTAGAGTGCTACCCAGTGCTTGCCCTGTCAAAAATATTTTTAAATTAATTAAATTAATGAAAATAATATAATAAAATTATTTTGTTTCTTTATTTACACATAGTTTTATTTCTAAGTTGTAGGACAGGAATAGTTTTGTCCTCTGATGAGGGAAACACAGTTTAAAAAGTACGTACATGAAAACTCAGCATGAAGATTTCAATCACAAACTGGCTTAATCAACTGGTTGTGTGGAACTTTGTGCAGGTTAAGTGTAAGGAAAATGTAACTGGCAATTTAAAATTCATTTGCTCATTTAATCCTTTCTAGTTCCATGAAGTGAAATAATCTAAGAATGGTGAAAAACAGGCCACTGAAAGAGGGAGATGCTGCCTTCTATTTTCTCCCAGGGAGACTTCGAGCATTCGATTCTGCCTAGCCTTGGGAGAAAGAAATTAATTATGAAGCTGCTCAGGAGTTGGTCGATCCTTGCAATGAACTGCCAAGCTAGTACTATACATTGAAGAACAGGGGCATCCCATCCAACTCTGACCTCTAATACCCACTGGCGCAGTGAGTCCCTAAATGTTCATGTGTGTCTGTCTCCTGAATCCAGTATTTGATAAGGAATGAGGGATATTTCCTGACTTCTCTAAGGAGAAATATTTAAGTTTGTTTAAATCTGAAGGATGATTTGCTCTAATTTACACCAACTAAATGCAGTAGCATTTTGTTTATTTAAATAATGATGTGTTGCAAAGTTTATTAGTTTAGGACAAAAATTATTTGCTAAACACCTAATGGGATGATAGTGAAGTCTCATGTGAGTGAACAAAAGCTCCAACATTCAAATTTTTCTAAGATAGCATACATTGCTTTTTATTTTCTTAGAATTAAAAAAATGGTGAATTTCATACAATACACCTGGATTATATTGAGACTCTATTCCTCTATCCAGGTTTCATATATTCAATCATATAGGTTAAGGGATAGTGAGCTACATTTGTGTACCCAGATGTCACTGGTACAAGTTCATCCACTCGAACTTAGTCAACCTGCTTAAATTTATGCCCTTGAAGAAAACCATCTGTCCCTCTTCTAGTAGTGAACAGTTGCCAGTAGTTCCTCAGCTAAGGTTGGAGCTTCTTATCCATGTCTCCACTTCTGTGCTGTGTTTGTGCCTTATTTGAGCATGCATGTGTCTTGTTCATGCTGCCCCATTGCTGTAAGTCTATATGAGCAATTTCCAGCCACCTGGAGAACTGTTTCACTGCGGTCAGCCACCACCACTGGATCTCAGAGTCTTTTTCCCCTTCTTCCACAATGTTCCCTGAGCCCAAGTGGCAGGTATTTTATAAATATATCCTACATAGGGACAAAAGCTCTGCAGTTTATTATTTTCTGCACAGTTGTGTCTTTCTGGCTCAATAATTTTCTGTTGCATGAGGGAACTTTGGTGGTAAGACTTCAGAAATGTATTAATATTCTTTCTGCCCCCTTTTGTCTTAAGTCCCCTGAACCTTATGTGTTGTGGCAGCATGGTAGATATGTCACTTTGGAATGGGTATCTCACAGACATGTATTCTCTGAGTCTGGTCAGCTATAGAACTTTGGTATAGTCTTCATCTGCTTCAAAATGAAGCTTCTTTGGGGCTGGAGAGATAGCCTAGCGGTTAAGAGCACCGACGCTCTTGCAGAGGACCCAGGTTCGATCCCCAGCACCCACATGGTGGCTAAGAACCGTCTGTAACTCCAATTCCAGGAGAACTCCAGTTCCAGGGGAATCCGAGACCCTCTTCTGACCTCCGCGGCATTGCACGACACGGGTGCACAGACCTGCATGCAGACAATACATTCATACACATACAAAAAAAATAATAATAATAATAATAATAAAAAATTCAAAGTGAAACACTTCTGTGACCCTAACCAAGCACCTGAGCATTTTCTCATCTGCCTATTAAGAATATGATGTACGTTTTCCTCCTAGGCTTGTAGCAGAGGCGAAACAGCTCATGTGACATTCTTTTGACATATTTAATCATTTGCTTCTCTAATACGAGCCTGCAAGAAATGTTCACACTAATCCTTTATATTTGCCAAGCATTTGACAGTTTTACAATTTCCCACACAGGTATACCACATTGTGCTTGAGAGTTCTGGACTGGAGCCAGATGGATGGGAGCTCAAATCTTGGCTCTGTTGCTCATTAAATTCATGAACAGTTGACCTCTGTGAGCCTCAGTTTCCTTTTCTGTAAAATGGGTATAATGCCTTCCACTGTTGGAGAATTAAATAAGGAATGCAACAGAGTTCCTAATAAACATCTAATAAGCAACATACTCTAACAAGAAAGCTTACCACCGTGTTGACTATGTGCAAGACACTATTATAATTCAGTTAATCTTTCCCCTGGCTCTAGGATATGAGCTGTATTATTATTTTNTGCAGTTACTTTGAATGCTTTTTTAAATTAACTTACGCAAATTTGAATTATTGGCTAAGAAATAGCTTGTCTCTTATATATGAAGCCATAGGTTCAATTTCTAAAGCTCAAACACAAGAAAAGAAATGTAGTGAATTAAAATTTAAATAAATGTCACACATTTTCTCATTTATCAAAACTATAATAGTCATTTACACAAGAAAAACCTTTAGAATTAGTTTTTAGTAAATCAGATCGTAGTGCCACCTTTATCCATTAAGTAGGTAATGACCTGAGTGATTTGGTGAGGACTGGATTGTGAGTCCAACTTGACAGGTATTAATGTCATCAGCTAATAACGCAAAACTACTCAGAGCGGATAGGCATTGAAAAAAGAATACTATAAAGTAAAATGCAAGGGAAGTTTATTAGATATAAGAATAAATCAACTCTTAAAAAAGTGAAATTCCCCCAAATTAAAACTTAATAAAATATTAAATATAACTTATTGAAAAGCAAAAGGAAAAACAAATTAGTAAGTATAAATGGAAGAATTTGAAATGTAAATTTGGAAGCTGTAGACTTAGAGTGCTACCCAGTGCTTGCCCTGTCAAAATATTTTTAAATTTTAAATTAATGAAAATAATATAATAAAATTATTTGTTCTTTATTTACACATAGTTTTATTTCTAAGTTGTAGGACAGGAATAGTTTTGTCCTCTGATGAGGGAAACACAGTTTAAAAAGTACGTACATGAAAACTCAGCATGAAGATTTCAATCACAAACTGGCTTAATCAACTGGTTGTGTGGAACTTTGTGCAGGTTAAGTGTAAGGAAAATGTAACTGGCAATTTAAAATTCATTGCTCATTTAATCCTTTCTAGTTCATGAAGTGAAATAATCTAAGAATGGTGAAAAACAGGCCACTGAAAGAGGGAGATGCTGCCTTCTATTTTCTCCCAGGGAGACTTCGAGCATTCGATTCTGCCTAGCCTTGGGAGAAAGAAATTAATTATGAAGCTGCTCAGGAGTTGGTCGATCCTTGCAATGAACTGCCAAGCTAGTACTATACATTGAAGAACAGGGGCATCCCATCCAACTCTGACCTCTAATACCCACTGGCGCAGTGAGTCCCTAAATGTTCATGTGTGTCTGTCTCCTGAATCCAGTATTTGATAAGGAATGAGGGATATTTCCTGACTTCTCTAAGGAGAAATATTTAAGTTTGTTTAAATCTGAAGGATGATTTGCTCTAATTTACACCAACTAAATGCAGTAGCATTTTGTTTATTTAAATAATGATGTGTTGCAAAGTTTATTAGTTTAGGACAAAAATTATTTGCTAAACACCTAATGGGATGATAGTGAAGTCTCATGTGAGTGAACAAAAGCTCCAACATTCAAATTTTTCTAAGATAGCATACATTGCTTTTTATTTTCTTAGAATTAAAAAAATGGTGAATTTCATACAATACACCTGGATTATATTGAGACTCTATTCCTCTATCCAGGTTTCATATATTCAATCATATAGGTTAAGGGATAGTGAGCTACATTTGTGTACCCAGATGTTCTGGTACAAGTTCATCCACTCGAACTTAGTCAACCTGCTTAAATTTATGCCCTTGAAGAAAACCATCTGTCCCTCTTCTAGTAGTGACAGTGCCAGTTAGTTCCTCAGCTAAAGGTTGGGCTTCTATCCATGTCTCCACTTCTGTGCTGTGTTTGTGCCTTATTTGAGCATGCATGTGTCTTGTTCATGCTGCCCCATTGCTGTAAGTCTATATGAGCAATTTCCAGCCACCTGGAGAACTGTTTCACTGCGGTCAGCCACCACCACTGGATCTCAGAGTCTTTTTCCCCTTCTTCCACAATGCCCTGAGCCCAAGTGGAGGTATTTTATAAATATATCCTACATAGGGACAAAAGCTCTGCAGTTTATTATTTTCTGCACAGTTGTTCTTTCTGGCTCAATAATTTTCTGTTGCATGAGGGAACTTTGGTGGTAAGACTTCAGAAATGTATTAATATTCTTTCTGCCCCCTTTTGTCTTAAGTCCCCTGAACCTTATGTGTTGTGGCAGCATGGTAGATATGTCACTTTGGAATGGGTATCTCACAGACATTATTCTCTGAGTCTGACCAGCTTAGAACTTGATAGTCTTCATCTGCTTCAAAATGAGCTTCTTGGGGCTGGAGAGATAGCCTACGGTTAAGAGCGCCGACGCTCTTGCAGAGGACCCAAGTTCGATCCCCAGCACCCACATGGTGGTAGAACCGTTGTAACTCCAATTCCAGGAGACTCCAGTTCCAGGGGAATCCGAGACCCTCTTCTGACCTCCGCGGTTGCACGACAGGGTGCACAGACCTGCATGCAGACAATACATTCATACACATGCAAAATAAATAATGAAAAAAAAACCAAAATGAAGCTTCTTTTATAGGTGGTGGGATGTAAACTTGTGTGTAAATATAAGGATACATGTTTAGAGTACAATAAGAGATTATGTTGGTCTAAGTGTGTTACTATTCATATAACACATGTCACATTCCATCCTAATAGACTTATTTCAGAGCTATGCAGTGTTCTATGCACCCTCCAAAATGGAAGTATATAAATTTAAAAGGATGATTTTTGGTGACAAAACTGAACTGGTTTTACTAAAATGAATTAGTTAAGAAAATTTAAATTTTATTTTTTCTATGCAAGTGTATGGAAAATGATGAAATTTAAGAAGCCATCTTCATGGGAAAGCTTAATGCTTGTTCTTTTTTTATTTTTTTTTATTTTTTAATGTTTTTATGAGTTTTTTCAATTTTCATACAATATAGTTTAATGCTATTTAGATCCCCTTCCTATCTGCATCTCCTCACACTACTCCCTGCCCAATTTTGTATACATATATTGTATATGTATATGTATATTTACTGTACATGTATAACATGGCTATAGCAAACTGATTTTGTCTTCAATGTCCTTCAGTTGTGAGTCCATCCACTGGGCGCACAGATCCCCATCCCTGGAAGACACTGTTTCTCTCACCAGCAGCAGCCATCAGTTGCCAGAAGTTCCTTAGTCGGGCTGGGATTCCTTACCCACTTCCCCATGTCCATGCTGGGATCTGTCTGTTTGAACTTGCCTGGACTGTGCGTGCTGTCAGCATTGCTGTGAGTCCAGCTGCCTGAGACTGTCTCCTTGTGGCATCCACCCCCCTCTGCTCTTACAATCTTTGACTTCCTCTTCCCAAATGATCCCTGAGCCTGTGTCCACTCAGAACAGCCAGTGCTCTCTAACCACTGAGCCATCTCTCCAGCCTCGACTCTTCCCCTCTTTAATCCTAGCACTTGAGCGGTTGTAGCGCGTGTATCTCTGGAATTTGAGGCTAACCTGATCTGATAGGATTTCCAGGCCAACCAGTGCTACAATGTGAGACCCTGTCTGGTGGGAGATACCAGATCACGAAGGTGGTTTTCTCAGGGGAGGCTATCCATTGCACTCTGGGTGTGCTGACCCATGCTATTTCCCCAAATGTGGGAAACACTGCATAATTTGTGTAGTGGGGGACTGCGTTCACACTCTCCCCTTACAGAAGGGCACCATAATTCTGGTCCCCTCCTCTTGGAACCTGGAGCTGTGGTTCCCTCCTGTGAACCTAGACTGTGGCCCCTCCTGTGCACTGGAGTGGGTCCCCTCCTGTGAACCTGAGTGTGGGCCCCTCCTGTGAACTGGAGCTGTGTACCTCCATGAACCTGGAACTGTGGGCCCTTCCTGTGAGGACCTGAACTTGGCCCCTCTGTACCCGCGTCCCCGTGTGAACCTGGAGCTGTGGTTCCCTCCTGTGAACCTGGAGCTGTGGGCCCCTCCTGTGAACCTGAAGCTGTGGTCCCCTGTGAACCTGGAGCTGTGGGCCCCTCCTGTGAACCTGGAGCTGTGGGCCCCTCCTGTGAACGTGGAGCTGTGGTCCCTTCTGTGAACCTGAGCTGTGGTCCCTCCTGTGAACCCTGGAGCTGTGGGCCCTCCTCGTTGCATCTGGAGCTGTGGTCCCCTCCTGTGAAACTGGAGCTTGGTTCCCTCCTGTGAACCAGAAGCTGTGGTCCCCTCCTGTGAACCTGGAATGTGGTCCCCTCTGTGAACCTGGAGCTGTGGTTCCCTCCTGAACCTGGAGCGTTGGTCCCTCCTCTGTGAGCTGGAGCTGTGGTCCCCTCCTGTGAACCTGAAGCTGTGGTCTCCCCCTGTGAACTGGAGCCTGTGGTCCCCTCCTGTGAGCTGGGGCTGTGGTCCCCTCCTGTGAACTGAAGCTGTGGTCCCCTCCTGTGAAACCTGGAGCTGTGGGCCCCTCCTGTGAACCTGGAGCTGTGGGCCCCTCCTGTGAACCTGGGCTGTGGTTCCCTCCTGTGAACCAGAAGCTGTGGTCCCCTCCTGTGAACCAGAAGCTGTGGTCCCCTCCCATGAACCAGACCTTGTCGCTTCTGGAACCCTGGAGCTGTGGTTCCCTCCTGTGAACCAGAAGCTGGAGGTTATCTCTCATGACCTTGTAGCTGTGGTTCCCTCCTACCAGCCTGGAACTGTGGTTGTTTCCCATGAATTACAGCTGTGGACCCATCCTGTGAACCTGGAGCTATGGTCCCTCTTATGAGCTGGAATAATGGGCTTGTTTCTAAATTAAACTGTAGTTGCATCCATTTTGCTAGACACAACTTATCAAGTTTTTATAGAATTTTAAAATTTTATAAGTTGGAGTGTATTGCTTGCATGTATGCATTTACATCCATGTAGTCCAATGCCTGCGGGAGTGAGAAGAGGGTCACTACAGAATTTGGACACTGGAAACAGAACCCAGGTCTCTTCTGCAATAGCAGCCAGTGCTTTTAACAGCTGAACCATCTGTCCAGCTCCCATTATGGACTGTTTGTTTGTTTGTTTGTTTGTTTGTTTTTGAGACAGTGTCTCCCTATAGCCCCAGCTGGCCTGGAACTCCCTCTGTAGACCAGGCTGAACTTGAACTCACAGAGATCCACCTGCCTCTACCTCCCGAGTGCTAGGATTAAAGGCATGTGCAACCACGCTTAAAGGTGGTTCTTAGCTGCCATGTGGGTGCTGGGAATCAAACCCAGGTCCTCTGCAAGAGCAGTCGGTGTTCTTAACCACTGAGCCATCTCTCCAGCCCCCCAATATGGGTCTTTAATAGAAGTAGTTACCTTCAAGAATTGTCATGCTGCAGTGAACTGACACAGATGTGCTACAGACCTGAAGAATCACTCCATGAATTCTCTTCAAGCATTCACATAGGAAGCAAAATGAGGTAGATCTAGCTTAAATATGACTGATGTCCACAGAAGACTAAAGGTCTCCAAGGCATCTACCCCCAGTAGTAGACAACTAAATAAATCTGAATTCGAACTATGCTGTAAATACTTAAGTTTTGAGATAAAATAATTTTATTTGCTATAATAAATTATAGCTATTGATTTGTTACTTAAATAGGACAGGTGGAACCAGAAAGTATAGAGGAGTATCATTCAGCCACAGTTCTTGCAATGCTTTTGTTAAATGCTATCCATAAATCATTTAATCTAATTCTCCTTTACTTTCCTTTTATAAAGTGCAGTCTATTAGTTACTTTTCTGTTGCTGTGTTAAGACACCATGATCAAAGAAACTTATAGAAGGAGAAGTATATTTGGCCTACATTTTCAGAGGGATAACAGTCCATCATAGTAGGGAGGCATGTAGGCACAGATGGCTGGAGATGAAGTCTAAGTGCTCACATATTCCAGAATGCACAGAGGCACAGATAGTAAACACAGAATGGGTGAGACTATGAACTCTCAAAGCCTGCACCTGGTGATGCTCTTCCCCCAAGAAGGCCATGCTCCTAAGCCTGCAAGAAGAGTGCCAGCAGCTAAAAAGTTCTCAAATACTTGGAGCCTATAGGGGACTGTCAAATTCAAACCACAATGTTCCATTCTGTGCCCCATAGGCTTAGGACCATATCATAATCAAAATGTATTTACACCAACATTTAAAGTCACCACAGTCCTTCACAATCTCAACACTGTTCAAAAATCCAGAGACAAAGTCTCTTAAGAGACTCAAGGTGGTAAGAAGTTATTATATTCTTATAAACCAAACTGTCTTCTTATAAAATAAAGTATTTTTCAAAAATATTTTATTTCATGTATTTGAGTGTATTGCCTGCATACATGTAAGTACTCCTATGTCATGAAGTACACAGAGAGCTCAGAAGATGGCATAAGACCACCAAAAGTAGAATTACAGATGGTTGTTTACCCACCATCCAGTGCTGGGAATTGAACCTGGTTCCTCTGCAAGAGCAGCTAGTGTTCTCAATGGCCAAACTATCTCTCCAGCCCAAAATAAAGTCCCTTAATCTTAGGCCATTTGCGATTTCCTTTCTATTCTATTTTCTAGATAGACACTCAGAGAAATTCATTTCACCAAAGGGCCTCCGGATTCCAGGGGATATGTACCAATGGTACTGACCCAAATCTTTTGTCATCCTCCTACCTTCTAAAGCATTTAGGCCCCCCACTGGGATAGTTCATGAGCATTTGGATTTTTCAGAACGCTCCTCGCCTGCCTCATTATTCTCTGAAAAATGGGACAAGCGCTCAGAGAATCAGCAACTCTAACCTTACTGGATCCCCCCCAGCCCATCATTCCAATATACAAGTTCAAGTTCCTTGGGAACTCCACACCTTGGATGAATGGAAACATCAAGATATCCAGGCTATAGAATAATTCACATGCCTACAGCCCTTGAATGCCAATATGATCAGGAATTTCAAAAAGGGATTTTCTGCAACTATGAGGTTAAATTGACCCCAGGGGAGATTCCACACTTTTGCTAGGAGGAATTTCCTTCTTTACTTGTGGAAAAGTCTCTGGAGGAAACTTTAAACCTCTCCACCCTCATAGTGGTGTATCAAGTGGTGACAGAAATGCCTGGACTGAGTGATCAGTTAACCCAATTAGACTCAAGGCTGCACCTGGCTACATTGTAATCATCCTGGGCCAGGTTCTACAATAATAAATAATGAAAGAGTAGGATCCTGTTAGCCTGAGTAAAGAAGGAAAAGGATTAGGAAATGATTACTCACAGGGGGAAAAGGAGAACCACTGCTGCCCCTGTCTGAACCCTCAGTCCCACTAGCTGTCCTGGCACCCTCAGCTACCTGCCAGCCCTCTACCCCTGGTGTCAACCCCACCACAGATGATGCCCTTAGTACAATGATCCTCTTTTCAGACACTGTCTTTAAGAAACAAATAAAAGCTGTTTGCAGTGGTATGTGTTCCACCCAATGCTGAGAGGGAGAGACAGGTGTATCCCAGAGACTAACAAACAGGAGAAGCAGGCTAGCAAAAGACTGAGCCCCTGATTGAATGGGAGACCCTGTTTCTTCAAACTAAGGTGGACAGTGCTAGAGGAATACACTTACCATTGACCTCTGACCTTTACACCTTTTAACACACACACACACACACACACACACACAAACACACAAAATATGGATTTCTAGTCCAGTATCACATGATTAAGAAAAATGGGCCTGTAACTAAAGCCATATCTTATAATGTGAGAAATGATCCATCTTTGCACAGAAATCTTAGAGACCAAGCTATTTTCAATGTCACGTTTGCTTTTTTTGAACCGGAAATGCATATATTACCTTGAAAAAAATAATAAGATAATATCCTAGTTAATCATAGCGAAAGAAAGACCTCCCCATGCTGTTGTGTTCTTATAACTCCCTTGAATGTGGCTGCAATATTTGGCTTGTCAGTCAAGATGTTTGACAAAATAATCATATTAATGAGTCCTCGGCACTAATGAAAGAATGTGCCTGGCATACTTGCTGTAAAATCTGCCAGACTCATTAAAGTCAAAGCTACATCATATTAGAAACAATATACATGTTGCTATAAACACAACATCTTGGTGATTTGTAGTTGTAATTATCAATGACAAACTTGCCTAAACATAAAATTAAATAAGCAATATGGTAAAGAGGTTTTCATGAAACCCCAAAATAAAAATTATATTTAAAAATATCCTTAAATGGTGAAAATAAATACAAATTTTTTACTTATCAGGTAATATTTTCACATAATCAGGAATATTATTTGTACATAATTCTAAAGATATGGGAAAATGATAGTTTTGATGAGAAATTAATTACTATGTAACTGTTAGTGTATGACTAGGTTTGAGATTGCTTTCCTTGCTGGTTATTTCAAATGTATTTGCACATTCATCATGACTTTTTAATTGTGAAGTGTCCTCTGTGAAATGCAAACCTTAGGATCATTCTTCGCAGCTTCCTGTTAGCAGATCTTTTTCTTCTATTCTTTTTTAAAAATTTTTATTATAACTTTTATTTTTTATTTTTATTGATGTTTTGCATATTTCATACATCATTACTCAATTCAATTTAGACACATTCCCCTTTCCATGCCCCCCACCCCACCCCTGTTCCTGCATTATGCCATACATGTCTTGCATCTTTTTCTCAGTCTTTTTTTCCACATTTTTCCCTTTTAATTGTATATTGCTTCAAAATATGCATACATATATTCCACCAATATACTGATATTACAAAATCTGAACATAAGTGGTAGGTTAATTCTCAAACTCATTAAGGGATTCACCTTTTAACCATACTGCTCCTTTCATATATAAAAAAAGAAATATAACAAAGACAATGCTCAGTTTGCCTTGCAACTAGGGACTTTGTGCTAGCATCCAAAAAATGAAGGACACCATACCTCCTTTGTTTTTCTGGGAAAAAGACATCACTTAGCGTAATGTCTTCTAGTTCCATTCATTTACCTGCAGAGTTCATGATGTCATCTTTCTTTACTGCTGCATAGAATTCCACTGTGTAGATGTACCACATTTTCTGTATCCAGTCGTTGGTTGAGGGACATTTAGGTTGCTTCCAGCTTTTAACTATTGTAAAGAAAGCTGCAACAAACATAGATGTAGATGTGTCTTTGTGATAGGATGAGTCTTGTGGGTATATACCAGGAGTGGTATGACTGGGTCAGGTGGCAGGCTCATTTTTAGTCTTTTAAGAGTTCTCCACACTGCTTTTCATAGGGGTTGCACGAGTTTGCATTCCCACCAGCAGTGGATGAGTGTTCCCCTTTCTCCACAACCTCTCCAGCATTTGGTGTCATTTGTTTTCCTGATCTTGGCCAGTCTTACCAGGGTAAGGTGAAATCATAAGCTGGTTTTAATTTGCATCTCCTTAATTACTAGAGTCATTGAACACTTTTTGAAATGTTTCTCAGTCATTTTTGCTTCTTAATTTGTGAATTCTCTATTCAGCTCATTTATTTATTTATTTATTTATTTATTTATTTATTTATTTATTTATTTATTTATTTATTTATTTATTTATTTATTTATTTATTTATTTATTTATTTATTTATTTATTTATTTATTTAAGACAGGGTCTCCCTGTAGCCACAGCTGGCCTGGAACTTGCTCTGTAGACTCAAAGATCCACCTGCCTCTGCCTCCCAAGTGCTAGGATTAAAGGCGGCCTATGGTGTAACTTTATAAGCAGCTGTTGAACTGTCTTCCAGAGTGATTATGTCATTTTATATCCCAACTAATGGTATGTGTGAATCAACTTCGTTAATATTTAGTATTGCTGCTTCTTGTTGTTCTTTCCCTCAAGTCATTAAAATAAGTCTACAATACCAAAAAATAGTTTTCAAAAAGTATCATAAATTACATAAAACCACAAGAAAATATGACCTATACATGGGGTTAGGGAGAGGATTAGATAAAACTTGTGTATGAAGGAAAGAATATTGGTTACTTAAAATAATCTGGCTTTAAAAGAGCTAAATTAAATATCAAATAATTAGGGTCAGGAATATGAAAATAATATCTCAGTGTGGAAGTTTTTACTAAAAAGCTAGAAATGATATATGAAAAAATTAAATAGTAACACTGTGCATTAACAACATATAATTATTGAAATGATTCATTCACTAAAGAACTTCAATAGCAATAGGAGAAAACAGACTTTAATATTGTCTAAACACTATTTATTATGATTGAAAGAAATAAAAGTAGAAAATGAAGAGAATTACATAATTTGGGACAAGTATAAGAGCACCAATATTTCATAAACAAAAGTATCTAAATAGACAGAAAAAAGCAAAAGGGAAAAATTGATATAATGGTCTAACATTTCCGAAATTTGGTGAAAAACATTGATCTACCAGAATGAGAAACTGGATGAATTTCATGTAAGAAATGTTATGATCTTCAAATTACTCTGTTTATTTCTGTTGCTGTGATTAAACGCTCTGGTCCAAAGCAGGTTAGGTGAGGAAAGGTTGTGTTTCAGATTACAGGTCAGAGTCCATCCTTGAAGAAATGTCAGGGCAGGCTCATTCTAAGCTAACTTTCTTAGGCAGTTCAGGACTATGTGCCAAGTGCACATACATCAACATACATCAACTCGCAATCATGACACCCTCTCACAGGCACACCCACAGGCAAATTTAATCTGGAAAATTCCTCAATTGAAACTCTTCTCAAGTGACAAGTAGCTGTGTCCTTTAACAGTTAAAAATAACAAGTAAAAGCCAGGTGTGGTGGCTCATGCCTTTAATCCTAGCACTTGGGAGACAGAGGCAGGCAGATATTTGTGAGTTCAAGGCCAGCCTGGTCTACAGAGTGAGTTCCAGGACAGCTGGGGCTACAGGGAGACCCTGTCTTGAAAAGACCAAAAAAAAAAAAGAAAAAAAAAGTTACACCATAGACTTACCATAAGTCTACAGTCACATTTCTAGACATTTACCTGGTAGAAATGAAAAGTACCAACCTTTATGTAACATCTGAGCAAAAATATTTACAGAAAATTTACCCATAATAATCTATATACCTGGCCAGGTAATTAATGTATGAACTATTGTTCATCTACAAAATAGAAACTTTCAATGGAATCTAAACAAATGAACTATTGATATACATGACAACACAGAGGACTCTCAAATTAATTATTTTAAATGAAAGAAACCAGAGTACATAGTATATAATTCCATTACTAGGACAATATAGAGACAGGGAATCACAAGAAACAGAAATCAGTTCAGTGGTAATCAGAAATACAGAAATTAGAAGAGGAGATGATCACAGACATGAGGAAACTTTGGGTATATAGCACATGTGCTGTATCTTTACTGGTGGTTCCAGTGATTAATATGAGTTCAAAAGTTTGTCAACTGTCATACAACTATCAAAAGTATTACACTATTTTCTCGAAGACAATTTCTTTTATCATAGAATGATATTATATAATAGCCAATTACACACATTTATGAAAAAATAAACTTATTTTGCCTTGATAATTAGTGGACTGCAGAATTAAATGTCTCATGATAGTATTTTTAGTACTTTAAAAATACCTCAAAAATAAATATAAATATTGCAAACAAGATGTAAACTATAAAATAATGATTGCCCAGACCAAAAAACCCAGAAATGATCAATAGTGATATCTTGGGGTAAGAGGAAGAATCTCTGTGTGTGTGTGTGCCTTTCCTTCATCTGTAAATTTATTCATATTTACAAGTGTATGGATGTTGAAAGTTATGCTTGAAAAATATGCACATTTCCATTGCATGGACATAAGCATTTAATTAACTCACCAAGAATAACTTTAAAGTTGAAAATGGCAGCACTTGGGACACAAAATTTTTTGTAAAAATTTGCTCATTTCATTATCTCAACATCCCCTTATTGATGCAGACACATGTCTGCCTGACACTGGGTTGCACCTGACAATACATGTAGTAGATTGTCTGTCCTACAATAACCAGATTAGGGGAAGGTCACAGGGAGAAGAACTCTTGGTCATTAATATGCCCAGGATTTTCTTCAGGTTTGTAATTCTATTATATGAACTGCCTAGTCAAGGAAGCAGGGTGCTGATACAATACAAACAATATTCTTTTTGAAAACTATTTAAATGATGAAAATTATCTCCATCTTTATACATCAAATCCATCATCTCAGGCTTACTTTTGCTGGCTGTTATTTTGGTATTGATCTTTAATTTGTATAGACTTTCCTGAATTAATTTGGTTTGTATTATCTGTGCTACACATTTATGTAAGTCTCTGCTCAGTTATCTTGGAGACTAAAAGGAGTCTGATCTAGATGTTGGGACATGATTTCAATGATCCAGCCAGCTGTGTACCACAGTCCTCATTCAGCTTTTATACATTTGCTCAAGGTCAGCATGATGTAAGAACTTAAACTCTCACAAGCTTTCTCCTAGGGAAGTGCATGCTCCTGCATGTGTCCTCCAGCCTCCCAGGAATGGGATGGTACTTTGGATCTTTCTGTGGATAATCCATTTTCCAGCTTTTCCTTTTAGGGTTTTTGACCAACTTCTCCTTTGTCCCAGTTGACAGTTCTGCCTCAGGCAGTTGAGATGATAATTAATTACAACTGACTGTTTTAGAAGAATGTTTGCTAGGGCAAAAAAAAAAAAATGTTTGAGCTGATAAAGACAAATCTACCAGGTGGAGTTTTTAAAGGCAAAACAGATAGTTCAAATCGGAGCACTAGGAGCAATGTTTTAGGAGGACTCCAGGATTGAGGGGCTGAAGGCTCGTGACACTGTAACCAGCTCTTCCTGGTGATCTGAGCTTAAAGAGCTCCTGCTTCTTTGGGTAACCAACAGGTACAGAAATAACTTAGCTGAAAGTAAAATTATTCAAATTAATTATCCTGAGCTTACTTTCCACAATTTGCTTAACTGTTGCCCTGGAGACTAATAATACAAGCCCACCCATTTTTGCACCCAACTTTTCTACTTTCTAAGAAAAACTGTTACCTCTCTATGTGGATCTCTGTGAAGTGGCACACCTTGTCATCTTTGGAAATGATACCAACTCTCTCTTAAGTAGCAGACTTCTTTATCCTAACCAAAACTGTTCCATCTATATCTCAAAATTCAACATGTAAAATCTCAACTCCTTTGCACACTAGGGATAATTACACTGATACATGTCATTAACTACCCAGACAGTCTCATCTCCAGGGACAGTGGGATATTTTTATGAAGTAAGATTTAATGAATCTCAAATTATTTGAGATATAAACTTGAATTTTATTGTGGACAGCCAAGTGTTTCCAGATGATCTATTGAAAAGAACTGTGAAAATAGTAAGCCCATGAATATGCTTTAATATCTCTTAATAAAATTAGCATTTAATTTGCTACCTCATTTCTACATAATAATTATTTCATTTTGTGGGTGCAGGTGCCTGTGCCCTCCAGAAGAGAACATCAGATTTTTTTGGAATTGGAGTTACAGGTAGTTGTGAACCACTTGATATTAGTACTGAGGGCTGAAATTATGTCCTCTGCAAGAGCAGCAAGTGCTCTTAATCACTGAGCCATTTCTCCCTCATCTATGCATCTTTAAGTTAATGTATTTCATTTTCTTGTTTGAATATTTTCTGAGATCTAACTTCTCCTACTGAAAATAGAAATATGTTAACTCATCAGTACTCAGGATAGTCTCTATAGGATAACTCATTCTGCAATTCTATCTTTTCAGATGGGAGTGTACTGCAAAGCAATTGTTTGCCTTTAAATGTTTAACTCAATAACAATGCCAATGACCAGAGAATATACTACAAAAACATTTGATCTTCATTCTGAATTTATAATCTACAATTTTAAATGAATCACTTTGGTCAATAAGAATTGTGAATGCTTTATTTATTTATTTTTTTTACTTTATGTGTATGTGTGTTATGCCTGCAGGTATGTAAATGCACCCATGTCATATAAAGCCTGTGAAGGCCAGAAGAAGGCATTGGATACCCTGGAACAGGAAATAAAGATGGTTATATAGCCTCCATTTAAGTGCTGGGCATTGAATCCATGTCCTCTGGAACAGCAGCCTGTGCTCTTATCTACTGTGATATCTCTCTAGCTCCAGAAATGTGAATTCTTAAAGAAAGGCTTGTAAGAAAGATATGAGATATTTGTCCATCAACCTGCTTATGGTAATTAATTAAAAAAATATGTTATATTAAAAGTTGGGTTTTTCCATCTATAATCTAATTTTCCTCATCCAAGTTCTGGAATACAGTAAGCACTAGATTAAATGTTATCAAGGAAGTGAAAGAAATGGTATATGGTTTGTTCATTTTTAAGAAAACAGTGAGAAGAAAAGTAGGCATATGTTTAGGCATCTTCAAATTTGACAGTTGGCAGAATAATAAATTCTGACAGAGGTCAACATTTTATTATATTTTAATTTATCATTATTGTTTAATTTTCAGATTTCTATAGAAGTGATTGAGTCCATTTACTATATCTTATATACAATGGCAAATTTCTTTTGTGAATTAATTTTTTTATATGATTCTTTTATTATTTTCCACTGACTCCTTTCTTGATTTTGGTTCGCCTGTTGTTTTTTTCTTTGTTTATTTATTTTTTGAGGTTGTTTTTGCCAGCCAAATTTCCATTCTGTGCCAGAAAAAACATGGGCCCTCCAGGGAAAGGCCTGAGAACAGCTGTCCTATCTGGCGCTACCACCAACTTCAATCTATGAGTGACACACTGGGTAATCAGGCACCAACTTGTGAAAATTCACTGGTCTCATGTATAAAATTAAATATAGATAGATAGATAGATAGATAGATAGATAGATAGATAGATAGATTAGGTATTCGTGATAAGCTTCACACACATCATCTGAAAATCTGCAATTAAAGGAGAAGACGCTGTGTGGCAAATGCATTTTATTCTCAGATTTCCCTACCAGAACTACTTTCCGCAACTGTTCTCTTCTGAAGCTGTATAGCTAGCAGCAAGGTGAAGGATTATTAGAAGCCCAGCGAGGTCGTGGATGCAGCCAGCTCCATGAGATTCTTGCAAGGCAGGCAAACACATGGAAGGAAGAGAAACGGCTTCCAAAGCAAGCAGATGCCTGGGAAGAACTTCTACCTTCAAAGTGATCCCAAGGGGACCAGATTCTGCTCCCCTCTGTGCCATTCTTTCTGGAAAGTGCAACATGGCCCTGCTCTTAATTTGGATTATCATAACATTTATTTCAAAGTACAGCCACATGTGAAGACTTGAGTTCTAGTGAGAAGTGACATGTCTTTCTGGTAACCCAAGTAGCCGTAGCCTGAGCCGGAGTGACAGTTATCAAAATGTTGTTTCCAAATTCAGATAAAGGACAAATTTTATAAGACAAAAATAAATCATGTGTTATTTACATATAGATGTCCTGCCCTTAAAGGCATTTACTGACTGTTTCAAATCTTGCTCTTCCTATGCCTCTCCTGGTTGAATACCATTGTCTCTCAGCTGTGCATCCATGGAAGGATAATAGAAGTTGAGGTGGATGAAGAGATTGTTTCATTTTAATGTAAACTACAAGACAAAAAGTATAGAATTCTAGGGCTGTTTAAACAAAACCTCATCTGTTCTCAATCATTTTGGTTATAGAACTATGCATTTTAGTTACCAACATAAACAAAAGTGGACTGTAAAAGGCATAATGCTTTCTAAAACATAACTAATGGTGGTCAAGCTGATGTATTTACTTTGGTTTCACATTCATCTACCGGCAGCTTTAGATACAGAGTGCTCCTTCCTTTTCCAGGTCATGAGTTTTAATTGCCATCTGTACTTTAGCTTTAGCACATAACATTAGATCGTTAATTTTTATATCCCACACGACCTTCAAAATTTCCAAGGATGCCTTTGAAGTTTCTGAGAAAGATATTCATTTTTCTGTTTATAATTGTGTTAGAGTTATTTATATAGCTTAAGAAACAAGTGGTAAGAATATTATTACTAAGGCTAAGGAAAGATGTGCAAAAGCAAGACATGGCCCTTCCCTGGTACCATTAGTCCACCTTCCATGGTGTAACTTTGAAGTCTATTGACTCACTGCCCTCTCCTGCTGATAGAGCTGCAAGATCAAGAATGATTATTTGGATTTTGTAGTGTGCTCCAGCTGCACATAGTAGGGACTATTCCAGCATTGGTCTAATTGTGCATTGCTTGCTGGAATATAGAATTCTGTAGGGCAGTTAAAATAGAATGAATACTTAGAGCATCATATCTTTCCTTAAATAATGTTTCCAAAGAGCTCAACACTGAAGTAGAAAACATGAAAAATATCTGGAAATACTTTGTTTCAAATTATATGTAGAATATGTGTATGAGTATGCATGTGTGTATTTGTGGGTTATGTGTATGTTTTGTGTGTATGTGTATTGATTATGTATATGTATGTGGAGAGCAGGAGTTGGGCAAAATGGCGCTTTGGACCCTGGCCAGGTCTTATCACCTGATTGTCGCCTGACTGCCCAGCTCATTCCCCAGCCAATAAGAGAATGCCAAACCTGAACCCTCATTAGCGTGTCCGCTGACTTCCGTATATTGTGCATACCGCTTACAGACCAATGAGAGACTGCCACGGCGCTTGCGCCCTTGCAGGAGGCGGGGTTGAGAGAGGGGATATGAGTAGGGGACACTGGAGAGAGAGAAGAGTTTTGTTTTTTTGTTGCCTGAATAAACTGCGTCTGGAAGAACAAGAGTTTGTCCTCTCCTTTTTCCTGCCGGCCGGGAACAGAGAGTGACGAGGAGAGTGACAAGTGGTGGCCCGGACGGGGAACCTCCGTCAGTGCGAGCATGGTTCAGAACCAGACGCAGGCAGGTGGGCTAGCTGGTAAATTCCCAGGTAAGGTGGGACTATAAGGTTCTCGGGAGTAGAGACCATGGGGAATTCAAATTCAATGTGGCCATTGTGCGATACCTTAATGGAACTGTTGAAAGTGAAAGGAATTGGCATAAAGACCCAATCTTTAGATGAGTTCTTAGGAGCAGTAGATGAGATCGCACCCTGGTTTCGTGTGACCGGAAACCTCACGCCACACTGCTGGAGAAAGATGGGAGGGGACCTAATGTTTGCTGAGGAACAAGGAATTCTGCAGAGAGGTGTAGTTCCGATTTGGAAATTAATAGGAAATTGCTTGAGCGATGAAGGGAGCTGTGCAGCAGAAATAAAAAAAAGGGGAAGAACTTGTACAGCAACTAAAAGAGGAACAGGCGCCACCCAAGGGGGTTGAGGACAAAGAGCGGGACATGTTGGCTGATGAGTTGGAGAGTTTGGTAGAAAGCATGTGCAAGTGAAGGTTAGCATACAGCCGGCAGCCCCAGGACCTCCGCTACTGCCGATGGCCCCGGGACCTCCTCCGCCTTTTGCGGTACCTGGCACTTCGTTTCATCTGGAGTGCTGGAGGGAGGTAGCCACTCAAAATCCAGCCCTATGTTTTCCAGTCTTCGAAAACCAACAGGATAATAACCGTTATCATGAGCCACTCAATTTTAAAATCACAAAAAAATATAGTGGAAAGTGTGTGCTCATATGGAGTGACTGCCGCTTACGTGATTTCACAGGTAGAGAATCTCCACAGGTATTGCATGACCCCTGGCGATTGGCTTTGTCACCAGGGCAGTACCTTGATTGGAAAGCTATATATCTAGAGTTGGCCTATGATCAGGCCGCGCAAAACTGGGCCAACAACCAGCCCGCCTGGGATGTGGATATGTTAATGGGGCAAGGACGCCTCGCTAATCAACAAATTAATTATCCTGTCCAAGTATACAATCAGATTAATGATATGGGAACCAGGGCATGGAAA